>OX377619.1:22285725-22781879 GCA_947397865.1 Polietes domitor | reverse complement strand
TTCAAGGATCACAAGGTTTCCTGAGCCGATTCATGTGCAAAAGGGAGAAAATAATGCCCCTTCTCACAAAAGGGACCAAAAAGGAGCTCTATATTGAGGAGCTAGAGGGTTAAAATATTCCACAAAAATATTCCTCGTAGTGTTTTCAGTAATATTGCTGAACTCATCCTATACTTAAAATTTAAGGATCACAAGGTTTCCTATGCCTATTCATCATAAGAATGTGCAAAAGAGGAAATAATGACATCTCTCACAAAAAAAGACCAAAAAGACCGCTAAATAGAGGAGCTAGAGGTTTAAAATGTTCCACAAAAATTTTGCTCATAGTGTTTTCAGTAATATCTCTGAACACCTCCAATACTTAAAATTTAAGAATCACAAGGTTTCCTGGTCCGATTCATCATAAGAATGTGGAAAAAGGGGTTTTGGTAAGACTGATCCCATTAATTTTCCCTCCCAAACATTTTTCTCCAACATACCTACCCTTTATCTACAACATTAAAGGGGCTCCCGTACAAAAACTGCAGTTTTATAAAAATTGCATATCTTTATATGAAAGAAAGGTCTAAAACTGTCCCGTAGACGCCCCAAGAGGGGAAGGTTGTGAGACCGACCCCTACTAATTTCCCATCCCCTATATTTTTCCTGAACACACTTACCCCCTATCACCACTCCTTTAGAGGACTCCCACAAAAAAACTACATTTTAATAAAATTTTCTCCCACCGCTCTAACAGTCCCAAGGAGGCCCCTTAGGGCAATCGAATGTATGAACGACCCCCAATATTTTTTCAGTCCCAAAATTTTCCCAGAATATACCTACACTATATCTCCACAGCTTAAGGTAGCCCCCATACATTTTTTATGTTTTTATATATTTTTATATGAATGAAAGGGCCACAACTGCCTTCGGAGACGCCCCAGAGGTGTTAAATGTAAGGCCGACACTGATTAATTTCCCCTCTCCAACATTTTCCCCCAACATACTTATCCCCTAACTCCATCCCTTAAGGAGGCTCCCATACAAAAATTACATTTTAATAACATTTGGTCTAACTATCCCAAGGAAGCCCCTAGGGGAGTCAAATGTATGAACGACCCCCAATATTTTTTCAACACCAACATTTTCCCAGAATATACATACCCTCTATCTACAACCCTTAAGGTGACCCCCATACGATTTTTTACTTTTTAAATATTTTTATATTAAAGAAAGGCCCACAACTGCTCCTGGGGCGCCCCTAGAAGGGAGACATGTAAGGCTGACCCCATTAGATTTCCCTCCCAAACATTTTTCTCGAACATACCCACCCTTTTCCATCAACCCTTAAAGGGGCTCCCACACAAAAACTAAAATTTAATAAAATTTGCTCCCACCGCTCTAACTGCCTCAAGGAGGCCCTTTAGGGTAGTCGAATGTATGACCGACTCTCAATATTTTTTCAGCCCCAAACTTTTCCCAGAATATACCTACCCTCTATTTCCAACCCTTAAGGTGGCCCCCATACATGTTTTTATCTTTTAAATATTTTTATATGAAATAAGGCACAAAACTGGGTAGGCATCGCTCCCAGAGAGGTTAAATGAAGATCGACAACGATTAATTTCCCCTCCCCAACATTTTCCACAAACCTTCCCTTTCTCCATCCCTTAAGTAGTCTCCCATACAAAAATTGAATTTTTATAAAATTTGCTCTCAACACTGTAAGTGTCCCTAGGAGGCCCTTAGTCTAGGCAAATGTATGACCGACCCCCTATATTTGTTCAACCCCCACATTTTCTCAGAACATATCTACCATCTACTTCCACCCCATACATGGTCTCCATACATTTTTGTATTTTTTTTAATATTTTTGTATGAAAGAATGACCTACAACTGTCCCATGTGCTTTCCATGTTCTTTAAATTAAAAAAAAATATATATATATATTTAAGAAAAATGAAATGACAATTTTTCCCTGCCCTGTCCTGCACTCCTTCCATAATGCCGGCATTCCAATGACCACCGGCAAGCACTTCAGATTTACTGCCAACAAGCGCAACGGAAACGATGATGGCTTTACTCATAATAACCTCATTGTTGTCCACACGTCCACACGCCAATGTTCGCCCGATGATTAATAGATGACACCACTTTGTTTTATTGTCAATTCCATGCCACGGAAATTTTCCAGCACAATACACAAAACACAATTGTGAAAGTCGTCCGTCGGTCGGTCGAATAAAAACCCTCATCTATTGACCATTAAAAGTTCACAAATCAATAACCAGCCAGTCAGTCAGCCAAACAGCCAGTCAGTCAGCCAACCAACCAACCAGCCAGCTAAACGACCAAAAAACCCATTTACATAAATATTTGAGAAATGTCCAATGAAATGAGTGATTGAAATTTAATCTAAACCTATAATTTTTCCCCTCATCCCCAAAGCATGGATCGAATATAATTTATGTCATTCCGATATTGATTGATTATAGAAAAATTTATAAATAAAAAACTACAAATTATACAGACAAGCAGACAGGCAGACGGACGGACGAATAGTTTTTTTTATAGTTATCTCCTCACACCCGACATGAATATTAATGGCCAGAGCTAGACGACCAAGCAGCACAACGGGCAACGCTGGAGCGTTAGAAAAACTGTAGATCAGTAAAAATGCTGCTAAATGACAATTTTTTAAATGTTGAAATACTTACGGGCATATTTTTACGGTATTTGGTGTAAAGAGCAGCTCAACAACCAGACAGACGGTATACATTTCAGTAGCGTTGTATTTTTTTCGGTTCAAATATTGTTACATATATATTTTGTGTTTATTAATTTGTTGCTGTGTTATTTTTCTTTAATATCAATTTTTTTGGTTGATTTTAATTTATGCATAAATCTACAACAAAATTTGTGTGTTGTTGTCGAGTTCGTAGGGAACTTTCTTTATTTTTTGGGGGGGTTTGCAGACAACAAAAAAAATAAACCAGCAATCGAGTCTATATCTGTGAACCGACGAACATTAGAAACTTGTCTACAAGTTTGCTACTCAGAGTCGTCGTTATAGTCGTTGCCAGTTGGTGTTGTTGTTCTTTTTTTGTGTATTTGTTTGGTGAAATTTTTTGGTTTATAGCATAAAGTATTTTTCGATTTTTTCTCCCCAACATTGTGTGATAATATTTAAAGCTCATAAAATTTCCAAAATCCATTTCTCACCGAAAACCCCAAAAGATGTAGGAATTTTAAGCTACTTAATTTTGAAAAGATAGAGATTGTAAGTTATTAAGAAAAACATATAAACATATACATATATATAGAGAGATGTGTGTATGTAAATAGATTGCATTTTGATGTTGGTTTTTGTTTTTCCCAATTTTGGTTATTAATAACATTTTTATTTTTTTTATTTTATGCTGTTGTAGTACGCTTTTATCTAATTTATTATGTTTTTTATTTTTGCTTTTAGACAAATATTTCCAACGATTTTGTTGCATTCAAATAACGATGCAGCATGCGAGCGTTTTGTACTGTCAGCGCGCCATTAGAAGTATGCGCGTCCTCGGCCGAACAGCTGTCACCGGGCTCAAGATTTTTAGCACTAAGGTAAGTCAGTTCGTTCCAAACAAACAAATAATAATAACAAGAAATGCCTGAAATGTCGGAGATGAAATGATGTAAACAAAAAGAGTAGAAATTTAGTTCCTCTTGAACGTCTAAGGTTTGTGTCTTAAGTCTTTTGTTTTTTTCTTGGTCACAACAGGTGGGCCATCCGAACATTTGTTTTTTTTTTCGTTTTGCCATTGGCAGTTGCTTTCTTTTGGCAATTACATGTGAATGGGCCCTTTAGCGGGTCATACTACAATGAGATACAATTTTTTTCCAATTCTTTCAATTACCCTACATTGCAAACTAATTTATTTTACTAGACGAATGTAAAAATATGGTATTTTTATTTCATAACACGACCTCTTTTAAAATAAATTTTGTTATGAATAAATTTAAAAAAATCATTAAATTTTAAAGAGCAAATTTTGTGTTTCCTGGCCTAAACATTTATTTATAGACAAACATTAAAAAAAAATAGATAGAAAAACTTCATGGAGATGACTGGCATTCGAATATATTACTTTTAAAAAACATCCTAAAACCATTTTCTTAATTTTCTTCAACAGCTATTCATAGATATTTATACACTCCACGAGAGTATTATGTCTTTGTGCATTTGTTTGTAACACCCAAAAGGAAGGGAGATAGACCCATTGTTAATTATACCGATCGGCTTAGAATCACTTTCAGTTTGTTCGTCTGTCCATCTATTGTTGTAATCACGATACAGGTCGCAATTGTAGCCAGAACCAAACGAAACATTGCACAACGAAGTTTTTCGGGATAAGGACGAACGCTATTTAATTTGAAGAAAATCGGTTCAGATTTAGATATAGGCCCCATACGAATTTCACTCCCAATTTGAATTTTTCCGCTTTATAATCCACATATTTTAAAAGATTTTCCTCTAAATTCGCAAAACACCTTATATTTCAACTGGAAACACCTGTGGTAAATATGTGTTAGATCGGCTCAGATTTATATATAGCTCCCATACAAATTTCGTTCCCAATTTGAATTTTTCCGCTTTAGAATCCACATATTTTAACAGATATCCCTCTAAATTCGCAAAACACCTTACAGTGCAACTAGAAACACCTGTTAGAAAAAATGTGTTAGATCGGTTCAGATTTATATATAGCTCCCATACAAATTTCGTTCCCAATTTGAATTTTTCCGCTTTAGAATCCACATATTTTAACAGATTTTCCTCTAAATTCGCAAAACACCTTATATTTCAAATGGAAACACTTGTGGTAAAATTGTGTTAGATCGGTTCAGATTTACATATAGCTCTCATACAAATTTCGTTCCCAATTTGAATTTTTTCGCTTTAGAATCCACATATTTTAACAGATATCCCTCAAAATTCGCAAAACACCTTATATTTCAACTGGAAACACCTATGGTGAAAATGGGTCACATCGGTTCAGATTTACATATAGCTCTCATACAAATTTCGTTCCCCCAGAAATTGCGTATTTTCAGAGAATTTCTTAAAATTGAGCATAACACGTTGTACTTCAACTGGAAGAACTTATTAAAGTTAGTCACTTCATTCCATGTTTGGATATAGCCCCGATACAAATATTATTCTCGATTTGACAAGTTGGGCCAGGTTATATTAGCCTGTTATTAGGAAACATAAAAAAAATTCCCGTTTTCACTTTGTTACTGAATTGAATTTTATTCCGATAGAAAGTGGAGTGTATCATATAGTCGGTCCCGCCCGACTTTAGCCTTTTTTTACGTTACAGCAAAATATTTTTTCCGATTTTTTTTTTTTAATTTCTTTTTCTTTTTTTTAATTTTTTTTTCTTTTTAAAATTTGTCCGAGACCTAAACATACATACTGATTCAAAAAATCAACACCAAAAAATTTATGGATATATATATATTTTTTTTAATTCTAAAATTCAGATTTTCGTCGAAGGTACCTTTTATATTGGTACTCTCATTTTTGAATCACACCCGCTTGTATTCCAATTACAGGTAATTATGATGGCTGCAAATATTGTGAATTTCACGTTCATATACAAACAGTGATTTAGGAACAGTCCCCAAAGAATTGAGAAAAAAGTGTTTTTTTTCGAAAGCCAAATTGTTACTGGCTCCAAAAAAAATGGGAACAAATATTTGGTTTTATTTTTTAGTAGCTGACATTCTAACGAAGAATACAATTTCAACATGTTAAAGATTTATAGATAACTGTATAAGTTATGACACTCTTCGTAGATGATATTTAATTTTTATTTAAATAATTTTGATGATTTTTATTTTATCTTTAAATAGCGCTCTTTATAAACACAAAAGAATTTTTAAATCCTATTTTTATAATTTTTGTTTAAATAGCTCTTTTCAAAAAAGAAAAACTAAGTAACCGTTCTGAATCGACTCATGTTCCTACGCGAACGTCCTTTATTTTTGGTATAAAACGAAAATGTAAAACCAGTGTTTATGTCTTAAGTCTTTTGTTTTTTCTGTATATGCTCTCCGAGTGACAATATAATTTTGCAAACAGAAATTGAATTTTGAAATTTGTTTCTTTACATTCGTAAAACATTTAAACTGTCAATATAAACCCCAACACTCAATAACGGCCAGTTGTTAGGCCTGCAATACGTGAATACGCTAAAAATGCAAACAATTTGATAAAGTCTTAGGTTACACTAGGTCGCGTCCGTACAAATTAAGTTTGGATTCTTTAATAAAAATGTTTCATTCTTAGATCAAGTCAGCTGTGAGCTAAATGCTCCTGAAAATAAAAATCATGTTTTCCCCATGTAATTTTTGGTGTTGCATATTTGTTTTTTTTTTACTTTGAAAATTTTGTATTTTGTTTATTCCGTGTTGCATTTTTGTTTTTTGAAATAATAGACCCTTAAAAGCACTTTAGATATAAATTTTCGTACAAATAAAGTTTGTATTCTTTAATAACAATATTTCATTCTTAGATCAAGTCATCTGTGAGCTAAACGCTCCTGAAAATAAAAATCATGTTTTCCCATGTAATTTTTGGTGTTGCATATTTGTCTATGTTTTTTTAATTTGAAAATTTTGTACAAAGTGTTATGACAAATAAACAGAAAATATCCTTAAAAATCATGTTTATCCCGTGTAATTTTTTGAAATAATAGACCCTTAAAAGCACTTTAAATATAAATTTTGATTCTTTTTGTAACTTTTTGGTCGAATTATTGTAGTAATTTTTTGTACTTTTCATAGTGACAAATGAATAATTTTTCGTATTTGGTATTTGTATTTTATAAAAAATAAATAGCGGTAGTCAATACCTTTCGAATTATCCCTAAATTATGAACATCGGAAAATGTTGGATCTGAAATTATTTTACAAACATGGAATCAGTGTCGTAATTTTTCGTCCAATAATCATCATTTAGGCATCATCCGAATGGTTTTGATTCTTTCTATTTATTTTTCATAATACCTTTTACAAAATGAAGAAATGAATTCAAGAAATATGAGTTTTTTGCTATCACCGTGAAAACCACAAAAAATCAATAATACCACGCATGAGTTATTGTAAGACAAGAATAAAAATTGTTATTTAAAGTGCTTCCAAGGGTGTATTAATTAAAATAAAAATTGACAAAAACTTCAACATAACATTTTACACAGGAAAAACATGATTTTTAGAGCTGTTTTCAGGGGCGTTTAGCTCACAGATGGCTTGACCCAGTTGCGAAATATTTTGCAGATCATCATTGAACAATCCAATCTTCATTTCTGGGGGGAGGGGGTGACCGCTGCAATTTATCTGCAGCTTTCTTTTGCTCAGTGACTCATAGAGAAATTTGACGTAGAATATTTTTTCCATTCACACCACCCCCCCCCCCTAAAATTCAGCTTTGAGGGACAGTTTAGCACCAATTCGGAAAAAGTACAAAATTAATGCTAAAATGAATTTTAAGTTTTAAATTATTTCGGACATGTAATTTACAACTGTTCTGGTGCATTCAGAGACTTATAGAATAATTTGATGGCAAATATTTTTGTAGAACACTTTGACTCATTAAACCCCTGTTTTAGGGATGTCTTTACCGTAGTGACCCCTATATTGAGGAGCTAGAGGGATAATTTGTTCCACAAAAATGTTCTTCGTAGCGCAGGACACATCCTATACTTAAATTGTATGGAACACAAGGTTTCCTATGTCGATTCATCTTAAGAAAGTGCAAAAGGGGGAAATATTGACCACCTGTGAAATGACCTTCACACGTAAACATTGAAAACGTCGATACACGTATATTATTTTTTTTATCCCCTCTATTAGAATCCGTTGTCAGAATCTTGTTCCATTTTGCTCCACAGTGTTATCGGACGAAAAATGATGTCCTGACTCCATTTTTGCGAAAATAGTTTAATACAAAAGTTTTTCGAAGCCAACATAGGCAGCTTTACACAGCGACGAAATATTTTGCAGATCATCAGCTGCAAATTGTAGTGACCCAGCTTAATGTATATTGTTTTATTTTAAAATATATGCATACATATTTTGCAATATGAATATAGTAAATTCCATTGTATTAAGCGCAAAAAAATCTAATGTAAACCCTTTGAGAATATGAATAGAAAAATGTAGTGAAGCGATGGTGAAGTTAAAATTGAATATTTGAGGTCATATTATATATATATTGTTCATTAAGGGCACATCATTGGCTATCATGGTCCCTAGAAATGTCCATATAATTAATTTATTTCCATTTTTATTTTTATAACTCAATTAATAATCGTTCCCTTTCTTCCCATTGCAGGCTTCTAGGCAATCAACAACCCAAAACCTTATACTTCCTAGTCGATGCCAAGAGTCGAGTCAGAGAAGTGTACACACAGACATGTCTGCATTTTGCCACACAAGGCATGCTAGATACCGAACTATTCGGTTTAGCTGTATTGATAGGTAAGTTTTAAATAGAAAATAAGAAAACTTATACAAAATACTTTTTTTTCAACCATTAAACACACAAGTAACCGAAAATTAAATTGGAAATTTAAATTTAAATTGGAATTTTTTCAATAAAATGATAAGATCAATTTATTTATTTACCGCAGGGATTTGGTGAAACTTCTTGATTATGAAGTCAATATAAATATAATAAAAAATTTCTAATCGGTGGTTTGTGATTTGAGAATATTAGCAAACAAAAATTTTTTTTATTAAAACAAAATTATAATTTTTTTATAGAAGTTGGCGTGTAATTTTGCCAATTAATCGTAAAAAGCTTTATTTACAACAATGGTGTCTTTGGTGACCCCCACTGAAATTTTCCGGCAAACATTTTCGTAGAATATTTTAATCCTTAAATGTCCTTTTTTAAAGGATATTTTTTGATTTTCTCGAAAAAAGGGTCAAATTGACCCATAAAGAGACCAGTTAGAGGGTTAAGATCTTCCACCAAAATAATCCTCATACAATTCCACAATACAACTCTGACCATAAGAATTCTCTCAGACATTAACTATATAGTATAATGCTCCCTTCGACTAAAAAATGAAAACTTTGACCCACTGTAAAAAAAAACTCATACGTGCTGGACCATAAGTTTGTTCTACAAAAATGATCTACTCAACATACCCTTTCAGAATTATGGGGTCGCTATTCTGTTCCATTCAAAAAGTCTTAATTTGTTGGACAGTGTAATTAGACCGCAACATTCAAAATACGAAACCAACCTCGCCAAAAATATGTTTTTTTTTCTTACTCAAATATCTGTTGAATTAATTGAAATACAGATACATGTATTTCAGTTAGTTTTTTATAGATATTCACTAGCACTATCACTGGGCAAAATATATTTGTAATCGATACATAATTGTAATAAATTTGAAACAATTTCAAAATTTGACTTGAATCCATATATCCATCCATTATATTGCAAACCATGTGGATAACACCTCTGCTATAAGCAAGTGAAATGTCGTCAAGATGACTCTTTCCCTTCAAAAGTTACAGAAATAATTAAAAAAAATCGATTTCGAACCACTGGGTGATGTTTGATCTTCATCTCAATAGTGTTCGCCTTTAACCTGAAGCTTTGTGACATTTTCAAATAAGTTTTACAAAACTTCTGGATAACACATCTGCTCTAAGCATGTGAAATTTCGTCAACATAATTCTTTCCGTTCAAAAGTTACAGAAATAATAACAATAATAATAATCAAAACCAGATTTTACATATTTTTTGACTTCTTTAAATGTAGGTGGTGTAATAATGAATGCCATATCAAGTTCGTGTCTTAAGTCTTTCGTTTTGCGAAACAGTCTCATTTGAAATCCTTTGCTTTCCACTCTTTTTCATTATTGCATTAAATTATTAAAGGAATTTTAGCAGTTTTTTCTTAAATTTCCCCTCAATTTTCTCCATCATTTTCCTATGTACAATTGTTGAGGCAAAAAGAAAACAGGAAAATTCAGAAAAATAACTCTAAACTTCGTCTTCAGTGTGTTTTATTTTTTTTTTGGTTCAACTGGTATGCAAGTTTAACAAACCCAAAACATAAACACTCACACACACACACACCGCGCGAACCAAAAAAGCAGAACTCTCTTTCCTCTTCTGTTAAGAAAAAATGTGTATTTTTTATCTTAAAATGCAAGTTGTTCTTGTTGTTGTTGTCTTCGTTTTTTACATAAAGCATACCTTTGTAAGGCAAAAAAATACGAGAGAGAGAAAAAACTGAAAAAAAAGAAAGAAATGTTTTTTGTCTTGAACACTTAACTGCCAGATTCGAGAATTTACGTTCTTTAACATATTAGTTGCTGTAGCAGCCAATGTTGCTGTTGGCTGCTGCGGCTGCTGCTGTTTCTGTTTCTGGTGGTGGATGATGCAGTAAAAGCATCAAACGGCACGCTTGCTTGCGGTTGTATTAAAGCAATGCACAACAGCTACCTGAATTACTGAACACGCGTCGTCTTATGTTTGAATGTCTGCCCGTCCGGTCGGTCCTCCATCCATCCATCCGAACGCTTGTTGCCTACCATTCCAGCAGACGTCCGTCCTTCTGTCTGTCCCGGTTCGGATCGGTTTGGTTTGGTTTTCGTGTACGTTCGTGTAAGTATGTGCCTGGTTTTCTTTTCATTTCTTTAAATTTGAAACGTTCTTTAAACGTTCTTAAGGTCTGCTATATATGTATGTGTGTTGTATAGGAGGTTGTTCCTTTTTAGTTTGCTTTGCGTTTTCTGGCATCGTTGAATGCTGTTCTGGGCTTTCTGTGCTTCCTTAAGCATTTTTATGTATTTTAGTACGTCGTTTTTGTTTTTCTTTTTTTTTCGCTGTGAGTGTTCATAATGTTTTAAATGGCCTTTGCATGCATGCAATAAACATGCAGCATCATCCTCATCATGATCGTCATCATCACCATCAGCATCATCTTGGTCGTCGTCATCGTCCTCTTTGGTTTGTTCATTTTTTTTTGCACAGCAACAACGACCTCTCCTAAAAGAACCAGTATCCATCTGCCTTGCAACAGCCACAGCCACAGCCGCAGCCATCCACACAGCCAGCACCTTTTTCCAGCTTCAGAATTCAGAATGTTAAATACAGGTTCTCCGTTACTGGTGATGGTGTTGTTGCTGTTGCTGCTGGTATGCCATGGCATGATAGTGTTTCGGAATACGTCAGCGAAAAAGGCAATTTAATAAGAGAAAAACCAAATCTTGCCTTTTTTCGTCATTTTTATGTTAGATTTTTTTCTCGTGGTGCCTTGTTTTGTGGATGTGGGTAACGAATTTGTTCTCTTCCTTATGTTCAGTGTGTTTTATTTCTTCGAAACTTCTAACAATTTCAAGGCAGAAGTTGATGACGAAGTTTTGTTACGGGTTCTTCTTGTGACTTACAATGATAAAAACTATATATATTTTGGGGGGAAAGAGTGGTGGAATGCCAAAAACATGCCAGCCAGCAATATATAATATTTGAAAAGAAATTTGTCAATATCGACATTTCTATTTAATAGGAATGACGAAAAAGGGTTCCACATCAAATGAGAGCAACAAAAGACTTAAGACACAAACTTCCACATCAAATGAGAGCTAAAAAGAAACAAAAGACTTAAGACACAAACTTCCACATCAAATGAGAGCTAAAAAACAAAAGACTTAAGACACAAACTTCTTGCAATGTGTAGAGGAGGCTACAAGAATATTATTACTGAAAACGATAATTATGACTATACTTTAGGCAGGGTCACCCCCAAAAAATTTCTAATGATGATTTGCAAAATATTTTGTCTTTCGGCCAAGCCTTCTGTGAGCTAAAGGCTCCTGAAACCAGGTCTAAAAATCATAGTTTCCCTTTGAATTTTTGGAATGTCGAAAAATGGTTGCACATCAATTGAGAGCCGAAAAAAAACAAAAGACTTAAGACACAAACTTCATGCCATGTAAAAAGTGTGTTAAAGAACATGATTACTGAAAACAACGATTATGACGAAACATTAGGCTGGGTCATCGCCAGAAATGATGGTTGGATTATGATAATGATGATCTGAAAAATATTTCGTCGCTAGATCAAGGTGTGAGCTAAACGCTACTGACACCAACACCTCTAAAATTCATATTTTTCCTTTGTTATTTTTAAGTTGCATTTTTGTCCAATATTTTTCTCTGGATTAATAGACCCTTGAAAGCACTTTAAATGTAAATTTTTATTCTTGTCTTAAAATAATCCTTTGGTCGTAATATTGGATGTTTAGAGCAGGTTTTTCTGCAAAAGACAAAAGACTTAAGACACAAACTTCTTGCAATGTGTAGATATGGTTAAATAAACTGTTTTACTGAAAACGTCGATTATGACTGTACATTAGGCTGGTATGATAATGATGATCTGCAAAATAGTTCGTCGTGGGGCCAAACCATCTGTGATCTAAATGCTGGATGAAAGCAGGTGCTAATATTATATTTTCCCTTTTATTTTTTAATGTTGCATTTTTGTCCAATTTTTTGTCGGAATTAATAGACCCTTGAAAGCACTTTAAATATAAATTTGTATTCTTACCAACACCTCTCTGTATTTTTTCATGTTGCTTTTTTGCCTAACTTTCTTCTCACTTTATATATAAATGTTTTTTTCTTAGAATGCAAATTTGGTCGTATTATTGGGCGTTTACAGACATTTTTTGTCATTTTTCAACGGGGCAACAAAAACTAATATTTCTTGGAAACATTTTGTGTGCTTTGGAAAATATACAGAATAAACCAATACCTTCCATCTAGCCATCTATGAGCTTAATTCCTTAATATCATATTTTTCCCTTGAATTATTTGGCTTTTTGCCAATTTTTCCCTGAATTACAAAGCCTTGAAAAAACTTTAAATATAAATTGATTTAATTCTTGTCTTAGAATATCACTTTTGTCGTACTATTGAACGTTTAGAGTAAGTTTTTTGTGATTTTTCAACGGGACAACTAAAATCTCTCATATCTAGGGAAGATTTTATGAAAAGTCCTGTTGAAAATAAATAGAATAAATCAATACCGTTGCCTTTCAAAAAATATATATTTCATTATTTAAATGCTTTCAAATGAAAAACAAATATGTTGTTCGAAAGTAATTTTTTCAAAGAGTGTATTTTTTAAATATTTCTTACAAAAAAAAACTTTATATGGCACAAACACATTTTTGGCGCCATCATAATCTGAAAATCTGTAATACGAAAAAAATTATTTATGATCATTATGATCAAATACGTGAGAATATGGTGAAAACATAAAAACAAAAAAAACTAAAAATTTTACTTTGCTTTTATATCGAAAAATACAAAAAGTAGATCGCTTTGGCCTAATTCATAAAATCCTTTTGTCCTTGCCTAATTTCAATTTTCTACAGAACTGAAAAATGTTTACTAGATTAAAAGTTATTGAATTTTGGCCGATAGAATTTTTATTCTTTTTTTCCATTTTACCCTGTTAAAAGTAGGACTTTAGAAAATTTCTTTATTTTCGTATCTACGCAATTAGAGAGATGTACACACAGAATTTCATCATTCTAGATTTTATGTCGATCAAGAGTATATATACTTTATAGGGTCCCAGGTCGATATTTCAAGGTGTTAAAAACGGAATGAGACACTTAGTTTACTCCCATCCTGGAGGTTAATACAAATCATTACCAGTGATTTCATTTGAGTACACGATTAAATGAAAATTGCAGGTGCCACACCCAACGCCCATATGAAAATTTTTTTCGAAATCTCAGATAAAACTTCTTGTGTCTTTTAATTAATGGCAACCTTAAACTTAAACTTAATAAATAACTAAGGCTTAATATATTAGCTCAACATTTGCGCAAAAATCTGGGGATAATGGCTTACCGCGTTTTGTTAATTAATAAATCACGCCAAATATCCAGCCAATTCATTCCTATAAACTTATCGATGACTGCTTCGAACATGAGTATTTTGCAATGCATACTTTTAGGGTTATAATAATTAGACAGTGGATTTTTATGCAAAATCATATTTTTAACGGATAGTCATAATTAAAAGCCAGCTTCTCGCAAATGATTGTCATCATAAAATATTTAAAAAAATCGATACTTTCAATTTTATGCTAACTTAGTAAAATATAATCTATAACTTCAAAATCGAATTTAAAAGAAATTTGATATTTTTAGCTATCGATAACACTAAGCAATCGATAACATCTATAGTTATCGGAAAAATCTATTTGTTCGTTCCATAGATTCAAAATCGAAAGTTGAAGAAAAAAAGATATCTTTTTATCCGTCGATAACTAAAATACGAAAATTTTATATTTTAGTTATCGATAACAATATTAGTAATCGATAACGGTCGATTTTTTCGTTCCAATGGATTCAACATCGAAAATAAGAAGAACAAAATTTTATCACTTTTAAGTTATCGATATCAAAAATGTATAATCTATAACTTCAAAATCGAAAAGTAAAAGAAGAAAATTTGATATTTTTAGTTATAGATAACACTAAGCAATCGTAACATCCATAGTTATCAAAAAAAATTGTTGTTTTTTCGTTCCAATGGATTCGAAATCGAAAATTAAAGAAAAAATATAACTTTTTTGGTTATCGATAACTAAAATGAGAAAATTTGATATTTTTAGTTATCGATAACAACCGATAACTTCCATAGTTATCGAAAAAATCGGTTTTTACATTCCAATGGACTCAGAAAGGAAAATTAGAAGCAACAAATTCGATAAGTTTCTTAGTTACCGATAACTTCCTAGTTAAAGATTTTGGAAATTCGCTAAAAATATGTTTATTTATATTTAAAGCAAATGAATTCAATAACAAAAATAATTATAATATGCACTTCAAAGAAAACTTCGCTCGTGTCGCACTTTTGAGAGTTAAGAATTATTTGAAAAATAGCAAACATTTTTTTTAAATCTTGCAATTTTTAAGCTAATATTGACTCGGCCATTTGCAATCTTTTTCCACAAATTGTAGATGGAGATGCATCTTTGATTCGGCCATTTGCCAATCTTTTCCCACAAATTGTCGCCCACAAATGGGATTTGTATAAAAATGCGCTGTCTAATAAAATTTATTCTATTGAAATTAATTGCTGTTGGTCTTAAGGTACAAATGAATACACATATTTCTATGCCAGAAAAAATATTGCCCCTAAAGGTATGCTGTGCAAACAATTGTTCAACTGCTGTTGATGTAGCAAATATAAATGATTGGCTTTTGCATTTTGTTTTACTTTTTTTGTAAATAAATATATGTTTTCAGAATGTTCTATTTGTAATCATTAAGTGTATCAATAGTATCAATATATGTAAATACCGAGGCATCGATCGGCCTCGCTATTATAGTTTTATATTGGAGAAGATCAAACACGCTTAGTAAGGACAATCTTGAGGTTAACCTCGTTTTGAAAAGGAAAACGAATACGAAACGAATTTCTATGCCAGAAAAATATTGCCCCTAAAGGTATGCTGTACAAACAATTGTTCAACTGTGGTTGATGTAGCAAATATGAATGATTGGCTTTTGCATTTTGTTTTACATTTTTTTGTAAATGAATATATGTTTTCAGAATTTTCTATTTGTTATCATTAAGTGTATCAATTTATGTAAATACCGAGGCATCGATCGGGCTCGCTTTTATATTGGAGAAAATGAAACGCACTTAGTAAGGACAATATTGAGGTTAACCTCGTTTTGAAAAGGAAGAGGAAAACGAATACGAAATTACATTTTTAACGCAAAAGAAAACTTCGAGGCCACCTGCACTCCATGAGCTAAATGCAATTTCAATACGATACATGGCTTCTGAGATATAGTCCAATAAAATATCGAACTAAAATAATGAACTTTTCAACTATTTGAATATATATTTATATTTTATATTCTTTAATTGGAATGTTCTTGGGACAGCTTTACGTTTGAACGCTTAAACAATTCCTACAGATTTTTGATAAAATTAAAATCATAACATTTTTAAAATTGACAGCTTATTTGAATTTTTACATTTGTGTAATACCATCAGTTTTGTTTCAATTAACTGCTGGCCGTGTTTTCGAAATGTTGCTGCGCCCCATCTATCAGTGGAGAATCTATGGAGCAGCATAGAAGTTGGTTGTTTGGTTTCTATTTTTTTCTAAATAGCAGTTGCTGCTGTTCTATTTTCTGGCGCCTTTCAAATACATTCTCGCTCGAACACAACGACGTTTACATGCATACATAATTGCTGCAAAACCTTATCGTTTGTGATCTACAAAACAATAGCAACAACAACAGCAACAGCTCAACTCTGAAATCGAACAACAAACTTTCTAATAAACCATAATTTGAAATATATGCAGATACTCACTCACTCACTACTGCTCCATACTCGTCGTGTGTAATTACGGGCAGTGTTTTTTGTTAAGTTTTCGAAAAAAAGAAAGAAGAAGAAAAAAACAACGTCTTTAATAATTTCAATATTTTTCTACTTTGCTTTTCACAAAATAATGATAACAATAACAACCGACACAAGCACAGTAACACAGCAACAGCAACATCCAATGATGATGACGAGGGGTTGATAATGATGTTGACGACGACGACGATGGCGATGATGATGGAGTGGAAGTTGAACCACCACAACAACAACCAAATTATATATTAATAATAAAAATACCATGTCATCGATTTGCTGATGAACTACTTTAAGACATCTTTTTTAACCAATAAACCAAAGCAAACCAACCGACCAAACAATCTTCCAAACTGGCAACAACGTCAGGCCAACAATTCAAGCGACACAGCACCAGCCACCGCGAAGCACTTTCTTCTTTTATGAGGTTGTGGTGGGCAGTGTGCCCGTGTGCTTTCGTCAGTGTGTGTGTGTGTGACTGGTTGTCTTGGAACATTTAGAGGAGCTATAAGAAGTGCTCCTCCATATAGCACACAGACAGACATAGATTTTGTTGTTGTTTCGAGAAGATCACTTTGTTGTATGTGTGTTGTTTTTAATGGAATCTCCAGCTACTGGTACTACTCGTTGCTTTGTTATTTCAAACACACAAAAAAGTGGCAGGTTTTCACCAAAGCACGCGTCGTCTTGCACAGCTTCAACAACCCCCTCCCTCTGCCACCAACGTCACCTTCGCCTGCTGCCCAGCTCCTCAAAGGCTAGTTTGCAGTAACATCACACAGTGGTTGCAAACACATAAAAATCAGGCAACATAAAACTTTTGTCGAAGGCAAAGTATAACATTTTCTGATGCATTTTGGCATTCTAAAGTCGAAAAAGATTTTTAAAAATATGAATATATTTTTTAATTTTTAATAAAAAAATTTCATCGAAGTTAACTTCAACACATTATCGAGCGTTGAAAAATCGTTTCGTTCCAAATGGCTCAAAATCGAAAATTAGAAGAATCCAATTCGATAACTTGTTTAGTTATCGATAACTGCCTTAGTAATCGATAACTTCCATAGTTATCCATTGTTTAAATTCGATAAAAAAATATGTGTATTTTTATTTAAAGCTATATTAAAAACTCTATGTATACTTGAAATTAAACGAAAACTAAAAAAATGATTTTTTTTTAAATCGTGCGATTTGTTTAAATAATTAAACAAATAATAAAAAAATATTTAAAAAAAATCGAAAATCAAAAGAACTAAAAATAATAAAATAAATAAATATTTTGGTGTTTTGATGACTATGGCATTTAGCGAAAAAACAGTTTTACTTTTTCGTTTTTTTATTTCATTTTAAACTAATTTTACAAGAAAATTCAATTTTTTCAATCTGTAGCCTTCGATGACCGATAATCTGCCACAATTTTGAGCTTCGATTTCATTCAAATAAAATAAAAATAATAAAAACTTAAATATTTCGGTTTGTCGATGACTATGGCATTCAACGAAAAAATAGTTTTACTTTTTCGTTTTTATTTAATTTTGAAGTAATTTTACAAGAAAATTAAATTTTTTCAATCTGTAGCCTTCGATGACCGATATCCTGTCACAATTTTGAGCTTCGATTTCATTCGAATAAAATAAAAATAATAAAAAATGATTATTTCGGTTTTTCGTTGACTACGGCAGTTATCGAAATAGTTTTACTTTTTCGTTTTTTATTTCATTTTGAACTAAATTTATCTGTAGCTTTCGATAACCGATAACCTGTCACACTTTTTGAGGTTCGCTTTTTTCATTCAAAAGAACTGAAAATAAAAAATTATAAATATGTAATTTTATCGAAAAATCAGTTACTAAAAATAATAAAAAAATAAATATTTCGGTTTTTTCGATGACTATGGTAGTTATCGAAAAAATAGTTTATTTTTTGCTTTTCATTTCATTTTGAACTGACTTTACATAAAAATGCAATTTTTCAAACGTTAGCGTCCTTAGTTATCGCTTGCATCCCGATTTAGTTGCTTTTTTCATTAAAATGAACGAAAAATAATAAAAATTAAATATTTTGGTTTTTCGATGACTAAGGTACTAAAAATAATAAAAAATAAATATTTCGGTTTTTCGATGACTATGGTAGTTATCGAAAAAATAGTTTATTTTTCGCTTTTCATTTCATTTTGAACTGACTTTACATAAAAATGCAATTTTTTCAAACGTTAGCATCCTTAGTTATCGCTTGCATCCCGATTTAGTTGCTTTTTTCATTAAAATGAACAAAAAATGATAAAAAATTAAATATTTTGGTTTTTCGATGACTAAGGTAGCTATCAAAAAATTGGTTACTAAAAATAATAAAAAAAATAAATATTTCGGTTTTTCGATGACTATGGTAGTTATCGAAAAAATAGTTTATTTTTCGCTTTACATATCATTTTGAACTGACTTTACAAAAAATGTAATTTTTTTCAAACGTTAGCATCCTTATTTATCGCTTGCATCCCGATTTAGTTGCCTTTTTCATTAAAATGAACGAAAAATAATAAAAAATTAAATATTTTGGTTTTTCGATGACTAAGGTAGCTATCGAAAAATTGGTTATTAAAAATAATAAAAAAAATAAATATTTCGGGTTTTCGATGAGTATGGTAGTTATCGAAAAAATAGTTTATTTTTCGCTTTACATATCATTTTGAACTGACTTTACAAAAAGTGCAATTTTTTCAAACATTAGCGATAACTAAACGAAATAGAGCGATTTTTAAATAATTTTTCGCCTGCGACGCTTTTCGAGGTTAAATTATTGTTTTAAAAAATTGTGATCTCGATTTTTGCGCTTTTTTTCATTCAAATGAACTGAAAGTAATAGAAAAATGAAATATTTTGGTTTTTAGATGACTGGTAGTTATCAAAAAAATAGTTTTATTTTGTTTTTTATTTAATTTTGAACCCATTTTAAAAACCATTCAATTTTTCGATTTTTTAAATTTTAGCATATGATAACTAAACAACTAAGCGAGATATAAAAAATACCAACCCTTCTTGTTTTTCTTATTTTGAGGTTCTATAATATAATATAGTCAGTACTTGTGGCATCGGATATCATACTCTTGCCATATTTTTTCATTTTCTACTAGCTGACATCCTAACGAAGATATCAAGTCCGGAATAGAAATATTACGAATTAATGGGTAATGTTTTTACCACACTTTATGTTACTTCGCAGCACTGTGCAACAGCGACATTGCTATCCCCATCGTCATCATCAGCAACAGCATCGGTTGATTGTGCATAAAATGCCACTCAATTTTGAACTGAAATAAAAAACAAGAACAACAAGAAGTTGTATGCCTCAATTCGTGTTTTTGTTGTTGCTACTGTTGCTGCATCCTCATGTTGTTGTTCTTGTTATTGTTCAAGATTTTTGGTTCATTCTAGCGTTTTTTGTTTATTTTTCTTCTGTTTTTTATGAAACGAATGCCTTTGGTTGGCACACACTTGTATGGTTGGATGGATGGATGTGTGTGCGCTGCTAACCTCATGCAACCCAAAAAGCCCAGTATGACGACGATACCGATTACAATGATGATGATGGTGATGATCATGATGATTGGTTTGGGGTACGACCGACGACAAAAAATTTGTATTTCTGCTTCTGTGTTACTGATGCTCTGCTGATTACAATAATATTGATGATGTTGCATTTAATGCTAATGCTGTTTGTTGCCATTGTTGTTATTTCTCGGGTTCCTCGTGTTGTTGTTATTCTTCATATGGCTGCAACTTTTTTGCCATCCACACGCACAGACACAGAGTGAGTTAGGTGGAGGGGAACTTGCACGTAAACATCTTTAAAAAGAATGATCAAAAATCGTTCTTCGTCGATTGATAGAGGTACAGTGGAGTAGCCATAATAAAGCACAGTGGTGGCATGAATACTAGTTTTACCTCTTCAAATTGTATTCAATGTCACATACGACGAGGTAAAGAAAAAGTCAGAACCACAAACTCAAACCTTAAATAAATGTTGTTTTTTGATAGATTTTCTATTATTGATTTCATATCAATTAGACCACCTGTTCTTATTTATCATACTATTTACCCACTGTGCATTCCATTGTATCTGTTGTCGTTTGCACTGGTGGCTCGGTGTATTTATGTGGTACGCGCCTATGCTGTTGTTTATACATTCTCAAGTGTAAAAATCCAGCAGATGCTTTATTTTTTTCATGTGCGTTGTGTTTTTTTAAGAAAAAACATTTTTGAAATATTCCTAAGATGGTATTGGTGGATTGTCTGGGACTCTTATTTTTCGTTCAGATTGATAGCGCGCGCGACAGCGTTGCTGTTTTTGTGGTGGTGTTTTGTTAGTATAACATTTTCGTTAATAACCTTTAAAAGGTTGCATTAATATCCTTTCAGTCTAAACCTTATAATAATAAACAAAATATAATAATAAAACAAAATATTCTGTTTTAAACTAAATTTAAATAAAACATGTATCTTCAAAATGTCTCGTGAGTCTAAAAAGAGGGTCGTAACTTCTACATTCCATAGATATTCTACAAATATACATTGTTTTCTTATTGCTGGTCATTAAAAATAAAGCAAAATAATTGTTTTAATTTTTTTTCTATTTTTTATGGATGTTTTCGTGCCAGAAAAATATATTCAAAAAAAAAAACGGCAAGAAATCGATATCCAAAAACCTACATTCTGTATTGGTATTGATATCTCCTTTCAAAAATCGATAACAATATTAATTTTTTTCTTCAAAAAATACATATATAATATAATTTTTTCGACAACTATCTTAGTTATCGCAATTGAAAATAAAAAAAAAAAAAACAATTTTTTTACTTTTTTATTTTCTTAGCTCATTTTAATGAAAAACCAAAAAATATGTTACTGATATCTCGGTTAATAATCAAGTTTAAAATAATCTAAAAAATAATTTATATTTTTTTTTGTAAAATGAGCTTAATATAAGAAACAGAAACAAATAAAATTTTCGATAACTATTTTAGTTATTGAAATTGAAGGTAATAAAAATCTATTTTTTTAATTATTCTGAGCACATTTTAATGAAAAAACACTGTCTAAAGAGATCGACAACTTTATGTTACAACAAATGTGTTACTGATATCTTACTTAATTATCAAGTTTAAAAAATCAATAAAAATATTAGTAATTTTTGTAAAATTAATTCAATAAAAATATTATTAATTTTTGTAAAATTAATTCAATTTAAAAAAATAAAAATAAGATAGTTATCGAAATTGAAAAATTGCCTTATTTTGAGCTCATTTGAATGAAAAAAGCGAAAAATTCCTCTTACAATTTTCAACAACTTTCGAGTTATCGAAACCAAAAATTATTGAAAAAAGCTTCAATTTTTTTTTGGAAACAGCAAAGTACGCGTTTTAAATAAAACTAGACATCATTTTTATCGAAATTTCACAATCGATAAGTTATCGATTACATAAAATTTATTGAAAACTTGTTCGTCATTTTTATCATATCTCGATAAAAATATTATTTTTTTCTGAGTTCAATATAAAATAAGACAATAGAATTTTCGATAACTAAAATAGTTATTGAAATTGGAAATTAAAAAACTCGATTTTCCCCTTTTTTTATTATTTTGAGCTCATTTGAATGAAAAACTCAAATTTGCGCTTGAAAAGTTTCGATTTATCGAAGCGAAAAAATTTTAAAATTATTGGAAAATAACTTTAATTTTTGGGACACCGCTATCTATATACTTTAAATAAAAACATACAAAACTTTCTAATGAATTTCCGCAATCGATAACTATGGAAGTTATCGATTACATAAAAATTATTGAAAAAATGTTCGTTTTTTTTCTAATTTTCGATTTCGGGTTCATTG
This sequence comes from Polietes domitor, assembly GCA_947397865.1. NCBI lineage: Eukaryota > Metazoa > Arthropoda > Insecta > Diptera > Muscidae > Polietes > Polietes domitor. The sequence goes on along the minus strand of OX377619.1, from coordinate 22,759,536 downwards.
GAACGATTGTGAGAATCGGATATCATACTCTTCCAAAAAAATGAAATTAGCTTATAATTTTCGGCAGCTTTCCAAAAAATATTTTATAGATATCTTAGTTATCGAACGTTCAAGTTTAAAAAATCGATAAACGAATTATTATTATTTTTGTAAAATGAACTCAATATAAAAAATAATATTTTCTATAACTATCTTAGTTATCGAAATTGAAATTTATTTTTTTTTAATTTTTTGGGACATTTGTTTTCTATTTTTATATAAAACATGTGCATTGTATGTTTATATAAAAATAGACATAATTTTTTATCGAATTTCCACAATCGATGACTATGGAAGTTATCGATTATACAAAAAGTATTGAACATTTTTTCGTTGTTGTTTCTTCTGATTTTCGATTTTTAGCCTATTGGACAAAAATATTTTTTTTTTCAAAATTTAACGTCTTATAACTCTATAAATAATGTCCAACAGTTATAATATCCAACAGTAATCTAGTCTGATTATGGACCTCGGATATCATACTCTCCCAAAAAATCAATTTTTTGGGTCTACATGAAATCGCAACCAAAAAACATTTTACTTATATCTCGCTTAGTTAACGAACGTTCAAGTTTAAAAATATCGATAAAAATATTATTATTTGTTTTTTTTTTTGTGCAAATAAATTTTTATGTTTTTTCCTACTATTTCATTGGATTTCAGAGTCACGTGACCGCTTTGACTTGGAATGAGTTGTAAGTAAAGGAATGTTGTTGGGTATACATTTTCTATAATAAAAGAAGTGGCCTTTTTCCGGCCAGCGGAAACACATTAAAATGTAAATTAAAAAATGGAATTGTAGCAACTTCTTCTTCTGGAAAAATGTTAATATTCTATAACATTTTTCTTCACTGTATGTATGTCCCTTAAAAAAGTTCCCAAAGAATTTAAACTAAAAACATCAAGGTCACTTTGGTAGAATTTTTCACACACACACAGACACATACAGGCGCAGGAAAGGAATTCAAGCAAACAGCCAAGATACCAGAGATACAGGCAAACAAAAGGAGAACACACTGCTTTTGTTGGCTCCAACTATCTATGGAGCACCGTGTATGCGAGTATAACCACCAGTCAGACCTAAAACTAATCAGACTTTTAAATTAAAACATTTTTTCGGGGTATAATTTGATGGCATGAAATTTCCGGCCAAGAAAAATCAAATAAAAATCCTACGAGCACAACCCAACCACAACAACGACAACAAAACCGTGGTGAAGTTGATGACGACGACGATGATGATGAACCTGAAACTGAACATGGACATGGACTTCAACAACAGAAAACAATCATTGCCGGACAACAACACCTTATGTCATTTTGACAGAATGACAGACAGACAGACAAGCGGACGGAGCAACGGGCGGACATGGAGAAGGACGGACGGACCATCGGACAGCCCAACACGGCTTATGAAAGATCAGGGATCAGAGGCGACCAGAAGACGAACAACAACAACAAAAAAAACACGGCTGAATGACATAAGCACTCCGACAGCCAGGCTCCTAACTCGAGGAAAAAAATTTAGGTTTTTTGTGTTCGACTCTTCAGCTTCACTTCAATCTCAAAACGGATGAAATCCCAAAAAATGAAAACAGAAGACGACGAACAATAAAAACTGACACACACACACACACATATACACAGCAGAAGAACACAAGTACAAGGTGGGTTTTGTTAAACTGTCAGTTTTAAGTTTAACATATTTTCTGTTAACGAAAAATCTGAAACATACAGCCCAGCAACAGAAGAAGAAGAAAAAAGATACATTCGACGAACGAGTATGTGAATGAACGAGGGCCTTGTGAGAAGTACGACAATGTTTAAACAAGTAATATATTAGCAGGGGTCATGAAAAAATGGTATATTCGCTACCCAAGAAATTAATATTGGATTGTTTAATGATGATAATGGGGTCAGGGAAAAATACTGCGGTCACAACCCAGAAATGAATATTGGTTTGTTTAATGATGATCTGCCAAATATTTCGAAGCTGGGTCAAGCTGTAAGCTAAACTCTCCTGAAAACACATCTAAAAATCATGTTTTTCACGTGTAATTTTCTTTATGTTGCTGTTTTGTCCATTTTTTTAATTAATACACCCTTGAAAGCACTTTAAATATAAATTTTTATTCTTGTTTTAGAATAAAAAGTCGTTACACTTGAACCGGGTGATATACGTATGGAACTATAGGCAAAATTGAGTTACTTGGCGTTTTTAGTCTTTCATTTCCTCATCCTGTTGTCCCTTTGCAGCACTACCAAGTTCCAAAGGATACAATTTTCCAAAAAAAAATTATTTAATATACTTGTTCGAACCCTATGATAACGGTATTAGTGTCAAATTAGGGAAATATTAGTGCTGTTTTTCTTTAAGACTAACTAAGCTGTGATAAAAATTCTAAATAAAATGTTAAAAAAATATATAATAAAAAATTCTTTTCTAAAATTGTCGCCAAAAGCAATATCAGTGTGTGTGTGAAAACAAATTTGGAAAATATAATTTTGTGTTAGAAATTTTGGACTTAGCCTGTTGTTATTGAGGCTACGTCCAATAATCTCAAAACAAAATATTTCTTTGAAAATTTCTTTTTATACATATATTTATATTGTAGTTGGTGGCAATTTTTTATTTTGAGCAAAAAATTAAATTTTTATTAAAGTTGTTGTTATCGCAGCTTGTTATCCTGGCTTAAAGAAAAACAGCCCTATTATATTTAATATACTTGTTCGAACCCTATGACAACGGTATAAGTGTCAAATTAAGGATATATTATATTAAAAATACATCATATAGCATGCTTCTATCTGTATTAGTTCGTCATTAACATCTATTTCAAGTTTACCCCTTAGTTATTTTTTGGTTAATCATGATTTTTAAGAGACAAAACTTTAAATGGCTGCTAATACTAAATTAATACAGATAGAGTCTTGAAATTTAAAGTATTTTTAGCACATATTCTCCTCTTCGATTTGGCATTTATACAGGGGTGCCAATAAGTATTAAAAATAATTTGTGTAAAATTGTATTCTTTGGAACTTTGAAAACCTTTCATGTGCATATGGACTGTCGGACAGTGTTATTGAATGTTTAAAGTATTGTTGAGTGTATGTCTCGAATCGAAATATTGGAAAATAAATAATTAAAATTAAAACAATAACTTCCGTTTTTTAATAAAAGCCTTTAGCCGAACTAAAACATCAAATAATTTAAAATATTTTTGGTTCTTCGAAATAACAACAAAAAAGGTTTTATAAAAAATAAATAGAAAGAACAACTTTCGAAAGATGCCAGAATGATGAATATCGGACGAAGAATTACAAATAGTTTAACCCATTACAGCCCTCCATCCCCATATGAGGGCGCCTGTTTAATGCGAGACATTTGAACAACAGTTTTTTCTGGGCGTTAATGGGTTAATACAAAAGATGGGTTCTCAGAACGAAAATTTTTAAACTCTTTTTACAAAAATGAGCGTTGTGGCATCAATTTCCTTCTGATGTTCATCGAAAGATATCCTTTGTTATTTATAAACGTCCAATAACACTATGCAACAAAATTTTTGTTACATATAGGGTCCGCCATCTAACGTTTTTTTCAACTATTCAACCGTTGGACTATTATTTGTGGGGTGCCCTCAGCAGCCATTTGAATGAAATTATTTTCCATTATTAACCGGAAGGATTGTACTTTCAAATAAAAAAAAAGAAATTTAAGAAAATATTCAGTAGTTTTTTTTATAGCATTTTCAAAAAAAAAGTTATTTGGCGACCCTATATAACATTTTCTAATGTATTTCGGTTTTCTAAACTCGAAAACGATACTAAAAAAATATTTAAGATATTATTTATACTAAAATTCGCACTTCTACATTTATCCTTGTTTTCTTCGTAAGAATGTCAGCTATTAATAAATTAAACAATATACTTTTTTCTAATTTTTTTTTTGATTTTTTCGAAAAAAAAAATATTGTAATTTTCTTACTTAAATTCGCATGTTTACATTTATCCTTGTTTTCTTCGTTGGAATGTCAGCTATTAATAAATTAAACAAATTTTTTTTCGACTTTTTTCTATTTTTTATGATTTTTTTTCTATTTTTTTAAATATCCATAAAAAATTGTTTTGGTTTTATGAATCATGCACACAAAAACATATTTTTTTCGGCTTGAACACAAAGTTTTTCTTTTTTTATCGGATAGTATAATTATTGGTACTGATATTTTATTTATATATACAGCTTTCTTTTGTTCGATGACTTATAGTGAAATTTGAAGAATATTTTTCCCCTAAAATTCAGTCTTGTGGGATAGTTTAACACCAATTGGGAAAAAGTACGAAATTAAACCTATGAAATGGATTTTAAGTTTTGACTTATTTCTCGTGGAGTTTTGGAGTATTCAGAGACGTAGAGTAGAATTTTTTGACAAATATTTCAAGGACATTTTGACCGTTAAACCCCTGTTTCAGTGGTATTTTATGCTTTTTTGCAAAACGACGCCTATATCGAGGAGCTAGAGGGTTAAAATGTCCCACAAAAATATTTCTCCAAGTGTTTTAAGAAATATTGCTGAACACATCAAACACCTAAAATGTAGGGAACACAAGGTCGATCCCTACATTCATGTGCAAAAGGGGGAAATAATGACACCTCTCACAAAAGGGACCAAAACAACCCATATATTGAGGAGCTAGAGGGTTAAAAATTTTAACTTAAAATGTATCACAAAAATATTCCTCCAAGTGTTTTAAGTAATATTGCTGAACACATCCTATACTTAAAAGGTTTCCTATGCCAGTTCATGCGCAAGAGGGGGAAATAATGACCCCTCCCACAAAAGGGATCAAAACGATCGCTATATTGAGGATTTAGGGTGCTAAAATGTACCACAAAAACGATCCTCTTAGTATTTGAAGAAATATTGCGGAAACATCCTATTCGCAAAATGTAAGGATCATCTTAAAAAGTTTCAAAAAGGGGCAATATTTATCTCCGACACATATATTATCTTTTTGACCCTCTATCCGAATCTGGTATTCCACAGCGTAACACTGTGCTACAAAAAAGAATAAAGTCGAAAACTCTGTTACTTTTCTTGTAATTATTGTCGACTAAAAAATTGTTAATACAATTTCCCAGACACCCTAAAATCTTGTTTTACGGTAAAAAAACCCGGGTGGATTATGAATATATTTTGTTACTAAAATTCAAATTTCCGCCGAAGATACCTTTAAGAGTTGTACTCTCATTTCGGAAATATAGGTTCGATCACTCCCGTTTATATGTTCAATTAAAGGTAATTACGAAGGCTACAAATGTTGCTAATTTCACTTTCACATAGAAACAGTGGATCAAAAATGGTTTCCAAACGAATTGTGAAAAAATGATTTTTTGAAAAGAAATCTTTTTGGAAAGAAAAAAATCATTAAAAGTAAAAAAATGGAAAAAATGTTTTGTTCTATTTCTTATTGTTTTTTTATAAACAGCGCGAAAATTCCCCTTATATAAAATAATATGTTATATTATTTTGTAAAAGCTTCTCTTAGGCGTTCAATGTATTTTCCTATGCGGAAAAATCAATTGGAGCCCCCTTTTGAAATTGGCAATACTCAATGGCCGAGCCTCGTATGTAGACAGCCAGCAACAACCTGTACAAAAGCGTCAGACAGACATACAAGTATGGAAGGACAGAAAGACAGACAAGATCAATACAGATATTCAACAGAAACCTACAAAAACAACAACAAAAAGTAACAAGAGATAAAAATCTCAAGGGCATGACCGACCGTTAATGTTTAAGCTTTTAAATTCAAACAACCAGAAACATATCCAAGCAACATTAACATCGTCTCCACCAACACCGTCGCCACATCCACCTCCACCTCGATCATCGCCATCACCATCATCCACATTCACATCGGAAACCCAAACAATCCTCAGTCGATGATACTCTCGACATGTAGTACAAACAAATTTAAATTAAAAACGTAAAAAAAAAACGAAATACAAATGATTTTGGTGTTTTGTTACTTGTCCTCCACCGCCGCCCTCCCCGGTCAGCCCCTCTCGCCCCGTTTAGTTTTCAATATTTTCAATGTTTTCAAATTGTCAATTCGTTCGTTTCGTTTTGGGCCGGTCGGCCGTCTGTCCGCCTGCTCGTTGTTCAGTCATTAATTCGTTCAATTCATTCATCCATTAAGGAAAGGTTTTCTTGATTTTGTGCCATACACGACGCCCTGCCCTGCCCTGTATGTATAATTAATTCTTTTTTTGTTCATGTTTTTTGTTTTTATTTTTTCTTCATCAGCTTCTTCTCGCTTTTTATTTGTATACATACTTATATTCGTACATAAAGCAAAACATTTCTGCATATAAAATGAGTTTTAAACAACAAAACGATATTTATGAAATTCGTGCATCGGCCCTTTTTAGAGCAGGGAGCACCACCAACAACCTCCAAAAATGCGTATAGTTTTTAACTGAAATTTGAAAACACGTTAAACAGCAGCTGCAGCGCACTGAACAAATATATAATTTTGATATTATTTAATATTTTGTTTTGTTGGTGGGAGGGGTGGCTACACACTCAGCGTGAACTTTCAGCCGCAGTGTTCACATTCTGGCAAACTTGCTCTCCCGGCCATCATGTATGTAACATAGGTCATTTCCGACAACGCCAAATCGGTTTCTGTGTTTTTTGTCCCAACTAAATGTCTCTGTCTGCATAAACAAATAAACTAGTTTTACTTTGCTAAACCGATTTACGTGCAATGCAACCCATCCAGCACCTCTCTAATGACCTGAAATGAAATAATTTTTGATATGAAATTTTATAGAATCGATAGGTAAGCTTGTGGTCCATTGTGATAACGGGGGCTTTAAGGGCTTCCTTAAAATTGCAGCCCAATTTCGAATAATATATTGCCAGTTTTACTGGCAATTTTGGTAAAAAATATTAAAATGGGGCAGTCTCCACTCTCTACAAAAATTTTATCGAATTTTAATGTATATCATTTCTGATGTATTTTGCCAACTCGAAAATGATTTAATTTTTTACTAAAATTCCAAAATTTGAACTCTCATTTTGAAGAAGTCCGATAACACCCGGTAATATGTTAAATAAAAGTTGTTCATGATGGCTACAAAATTTCACACAGAAACAGTGATACAGTCTTTAAAATTTTGGAAGAAAAATTATTTTTTTTTGCTGGCACGAAAAAAGCATAAAAATAATAAAGTCGGGAAAAAGTATTTTGTTTTATTTTGTAATAGATAATATTCCAGCACAAAAAAAACAATATGTATATGTAAAAAATCGATGGATAAATGTAGAAGTTATGAGTATCATAGAAGCAAAATATTTTTAAAATTCATAATTTTTTAATTTTTTTTTTAATAGTCTTCAAAAATATGGGAAAAAATTATTTTTTTTTTTTCAAAAAAAAAAAAACTATTTTTGCTGGCAGGATAATATTAGAAAAAAAAGTCGGAAAAAGTATTTTGTTTTATTTTTAAATAGCTAATATTCTAGCGCAAAAAAAAAAACAATGTTTATATGTAAAAAACTATGGATAAATGTAAAAATTATGATACTTTTTGTAAACGCAAACGATTTTTTAAAATCATATGTTTTTAATTTTTGTTTAAATAGCGCAAGAAAACCCTTCACAAATTAGATAACAGAATATTTTATTTCAATTTGTAAGAGTTGGGATCTTAACAAAGAAAACAAGGACTGGTTAAATAAAATATATGAATAAACGTAGAAGTTATGGTCCTTCTTGTAAAGGTATACGTAAGACTAAATAAATTTAAGCTAAAACTTAGATTTTGCAATATTTTTAAATTAGGTCATATCTTATACATTTTTTCATAGATTTTCTTCAAAAATGCTTTGCTTTCTTGATTAAGATTACAAACTTGTACAATATATTCTTTTACATAAGTTGTAATGGAACTTTTTTTAAAATCATGATTTTTTTAAAAATTCGTCTACAAAGAGTATAATAACTTCTGCATTTATCCAAAGATTTTTTACATATTAATATTGTTTTTTTTTTTCATTAGGATGTTAGCTATTAAAAAATAAAAAATATTTTTTTCCTACTTTTTTCTATTTTTTTATAATTTTTTTCTTTGTCAGCAAAAATAGTTTTTTTAAGAAAAATATTTTTTTTTCCAAATTTTTGAGGCTGTTCCTAAACTAATATTTCTATGTGAAAGTGAAATTCTCAACATTTGTAGACATCCTAATTACCTTTAATTGATCATAGAAGAGGGCACAATCGGACCAATGTATCTACAATGAGAGTTCAAATATTAAAATTTAAATTTTAGTAACAAATTTTTCAAAATAAGTATAACATTTTTTTGATTTTATGAATCAGTATGCCTATGTACTTAGTTCTAGTAATTTTTAGTGATTTCTCAAAGTGACAACTAAAAACTTATTCGTACTTATCTTGTTGGAATCAACACCTTCCGAATGATGCTTAATTGTCTCAAGCGAAATGATGCCACAGCACAAAGTTAATTTTTTGTATCAATCTATTTTTACGAAAACATTATTTTCCCTTCCATATTATTACAAATAAAAAAAAATAATTTGCAGTCAACACATGGTAAAAAAGTTTGGATAAACAATATTGATGATTTGGAAAATATTTCGTTCAAGGATCAAGCCGTCTGTGAGCTAACCGCTCCTGTAAACAACACTGAAAAATCATATCTTTCCGTGTAATCTAGTTTATGTTATTTTTTCTGAATTATTGAAAGGAATTTAAATTTAATAAAATGTACTCGGGAAAACATGATTTTTAGTGGTGTTTTCAGAAAGGTTTAGCTCACAGGGGGATAAAAATATTCTCTTAGTGGGGATAAAAATGGTCTTTACAACAGAAATAAAATTCTGTTGTTCGAGACATAAAAATATATTTTTTGAGGCTTACTGATTCATAAAATCATCAGAAAAGGTTTTTGCATGTATAATTTTTTATAAAAAATCCATTGGCAGTATAAGTCCCATCATGTAAGATATAAAATGCCACTTTGTTTTTGAAAATCCGACGTTAAAAAAAAAATTGATCCAGATCACATCTCCCAAAATTTGTCGAATATGAGCTCCAACAAAAATACCTAAAATTCATCAAAACAGATAAAAACAAGTAAGGCTAAAGTTGGGCGGTGCCGACTATATAATACCCTACACCACTCTTTGCGTATATACCTCGCCTTGATTACTAAACCATATAATATAAATTATTACTATAAATTCATTTTTAGTCAAATTTAATGACTATGGTAACTAATAAAGTAATTGATCCAATTTTCCAGCAGATTTTCCGAGAAAAGTAAATAAAACATGATATGGCCTAATTGATCATCTTGATCAATGATAAATACAGATTATACAGCGGCAATAGGATAAATCAGACGGACATTTGAAGGGGACGTATAACAACACTTGAGGCCTGTGCCAAAACATGCGCCTATATATTTCTCATTCACGGTAGATATTTCTAAAGTATGGACATATGGGCATCCCCAACAAGTATGGAAAGGCTAAGGACGGACGGAGCCGACTATATGATACACACCACTTTCTATCTCACTACAATTCAATTCGGTAAAAAGTGAAGCGGGAAGGATTTTTGAATCCTGTAAATGTGTGTGTTTGCCAAAAAAAATGTTAAATCGGAAAGGACATCTGAAACATGGAACGATGTGCCCGCTTTCACCATGTATGTTTATTGGTGAAATATAATATGTAAAGTTTGGCCAAAATCGGTTAAAGATTCGGGAGCAACATTTGTCTTGGGGCTATATCTAAATCTGAACCGATCTTACCCACTTTCAGCATACGTGTTTCTAGTTCAATTATAAAAAGTTGTGCCAATTTTTCAAGAAAATCGAGAACAATATGCGGTTTCTAAAGCGGAAAAAGTCAAATCGGGAGCGACATTTGTATGGGGGCTACATATAAATCTGAACCGATTTCCTCCAAATTCAATACCGATCGTCCTTGACCAAAAAAAGTAGCTTCTGGCAAATTTCATGATGATCATGACAGCAATTGCGACCTGTATAGTGCGAACAAGCTTAGATGGACAGCAGACGGACGGACAGACAGACATCGGTAAATCGATTCAGCTGGTGATTCTAAGCCGATCCATATACTTAAAGGTGGGTCTAGCTCGATTATTTATTGGTGTTGCAAACATTTGGCGGAAAACTAACTTATAATACCCTAGTCCACGAAGTGGTGTAAGGTATAATGATGAAAAATTGAAAATTTTAAAACAATAGAGGAATTCCCAAAGTGGGGAAAATGTATTCCAAAATTTGGGATTTTTGCTAATTTGGTTTACCGTTTTCTATGATTTTGACAAAACAATAGAGAAATTCCAAAAGTGGGGAAATGTGTTCCAAAATTTGGGATTTTTGCTAAAATGGTACCTAATTTGTTTTACCTATTTTGATGAATTTTAGGAGTTTTTGTTGAATCTCAACTTCGAAAATTTTTGACAGGCCAAAGCTTGTATTTTTGCAAAAATTATATTTTAGTGGAAATTTCAGTAACTCAGTCAATTACCGACGAATTTTTAAAATCATATTGGGATTTTACCTTTTACAAAATATTTTTGTGAAATAAATGCACAAGTATAAGGTTGGCCATTTAAGTTTTTAAATTAGAATAGGCTATAAAAAAGTACTGATTATTTTTTAAATTTCTGGTTGTATTGGAAAGGTTGAACATTGTCATTTAATAATGGAAAGCAAAATCATTCATATGACTACCACAACTGTCTCGGCAATACCTCATCCGATCAACCCAATTTTGCAGTACATGGCCCAATGATGCCGTCAGACCAAAATCCACAACAAAGAGTGATGCATTCATTGGCTTCTCAATAGTCACGTGTGGGTTTTCTGAATCCCATATGCGGCAATTTTACTTATTGACACAGCCACCGACGTGAAAATGAAAAATTTTCTACGTAAATTTATTACAGCTTGCGTTAAAGACTCACTACTTTGGAAGTAAGTTTTTAATATTTCTCAATTTTGTTCGAGCGTATAGCGTCCCATTTTGCCAATGTCAAACATAAATCGGAAAATAAAAATTAAACTGAATGTTGTTCTACCTTTCAAAGTCAAAGTAATTGGTAGTTCAAATTTCAAATGTTATGTTCAAACTAAAGTGAAAAACATTGTGAGGAAAAAATTATTTTTTTGCTGGACAGATACACAGTTTAAAGTAAGCAGCGTATATAACGTTAAAAGTATTTAATTTTCTTCTTTTTGAATACGGAAATAGGTTGATGATTAAATAATATATACGCAAGATTTTGGGGGTGTCTGAGTAATTTCACATATAGATTATTGTTTTACTCGGCAACACCTACAAGAAAAATAGAAGTTTTGGATTGTAGCACAGGGTAATACAGAAAAAAAACTCAATTAACCAAAAAATATAAATATAATTATCTCATTTAATTAATATTTTAATTCATTCAATGAATTTTTTAATTGAATAAATTAATAGTTTAATCATGAAACGGATTTGGTTCAAACATACATATGGTTCTAAGTCACTCCTAAAATGCCTTACACTTTTTTCTGTCCCAAATGATATACAACGCCCTACTCTTCTCTACAGTGGGACTATAATAATTTACACCTCCTTCTAATTCTTCTATACAGACTGACAGACAGACCACTTCCTTTGAGTGTAACATTTGTAGCATAGAATGGGATGGTGTTTTTTTCCAACGATTCTCCCTTGTCTACACATTGTACCCATACTCCACTCTAACAGGATAGAAAGAGAAGACATCAACGCACGCTGTTGGTTGCTGGCTGCCGATGTCCAAAAGCCTAAACAGGTTAGCGACGGACGTATGATCTCGTCTGAACGAAACATTGTTGCGCGTTTGGGGACCTGAAATTTGAATTTTCACTGGATGTTTTTTTCATGATCGTTTTTTTTCTTACCTTTTTGGTGTTGTGTGTGTGCGAGTGTGTGTCGGTGTGTTGGTGTGAGCGTGGATAAAATAATACAAATTAACATTTTTGTCCAAACCGCGATGGATGATGGTCGTACTTGGTCTTGCAGCATCATCCATCCAACCATCCCAAAGAAAAAAGTGGTGTGTGCTGTTTCTGCTGTTGTTGTGGTTTTTTGTTTATGGGAAAAAGCAGGTGTGAGCATTTTTTGTCGATTCTTTCGTTATTGAGCCTTTTTTCCTGCGACGACGATGTATCCTCTGACTCTGTGTCTTAAACCGGCATTCCATTGTGTGTGTGTGTTTTTTTGGGTTTTGTAAGGCTGAGTCTTTTGGCCGGCTGTATGTTTACCAAGAATGCCATGGCGAGGAGGATGGTGATTCTTTTGCTTAATGTGTTTGAAGATATTTTTGTAAGGATTTATGTTGTACGGCTAACATTCCCACTGAGAGGATAATTATACAACGAGGACGCGTATTTCCATGTGAAATGTTGTTTTAGACAATTTCCTATATAGTAGGCTCATTTCCGGAAATTAGAATTTCTACTGTTATGTAGTTAACAAAGGGATGGGATCAGGTTTCAATAGAGACATACCTAGTCTAGTCGATCCTATATTCCTAATTAGCAGCTTCAATAGATAGTTTCCTGCACTAATTGCTACCGAACAAAACTGGTAAAATTCGATATTAAGGCGCAGAGACTCAAATCACAAAAAGAAGATCATTAAATATTGAATAATTGACTAGTTTACTAATAACACTGTGGAACAAAATAATTAAAAAATAACAAGTTTCTGCGACAACGGATCTTGATAGAGGTGTTAAAAAGAAAATACACGTGTATCAGGGTTTTGAAAGTTTACGTATGGAGGTCATTTTAAAGGGGGCCAATATTTTCTCTTCTGCACATTCTTAAGGTGAATCGACATAGGAAGCCCTAGTGATCTCTATATTTTAGGTATAGGATGTGTTCAGCAATGTTATTTAAAACACTGCGAGTAACAATTTTGCGAAAACAAAAATCATTTTAGGGTTAATTTTGTACTTCTTCCGAATTGGTGCTAAACTGTCCCACAAAACTGAATTTTAGGGGGGTGATGTGAATGAAAAAAATATTCTACGTCAAATTTCACTTAAATCTCTTCTCGAAAAATTTCCACGTACACTCAGAAAAATGTGAACGAGTTAAAATTAACTAAAATTTATTTTTTTACTAAAATTTATTATTTTTTACTAAAATCAAGTAAAATTTTCCTAAAACCAAGTAAATTTTTACTAAATCTAAGTAAAATTTTGCTGAAATTTTCCTAAAACTAAGTAAGTTTTTACTCAAATCAAGTAATTATTAACATAAACTGACTACAATTTTGCTGAATTTTTCCTCAAAACGAGTAAATTTTTACTTAAAGAAAAAAGAAAATTTTAATTGATACAAGGAAAAAATATGAACTTAAAATAAGTTCAACCTATCTTAAAATAATTCAAACATATGATTTTACTTCAGAGTACGCAAAACTGATACAAAAATTGTCAACATGAAATATTTCTCAAAAAATTCATTATACCTCCGCCATAGTTGAGCTATTCTTTCATGATTGCAGCGAAGGCAAGATAGACGCCTTCGCAGTGGTTGTTTAGAATAATACTTGAAATATTTAAGAAATAAGTCTCGGCAAACGAATGAGAATTGCTTCTTAGATTAATATTCAATAATTTTCTAAACAAGTTGTAGTAAACACATTAACTTAATTTTAAGAAAGAACTAATTTTTTAGTTAAAATTTCCTAAATGATTTTTTTTCCATACAAAAAGATAAATATATTGAAATGAAAAAAGATAAAAAAGAATAAAAATAAATCTTTTTTACTGGCACGAAAAAAAAACATAAAAATAGCAAAAAATTAGGTGAAAAATAATTTAGTTTATACTTTAGCTATTATACGAAGAAAACATTGTAGACATGTTGCAAATCTATTGAGAAATTTAGAAGTTATGACCATTTTTGTAGACGCAAAAGAATTCTTTAAAAAATCATAATTTTTCTAAATTTGTGGTTAGATAGCAAAAACCTTTGTAAATTAAATAACAGAATATTTGCTTATATTTTAAAATAGCAAAGAAAAAAATCTATGTATAAATTAAGAAGTTATAACCCTTAGTGCAGAAGTAAGGAAATGTAAAAAAAACGTGTTTTTACAAAGTTTTTGGTTAAATTGAATTAAATAATAATTACTGTTTATTTAGTTATATTTTAAAATAGTTGGGATCCTAACGAAGAAAAAAATTATGGATAAATGTAGAAGTTATGACCCTTAGTGCAGAAGCAAAGGGAATTTAAAAAATGAATATACCTCTACCTTAGATGGAGGGTGTAAAAGAACGTATTTTTACAAAGTTTTTGGTTAAATTGATTTAAATAACAGAATATTTAGTTATATTTTAAAATAGGTGGGATCATAACGAAGAAAAAATCTATGAATAAATGTAGAAGCTATGGCCCTTAGTGCAGAAGCAAATGGAAGGTGGAAAATTGTGTTTTTACAAAGTTTTTAGTTAAGTTGATTTAGTCATACGAGAAAACGGCATGTACTTCTTCAAGAAGGTCCATAACTTCTACTTTTATACATAGAATTTTCTTTAAGATGTCATCTTTTGCAAAATAAAATATTCTATTATATAACTTGTAAATGGTTTTCTAGCGCTATTTAAACAAAAATTATAAAATCATGATTTTTTTGTGTTTTTACCAAGTTTTTGGTTAAACTGAGGTCCATAACTTCTACATTCTTCAATAGATTTTTCTTTTAGATGTTAGCTATTTCAAAATAAAATACTCTGTTATCTAATTTATAAATGGTTTTTAAACAAAAGTTAAAAATCATGATTTTGTGTGTTTTTACAAAGTTTTTGGTTAAATTGAAGAGTTGAGAAGATCCATAACTTCTACGTTTATCAATAGATTTTTCTTTAAGATTCCAGCGATTGTTAAATAAAACATTCTGTTATCCAACTTGTAAATGGTTTTCTAGCGCTATTTAAAAAAACATGATTTTTTGTCTTTTTACAAAGTTTTCGGTTAAGTTGATTTAGTCATACGTGAAAACGACATGTACAAGAATGCCCATAACTTATACATTTATCAATAGATTTTTTTTTAGATGTTAGCTATTTCAAAATAAAATATTCTGTTATATGTTATATAAATTATTTTTAGCGCTATTTATAAAAAAAATTAAAAAAATCATATTTTCGTGTTTTTCAAAGTTTTTGGTTAAATTGATTTAGTCACACGTGAAAACGACTTGTACTTCTACAAGAAGGTCCATAATTCATAGATTTGTCTTTAATTTGCAAAATTTTGCAAAATACAATAGATATTTAACTTGTAAATGTTTTTTGCGCTATTTTAACAAAAGTTTTAAAAAATCATGATTTTTATTTTTTTATAACTTCTTCATATATCATATATTTTACATATGGGCACTGTTTTCTTCGATGAAATTATAACTATAAAATAAAACAAAGTATTTTTGCGAATTTTTTCTATTTTTAAAGATTTTTTTGCCAGTAAAAATATATTTTTTTTTCAATTTTCTCTTAATTCTTTGGAGACTGCACCTAAACCACATTTGTAGCCATTAAAATCACCATTAATTGGACATAAAATCGGGTGTGATCGGCTCTATATTTCCAAAATGAGAGTACAAACATTAAAAGTAACTTCGAAAATTGGAATTTAAGTAAAAATAAAAAAATCTTTGTTGCATAGTGTAATCGCCCATTTTGAGAAGTCCACATAAACATATCAACAACTCATAATAGCAATATCAACAATTCCTAAGCAATTTCATTCACGTTCTACATCTAATCTATCATTCTTCCCTTCAATCGCTTCTTTCAGATGGCGAATACATGTTTGCCGATCCCGAGAGCAAACTTTCCAAATATGGTCCAAAAAGTTGGCGTTCCTCACACACACATGTAAGTATTTCTTTTCGCACCACTCCAGATTTTCCTCATGCTAATATGTTTTCTCCCCCTTTCGTCGTATCGCACAGGGTCTAGATGCCAATGGTCGTCCCCTGCTAGAGCTACATTTTCGGGTGCAATTCTATATCGAGAGCCCGTTTATGTTAAAAGATGAAACAACCAGACACAATTACTTTCTACAACTAAAATACAATGCCCTACAGCGTGACATACCCCGCGAATATGCCGAACAATCGATGGTACTGTTGGCGGGATTGGCATTGCAGGCGGATTTGGGCGATGCACCCTGTAGCAGTGGGAGCGGTAACAACAGTAGCTCTGGTGGTGGCGGTGGCAGTGGCGATTGCAAAACATCCGGTGACAGTGGCCAGGGGGAGTGTAAGACGGACAGTTCCCTGGGTGGTGACCACAAACATAATAAATCTTCCACAACCACCACCACAACTTTGCCAAAGATTAGTAAACGCGCTAATATGGTAAACGAAAGAGTTCTGCGCCTCTCCAGCTATATGGCCTCCACGCGAGAAAATATTACTGGCCTGGATGGTTTCAAGAGAGTGCTGGGTTCGACTGCGGCCAAAACACCCCTTTCGCCCTCTTCGTCCTCATCTTCGATAAGTCGCGGACCCAGTAATGCTTCCACGAACGCTTCCTCTGTTTCGACAAATGCCAGCTCCACTTGCTTGGATTATTTTCGCTTGGAAGACTATCTGCCCGATCATCTGAGAACCGTTTGGGCTGCCAGCGCCCTGAGGGCTTGTCATCGTGAAAATCGTGGTCTTTCCCAAGCCGATGCTGAGCTACACTACATTCAGCAGGCTTGTCTGGTGAACGAGTGCATCAATGCCCACACCTTTCGCATGCGTATGAGCAAAAATGAACTCGGTCCCGGCAACTCGTGGTTCGTAGTCTATGCCAAGGGCATAAAGATTTTCGGCGGTGGCACTGGTCCGGATGGCCAACAGCAACAGATAACTTTCCTATGGCCCAATATAACGAAACTATCATTTGAACGGAAGAAGTTCGAAATCAGATCGGGGGAGAGCAAGATAACGCTCTATGCCACTTCGGATGAGAAGAATAAAATGCTCTTGACGCTGTGCAAGGAGACGCATCAGTTCAGCATGAAAATTGCCGCCCGACTTAAGGAGGTGATCAAGCGCGAAGAAGAGGAAAGCAATTGTCTGCACGCCTGTTATGTCTACTCGCGCAGTCTGCACTTGCCGACGTACAAGAATAAGAACGATCAGAGAATTTCGGTAATATCCAGCACCAGTTCCAACACCACATCGGGCATAGTAAGTGATCGTGTCCACTCGGAAGATGAACTGGAAATTATGATCAATACACCGCCGGCACCCATTGCCGCCCCCTCAACGGAAAGTCTAGCCTTGGCTCATTTGTTGGATCGACCCAGTGTTAGTAGGCAAACGTCGTCGGTGGGCCAGGTTTCGCTGAAGGATCTGGAAGAGCAATTGGCTGCGCTGACGGTAAGGCAAGCACAAAAGCAACGGGAATCGCCCACAGAACTGAGTAACTCCTCTTCGGCGGGCAACTCAACGTCGACAAGTGGTTCGTCGGTGCCCATGGCCGCCGGACAACGTAATAACACCGATTCTTCCACGGACTCGCCGTCGTCTCAGCACAATATCGGCTCGCAATGTTCTTCGACATGCAGTACAGTGGTTGTGGCCTCTTCGGCTGCCGACAACAACACATCCTTGGCCACTTTGGCCGTAAGATCCGGTTTAAATACAACCGATTCTAATCATCAGAGGAAAAACTCCACGTCTTCCAGTCTGGAACTGGGATTTAGTCACACCGCCCAAAATTCCACTCTGAGTGAGGCTGAGTCCACTTGCATCGAACACGATTTCATACCTTCCAGCCGAGATGAAAACGAGAGTGTTTCGGGAGTTTATACATTGGCCCATGCCGTAGCGCCCACCGAAACTTCGGGAGTGTATACCATGCACAGCAGTGAGATGACGGGACAATCATCGGAAATGGCGGAATCGGAGAAAAGCTCCCATTATGGCATATTCCAACCTTCGAACGCAACAATCACGGAAGATCACAAGCTGCAGGATTCTGTGGATGGTGGAAATTACCACGGCAAACGTTTGAAGAACTCGGATTTTCGTCTGCGCTCCGATTCCAATGTCAGCACAAGCGACTCGTTTAGAGGTGATGGCAGCGATCCGACCGACAACAAACATTCCCTTCTTTCGGCTGAAGAATTAACCGATCTGATTGTGGGCAGAGGCTCATATCCCAATCGCAAGACGGTATCCCATACCATGGACTCCGACTGCGATTATGTCACTCTGCCGCTGTCCATGTCCGGAGAGTCGTATATACAGGGCCACCAGGACACAGCGCCAACCGAAGATCACGTTGAAGACTTAATCAGTGATTTGTTGCCGACCGATCCGCCAGCACCGCCAAAGCGTGTTGACAGCAACATGCCGAACTTGACCAACATACAAATGCGTTCGCCTCCACCCTACAATGCCAGACATAAAAAGACGGGCTTGTGTGGACCTCCCATAAGGTCGTCGTTGCCCACAAATGTAACGTCGACCACGACGACGCAGAACTCTATGCCTGCGGTGGTAACCAAATCGTCCAACCAAGTGCCATTATCGATACCAGAAACGAAACCTCTTCCCAAAATTATGAATGTGCCGCCTAAGCCACCAACACCGCCGGCGGTTCTGCAGCATACAGCCGCCCCCGTTATTAAACGAAGAAATCCACCAGCATACCACCCATTGCCCTCGAAGCCGAGGCCCACCTCGTTAATATCCGTGGCCTCGTTGAGTCCGTCGCTGAATCAACCTGCGGCGAACGTCTTTCCAAATGTAGGCGGTTCAATGACTTCACTGAAATCGGAGGAAATCACCGCCCGTTTCATAACCACCAGGCCGCAGATCAATATTCTAAAGGCCCATACATCGGTGGTGAACGAAAATGCCAAGCCCAGCTATGCGGCCCCAACCAATTGTTCGTCGGCTGCCTCTTCCACGGGGTCAGTGTGCAGTCATCACTTGCCCAGTCATTTGTCACAACTCTCGGTTCCTAACTCAAATTATGTCAGCGGCTCACAGGCCTCGTTAAATCTGCAGTTGCACGGCGTTTCCACGCCCACAACACCCACGCACTCGTCCACGATGTCTGTCACCTCGATGGCTCACCCAGCAGCCGGTGTGTTGCCCAGTTCTATGGGCATACCTCTGCATCATCCCTACAATTTGCATGGAGCTCACAAAAGCATGTCGTCGTTGCATCATCAACAGCCGCCACCACCTCCGCCACCCTATCCGGCTGAGCTGAAGCAACCACCACCAAGGACATGTGTATTGTTGCCGGTGATAAAACCGCGCCAATATCTGCCACCACCGCCGCCCAGTCTACCGCGGCAACCGCCACCGCCTCCGCCCACCCAATTGGCGAGCATTTACACCACCCCTTTGGCTCACAAACAATTGGAGTTGTATCAGCAACAGCTGTACAGTGATGTTGACTATGTCATCTATCCTCTGCAGGATCCGGCGGTTAGTCAGCAAGAATATTTGGATGCCAAACAGGGATCGCTGCTGGCAGCCATGGCCCAGACACCGCCACCACCGCACGCTCACCATCATCACCATCCCTATTTGGCGGCATATCATCATGCCGCCGCCGCCTCACAGGCCTATGAAGCCTGCAAAGGTCATGCTGTCTACCGGAGCACACCGTACTTACCACTGGCCCTGACCACCCATTCGCGTTATGCTTCGACACAAAACCTTTCGGACACCTACGTCCAACTACCAAGTGCCTATTCGCCCATGTATAGTCCATCTATGGCCAGTATTTGTTCATCATACGAACCGCCGCCGCCGCCACCACTACATCCGGCGGCTGCTATGGCAGCAGCTGCCGCTGCAGCGGTGAATTCGTCGTCGTCGGCGGCACCACTATTCGCACGATCACGTTCAGACGATAACATTCTGAATACGCTCGACTCGTTGCCGAAAGTGAAACGTTTGCCGCCGCCTCCACCGCCGCCCTATGTGGATAGGCGTCTGAAGAAGCCTCCGATGCCGGCACCCACGGAAAAACCGCCACCAAGTAAGTAGTGCACAAGCATTTAAACAGACATTTTACTGATGATGATTTTACTACTCTACTCCGCTCAGTTCCCTCGAAGCCCATGCCCAG
Organism: Polietes domitor; assembly: GCA_947397865.1. Taxonomy (NCBI): domain Eukaryota; kingdom Metazoa; phylum Arthropoda; class Insecta; order Diptera; family Muscidae; genus Polietes; species Polietes domitor. The sequence continues at coordinate 22,739,292 of OX377619.1, read as the reverse complement.
CTTGAATAGTGGCTCCATGAGTATAGCCCATGATGCGGCAGCAACATCGTTTCGCAGTCAATTGCCGCCACGCAAACCCGTCACTCTGAGTGTGCCCCGAGGCATTAGTCACATGACGAAGACCTCTAGCGGGGCCCAGTGGGCTGGTGAGAGGCCAAAAAACGATATACTGCTGGGACGTAGCCAGGGCACCAACATCATAGCCCAACTGCAAGCCTCCGTGCAGGCTGCCAAACAGCAAGCCAGCCGGACCTCAATGGCTGCGGCTGCGGCGGCGGCGGCAGCACAAGCCAATGGTTCGCCATCCGGTGGCCATGGGCAGGCGGCGCCCCCAAGTGAATTCGATATTGCCTTGTTGCGAGAGAAGAGCAAACATTTGGATCTGCCCTTGATATCGGCTCTGTGCAATGATCGTTCGTTGCTCAAGCAAACGAAAGTCTTGGCCCATCCCAAAACGTTGTCGAAACAACAGCAGCAACAGCAAAATAACGGAAGTGGTTCTTCTTCGACCACTTCAACGCCACCCAGCAGTGCCGAAATCAATGGCAATGGCAATGGAGCTACCACGAACAACACAACCCCAAACAATAACAACAATTCAACAACGACAACACCCACAAGCACTACATCAACGACCACGTCGTCATCGTCAATGGCAGGCAAATCCTTGACGGCCTCCAATACAATGGGCAAATCGCGCAAGACCTCAATATCGCATCGTCATCCCAATGACAAATTGCCACCGCTTCCCATGCAATTGGCCGAGGCGAATAACTATGTTATGGATCCGGCCATATTGAAGCATCATAAAAGCTATAATTCTCATACTTAAGCAGGCGAGCAAGATCCGCTGCCGGTGGTTAAAAAAAGTGACAATTTTCAAGGTTTTTTTATAATACAAGCAAACCAAGCAAAACAACAATCAAACAAACAAAAAACAACCCCAATGAAAGGTATTCGTTTTCGTTAATAGTAGATTTCGAACAAGAAACAAGGTCAAAGGTTCAAAAGCAAATGTTCCAAATATAATCCCCGGAAAGGAAAGACATGAAGAATGGTCTCCTTGGAAAAAAAAAAACAAAGACAAAGTAAGTTTCTTGTTTTGCATCACGAACACACACACAAGTTTTAAAGTAATTTATTTTGAAAAAAGAAAGTATGATTTATAAAAATACATTTCAATCTTCTGGTGGAAATTATCAAAGATCTTTAGTTACTAAAACAAACAAACAAACAACAAATACATACAACATATTTAAATTTTCAAATTTCCGTTTAAAATGCAAGGAAACGCTTGCTGTTAACAATGTTTCCCGCCCCCACCAACCGAGAAGTCAGTTAGTGAATAATAATAAAAAAAATAAAACAAAAATAAACCGCGACCGAGTGACAGGCCTTTCTGTTCACGAACGAAATCGAAACTCGAAACCAAAACCTTTCGAAAAAGTGCGAAATTATATGAGAATATTTGCTATGATGCATTAATTAATTAAAAATTATGACATGACTCAACTTGATGTACCGCCAATCCTAAATTTCAGCATGAAAATGTTGAAATAAATTTCACAACTTGTAAAGCTGGGGAATCCAAGATTATTTTGCCCGAAAAATATATTTAAAAATGAATTTATATGCTTGAAAGGACTTTTCCAAGACTACAACATCAGATCATACGATCACGAACTTAATAAAAATCTATATTGGGAATTGCCTACATTTGGGATGATTTCTCTTTGTTACCTTTAAGGAAATTATCACAATCATGCGTTGCATACTTTATGGATGATTTTCATCACGAACTTAATAAAAAATCTATATTGGGAATTGCCTACATTTGGGATGATTTCTCTTTGCTACCTTTAAGGAAATTATCATCATCATGCGTTGCATACTTTATGGAGGATTTTCATGTTTCATCAGACATGAACTCTGGCATACATTTATGATATTTTATTTATTTCATTGTGATGTCTGAGCAGATATTAAATTTAGAAAACATTATTTTCGAAATTAAATTAAAAATCTTGACAAACAAACCGCTTTACATCGTTGGCCAACTCTTTACATACTTCTTCGATCCATCTGGCACCCCTTTTTAGACTCTAAATTTTCTCCCACGAGTATTATCATAATTGATAATTCCGCCAAAGGTCTCATTTTTTTTAATTAAAACGGAATTTTCAAAACAAAAAAAGATAAACTGAAAAATCATATAATGATTTGAACGCTTACAGGGATATAAACAAATTCAAAGACTACGACTATTTTAAGGACAAAGTATTTACATAATGATATGCACAAACACGAAATGAAATTCGAAATAGAAAATCGGATCGAACTCGAAACAAACAATCATCATCATCATCATTATATGATGCGCCATTTAAATTGTTTAATTATTTTTCTTATTCTTGTACAATATTTACATCTTTCAAAATTCTATGAATGAATTGAAAAATGATGTTTTAATTTACAAAACGCTCACATTCCCATAAGCTCGCGTTGTACGAAATTCACAACAATTCGAAAAAGTATTCGAAATATTGCATTTGCACCACATTATTATTAATTTATTTTTTGTTTTATTTCCAATTTTATTAACTGACTTTTCTCAGCCATCGAACTAGCTTTACTTTCCTCTTTGCGAACAAAAACAAACAAAAAACAACAGAATTATCAACAAAAATCCGTGTAATATATAAACAACATAAAACCAATTGTGACAGACAAATTATATATATACAACTATACCATATATATATATGTAATTATGAGTTAAACTAGAAAGTAAACTACAACAAACGCTAACCTCAAACAAAAGCCGAATAATTAAAAGAAAGAAAAAAACAATACAAAACTAAAAGTAAACTTAAATTAAACAAACAAAAAACTAACAAAATCTAGTCACCTTTAGGAAGAAGAAACAAACTACAACAACAACAAATTGCACTCAAACTAAAATTCCCTGCAACAAAAACGAAACAGCAATAATACTCAAGTATAAAATACGGATTATTTCAAATAATTAAAAAACACAAACAAACACCAACATTAAAACTTAATTTATTTTTTGTTTTTATCATTTAAAACAACGTTCGAAAGAAGAGCTTGTGTTATACACAAGGGTTTTTCTTTCGAAAATTCTTTTTTTTTAATTTTCTCACACGCACACACTCAAATCTTATTTAAAATCGTAACGATTTAATAATGACACGCACACACACACACTCATTAACTATTAAAAACGTCTTAATAATTCCGCCCAAAATAACTGTGATTGAAATTATTTTTATATATACATGCATATATTTATCTTAATATTTTTTACTATAAATTATTTTAAAATGTAGTGTTTAACAAGAACAAGAAAACTGATAAAATTATAATTTTATCGAAAAGAATGAAAACAATCTTAAAAAGAGCTACTTTGAAAATACATCTTTGTTGTTAGACAATAAGGCGTAATTGTATTTTTTATATATGAAAGCACAGCCCATCAGAATTAATTCGATTAGAGAGAGAGAGATGAGGAAAATTCCATTAATACTCGGTTCAAAGAAAAAAGTTTTCAAGAAGCCAAATTTTCGTTAAAAAAAAAAACAAAAATCTTAAAAATTCTGCGAAATTGACTAGAAAGGATTTTTTGACCGAATTTATAGCATTTTTGGACTTTTCACAACATTTGGCTATTATTCAATTGTCATTCTCCTTAGCGTATGATTGATATTGATACAAGTTCCTAAATTAAAGTGTACTTCTAGGCAACTGCTTAGACATTTTTTTGGTTATTGTTCAATTGCCACCTCCCTAGCGTATGATTGATATTGATACATGTTCCTAAATTAAAGTATACTTCTAGGCTTCTGCCTTTTTCTCGCAGATAAGTTCAGTTCACTCTAGGAATTTTTAAAAATTGCCAAAATACCACAAATATTTTAAGTCAGTATTTTTTGTCTGTATTTTTCTGCTACAGTGTAAACTCAACCCTAAAGAGATCATTTGAAGAGAATGGTAATAGTCCACCTTTTTGTCATTGACTTGAATGTAATACAAATCGCTTTTGATTTCAAACTTTTAGATTAGACTTCATGATCGCAAAAATTATTTTCTGAAAATTAACTTCAATCGAATTGAAAGTTCGACATAAAGGACATAAAGAATTCAAATAAAAAATACTGTCAAAGTCAACTCTAGGCGGTTTTGTCCATGATTTTGTGAGATACTTAATTGTGCAGCATACTTTTAGGATGGCATAACCATACGTAGTAGCATATATATAGGATGATTTTCACTTGATATCTGTAGGAAAAATATAGGCTGAACATTTAATTTAATTGGAAAAAAGTTAAAAAAATATTAATAATCATCAAATATATATTTTTTTCTAAACATTTTGATCAAATAATATTTGATTTAAAAAAATATATAGGCTGATCATTGAATATAATTTAATTTAAAAATATATGCTGATTATTTAATTTAGTTGGAAAAAAGTTTCTTTTAATGAATAATGAAATATATATTTTTTGATCAATTATATTTGATTTAATGGTCAGCCTGACTATTTAATTTAATTGGAAAAAAGTTTGTTAAAAATATCATCAAATCAAATATTTATTTTTCTAAAAAAAATTTTTCCAAAAGTATTCGATTTTAAATATATAGAACTATCTTAAAACTGAACAGAATATTAGTCTACACAAATTTTAAAGATGCCTAAGTTTTACATAGCTTTGATTTGTTTACGAATTTCAATTAGATCCGATGCGGAGGGGGTTTTCTTTGCATAATCCCTGAAAACATCCTGGAAATCCATCATTATTCCTTCGTGAAAACATATTTAGTTTGCAATAAAGTATTTTTATATTTGGATACAATTATATTTACTTGAAATACTTGTACCAAATATAAAATTTTCGCAACTATTTTTTTCTCCGTGTAGAGAGATGATTTCCTCATATTTAAATCGAACTAATTCCGATGGGCTTTGCTACAATACGTTAACATTTACTTTAGGGATAAGTAAGAACATTAAGTTTAGCGACAGGACCGACCTTTCATTTCTTTAAGAAATTTATATTGAAAACGAATATTTCTTTTCAAAATTATTAATAATAATATAAAAAGAAAACAAACAAACAAAAAATCATAATAATAAAACAAAAAACAAATGTTAAGCGAAACAACAAAACAAAAAACTTGAAAAAATTGCATACAACTTGCCCCACCGTATACATAAAATGTATGAAGAAAAAATAATGAGTAAAAGAGTTACAATTAATTAAAAAAAACCAACAAATTTAGCAACATTTTTTTTTGTGTAAACCATCTAAACAATTTATGTTTTCAAACTATACTTTTAAAGTAGTAGGCGCACGCACATGAATTTGCATAGATTTTATTTATGAAAATCTATGGCTAAATTAACAAAAATGTGTTAAAAAGTAAAACAAAAAACTAATATTATAAATAAAGAAAAAAGATTTTGCCATATTTTTCTATTTATTATTTTTTTTGTGTAAAACTAAACTAAATAAACAAATGTTGCATTTATACACTAAAAGAAAAGAAAACAAAAGAAAAGAAAAAATAAAAATCAACTTATAATTTTATTAAAAAAAATATATTTTGTATACGATAAGTTTATAAAGAAAAAAAGAGTAAATAATCTATCTACACATATATATATCGCAAATAAACTATTATTCTTTGAAAACGAAAAACAATAAAACTCTATATAAATAAATAAATACATATAAAACAACATTCCCATTGAATATTTTATGTTTAAACAAAACTAAACAAAACAAAACACAACAAACAACTATCAACTCCAAAATAAAAGAAAAGTAAAAAAGAATTTTCGTTTAGCCATAAGTCACAAATATTTGGAAAAGTTATTGTAGAATTTCCACAAAAAATCTGATTGATTTTCTTCGTATTATCAATTCGGTTTTTTGGGGAATTTTATGTTACACTTTTCTTTAACTAAAGTTTTTTTATTTGTTTCATTTTTTGTTTTATTTTTTTTTTTGTTTTATATTAATGGCAAAGGTCCTTTTTTATCGCGTTATCTTTAATCGATTTTTGTGTGTTTAATATTCTGTTTTTGATTTTTTATGGAAGTAAGAAGTAAGAAACATTTATTAAATAATATTCAAATTTCACAAATAAAAAATTAAAAAAAAATAAATTTGTTAACAAATTTATTTTAAATTTTGATATGCAAATGAAAAATTAAGAAAAAAAAAACTGTTTTAGGCCTTAGGATTTTTATATAAGTTTTAAATAAAAATAAATTGTATAAAAGAACCAAGTTGTTGTTTATTCGCCCGGGAGGAGGGGGGAAATATATGGACGGATGCAGCAAATTTAAACAAGTAAAGAAGATCAGTAGCCTAAACAGAATATATGGAAATTATGAAGACTTTAATCCCAGCATAAACTTGTTATTTATTACTTTCAACCAATAAATAACACTGTGGTACAAAAAACAAGTAAACAACTTTATATACCCTCCACCATGGATTGCATTCAACAGAGGCTGTCGATTTTCGTAGAAATATTACAGGAAATACAGCTGCGCTCAAAATAATAGTAGTGCCCATGAAAAAAATGTATTACTTAAAAACAAATTTATTAAGAAGTCCTTAACTTTTTAGATCATAATTTTTTTCTTAAAGTTCTACAAGGTACGGTTATATATGAAAGACAATATCAACAATTTAAAATTATTTAAGAAGTATTTTTATCATTACTTTAAAAGCCTCTTGAAAAAGGCCGCTCAAAATAATAGTGGTGCTCATCACATTTGGAAGAAAAACGAATAAAAACTTTGATATTTCGATTTTTTTAACTAAGACTTTATATAGAATTTTAGATTGTGTTAATACTTGGCCTCTGTTAGCAATTGCGGCAGAACAGCGCTTCGGCGCCGAGTCCACACATTTTTGACATCTTTGAACAGGTATAGAGCTCCACGCTCTCTGGACGGCTTCCCAAAGTTGAGATATACTTGTCGGTTGAGACTGGACATCTGCTTTCTTCACATCGCACCACAAATTAATAATTGGGTTGACGTTTGGGAACTGCGCTGGCCATTCAATTCAATTATATTATTGGCCTGAAACCACTGTTTGGCAACTTTACTAGTGCGCTTGGGATCGTTGTCCTGTTGATATATGCTGCTTTGTATATCTCGCTACGCGGGTAACACGTTTCTTCAGCGAGTTTCAAGGCTAGGATTAAATTTTATAGCATTTCGTATCACAGTTGAAGAACATCCTACTAAATGTTCTACTTCCTTGAAACTTTGGCCTTTAAAGAATTATTTTTTTAATAAGAGCACGCTGCTCGAGACTACAATAATTGCCTTTTCGCACTCTACGAAAAAAATCTAAATTGAATTTAATCAAAAACTATTTTAAATAATATAAACATAAAATAAACACCTTTTTGTAAACTTGTTTTATGTCAATTATTATTATTTTTTTTTTCAATATTTTTGCAACCACTACTATTATTTTGGTCTGTCGAAAATCAGCATTCCCGCTAAAATGTCAAATATTAACTTGAATAATAATGCAAGAATTCAAAGTAACGACACTTTTTAATAACACACACACACACAGAAGAACGAAATAGCAAAAATAATAAATGAAATGAGAGGATAATGAAATAATTGGAAGAGGAAAAGTTTTTAAAGAGTATCACTATACACTATACTATTATTTTGAGCTCAACTGTATATATTTTTTAATATAGCCAAACCAAAACAAATACAAATATTGAAAAAATAATTTTATAAATAAATATAATATTTTTATTATTTCAAACCACGCTCATAAGGCAAGGCTACCAATACTTTTACATATCGAAATAATACTTCAAATCAATTCAAAAAATAAATATTCTTATATTTATATTTTCAAAAAAAAAAACTTAAATACCATAAATATTGGTAGATAGTGTTGTATTTCCATTCTATTTGAATTCAAATTTTGAAAATCCATTATCTCACGTACATAGTGCAAAACATAGTTCAAAACATTTTTGCCGTAAAAGTAAAAAGTGCGAATTTGGAAAAAAATATTTTGCGTGTCTATGCAGTCAGACGAATGTGTACACCGAATTCCATGATTCTAGCTGCGGCCATTTGGTTGGTACCATTTGTATCCCCTTTTTCCTATTTTATCCCCCCTTAAAAGTACGACTTTCTAAAATCTCTTTATTTTTTGTGTCTACGCAGTCAGAGGAATGTATACTCCGAATTTCATGACGGTCATTTGGTTGGTACTATTTGTATCCCCTTTTTCCATTTTAACCCCAAAAAGTACGAATTTCGAAAAATCAGTTTATTTTACGTGTCCACGCAATCAGAGGAATTTATACACCGAATATCATTATTCTAGGTGCAGCCGTCTGGTTGGTACCATTTTACCCCTTAAAAGTACGAATTTGGAAAAAATACTTTTATCAACTAAATTAGAGGAAAGTTTTGGTCATTCCAGCTCAAATCTTTCATAATTTTTCGAATTGAAGTCCAATAAAAAAACATAAAATTCGTCAAAGCAAATAAAAGTTGGAAAAAAATAATGGCTACCATTTAAAGTAAAAAATCAACAATTTTGGAATACATTTTCCCCACTTTGGGAATTCGTGATTTTTTTTTTGGAAAATATAAAATCTAATAATTTGTTCAAAGTTTTTATCTTTTTATCGAAGTTTAAGTATTTTAGTTGGTCTTCAATTCGTAAAATTGTGAGTATTATCTTCACATATCTCTGACAATACAGAATTGAAAATATTCAATTCATGTGTAAAGTCAACATTTTTATACGGTTGCTGCCAATGGTATTTAACAAGCGCTGTTTGCGAAGAATAGCAGGATATTTATACGATACTATAGGGTCCGCCATCTAAAGTTTTTTTTCAACTATTCAACCGTTCGACTATTATTTGTGGAGTGCCCTCAGCAGCCATTTGAATGAAATTATTTTCCATTATTAACCGGAAGGATTGTACTTTCAGTAGTTTTTTTATAGCATTTTCAAAAAAAGTTATTTGGCGGACCCTATATAATAAAAAATTTGATCAAACAATGAATCAGTCATCTTAATACTTAATGAATCTCTTGGATTCCATTGGCAGCATTCCACATCAACAATTTTGCAAAAACATTGCAATGTTGCCGACCGACAATGGTTTTTGTCTCGGCTAAGACGCGTTTAATTGGATTCGATGATTTTTGTACATTTGGGTTTTCTACCAGGCGAACATATTTTGGTAGTAGGTTGATTTTCGGACAGGCCAACATTTAACAGGTCATATCTCATAAATGGTTCAATGGATTTCGTTGGTTTTGGATTTAAATTAAAGCTGTGCACGAGTTCTTTCATTTGATAAGGGATTTGTTAAGGGAAAATTTGTTATTATTATTATTTTTAATGGTCTAGCTAGAATGATGAAATTATGTGAATAATTCCAGAAGTTATTACTCTTCTTGTAGAAGTATGTACTTGAGATGGTACCTAATGTTGCGATTTCCACGTTCACATAGAAACAGTGGTTTAGGAACAGTCTCCAAAAAATTAAAAAAAAATCGAAAAATCGTATTTTTCTGGCACAAAAAACACATTAAAAAATAAAAAAAACACATTTTTTGGATTTCATTTATACATATAATGGGACTTATGTTTCCAAAATGAGAGTACCTACATTAAAGATACCTTCGACGAAAATTGAAGCTTTGGTAAAAATTAAAAATAAATACCATACAAAATTTAATATCATTTTCGAGTTTAAAAAGTAATGATAACATGTAAGGAAAGGCTAAAGATGGGCGGGGCCGACTATGGAGTGTATCATACTCCACTTTCTATCCGAATACAATTCAATTCGGTAATAAAGTGAAAACGGGAAGGATTTTTGCATCCTGTAAATGTATGTGTTTGACAAAAAATGTTAAATCGGAAAGGACATTTGTATGGGGGTATATTGAAAACTGAAACGAAATAGGTGAAATATAATATGTATAGTTTGGCCAAAATCGTTTAAACATTTGGGAGCAACATTTGTATTGGGGCTATATCTATCTGAACCGATCTTACCCACTTCCACCATAGGTGTTTTTAGTTGGATTATAACATGTTGTGCCCAATTTAAAGAAAATCGTTTCTGAAGAGGAAAAAGTCAAATCGGGAGCGACTTGTGTATGGGGACTATATCTAAATCTGAACCGATCTTACCCACTTTGTGCATAGGTGTTTGTAGTTGGATTATAAGATGTTTTGCCAACTTTAAAGAATATCGGGTTCAATGTGTGGTTTCTAGAGCGGAAAATGTCAAATCGGGAGCGACTTCTGTATGGGGGCTATATCTAAATCGGAACCGATCTTACCCACTTTCTGCATAGGTATTTCTAGTTAGATTATAAGATGTTTTGCCAACTTCAAAGAATATCGGGTTCAATATGTGGTTTCTAGAGCGAAAAATGTCAAATCGGGAGGGCTATATCTAAATATGAACCGATATGCCTCAAATTAAATAGCGTTCGTCCTTAATCCACAAAACTTACGTGTGCCAACTTTTGTTAAGATCGGTCTATAATTGCGACCTGTAATTTGATTAGAACAATAGATGGACAGACAGACGGTCATTGTTAAATTGATTCAAAAAGTGATTCTAAGTCGATCGGTATAATTAACAATGGGTCTGTCTATCTCGCTTCCTTTTGGATGTTACAAATAAATGCACAACGACATAATACTCTCGTGGAGTGTATATTTTGAGAAATTCGTAAAAAACTTTCTTTCATTTTAGTCGGAAACATTGATAACATTTATTTCGAAGCATGAGCCCCACTTACAGTTCCACGCAGTATTTCATACTAACATAAGCTTCTAATTTGTGCAAACAATTCGGGAGAAAATTTTTTAATTTTTCATCCGTTTTGCTGAGAATATGTATGGCTTCGAAATGTTATATGTTATCGATGTTTCCGACTAAATGCGGAGATCCGACTAAATCTGGAGAAACTATTTTTAAAATCGAAGGCGGCATTACTTTATAAAAAATTAAGTATTTTATTTTGTCAAATTTTTATTGTAAAGAAAATTTTTTTTTTAAATAAATTCATTTTTATAAATTCCCAAATTACCTTTCAAACGCATCTTCGCGAGTCGTAATATCTTATCTGTGACAGAAATTATGGAATTTAGAAAACTGTAAACACTATAGAGCCATTTTTTCTTTGATCCTCCTTTGTCGAAGGACTAAATGTTTGTAAACTAGTGTAATTTTAATGCCTTCTGCTGATACGGATAACATTTAACCTTCCATTGAGGCGGTCCACAACTAAACACCATGTATAGTACAAAAAATACAACGCAGTTATTAAATGTTTGTGGATTTTGTCTTGGCTAACTAACCAAATAAGTTTAATTAAAACTGCGAATTTGGAATTTCTACCAGGCGAACATAAGTTTATAGTATGTGGATTTGAACAGACCAAAATATAATCGCTTATAACTCATGAAAACCCCAACGGAGTGGAGATTATTTTGAACGGATTGGTATAATTGACTGAGGACTACATACAAATGATTTTCGTGATAAAAAATTTTAAAATGTCGATATCAACAATTTTACGTTAGCATATTTTACATAGCGATATGCATATTTTGAGTACATGTTGATTAAAAATGGAATTTGCATAAAAATCCGCTGTCTAATTATTAAACTAAACAAGTGATCGAGAAGAACAAAACAAAATAATATAAATCTAAAACTAAATATTTTTTAATATTGCAGTTGTTATTACGAAAATAATATAAGAAATGAATGACTGTTAATGTGTTAAAATACTGACATATTACAAATTCAAAACGAATGTTTTTGGTAAAATATTTTAGAAATTATTTTTCATTTTACAAATATTTTACTCTAGACAATAGTCAGCATTGAAGGATTCATAATATTGGACATTGTAATCACAAGTGAACTGACACGAACACTAGATTCAAAATAAAAAAACGTTTAAAGAAACAAAGAACCCGTATGGCTGAGGCTGTTATGGCGTCCTCAATTTCGAAAATTCATTCGTCTAGACTCTAGAGAGGAAAATATTTTACAGAAACAGGGCGAAAATATTCTAAATTGTGAATGCAATAATTGCATTAAAAAATGTTACTTTTAATTACATAAATTCATAAAAAAATAAAAACATTGAAATGGTGCAGTCATTAGTTCTTACACAGGGTTATTTAAATATATCGTAGGGTATATTTCTATTCATATTATATTTCTCTTGAAAAGTTCCAGGTGTCAATTTTATTTTTATTCCTATTTTTAGATCATTTCATATGTAAAGTAAATTCGTCTTTGAGAAGATTTTCACCTTTTATTTCGTCGATTTTTCTGGGAAAAGAAGAAATTTAAAGTTATTGGCACTATGTCAGCCATAGTATCAAATGGTCATTATTATTGTCAGTAATTTAAATATATGCATTTGAAAAATATCTACAATTTCCCATTTATATCGTAAAACTAATTTAGTGCTCAAAATAAACAAAAAAATATTTTTAATATTTCCCGTTTTCCCGGGAAATTTAAAATTGTTTCCCGGGAATTCCCGTCCAAAAATTTTCGGGAATTTTGCTAAACGTCCTGCAATAAACAATCGAATTTAAAATATAAGCAATTGTATTTAATCACCCCTATTGCGATTAAAATTTCCTGAGAATTAATTTTTCCCTTCGTGGTTTATTAATTTTTTTCTGCCATCTTCCATTGAATTGATATCCTTATTTCTGTGCCAATGTAAATAAATGAAAACATTTCAAGGAATATATACATATTACCATCTGAATAGAACATTTCACGTTCATAAGTTCCGCTTTTATTCGCGATAAAAAGGTAAATGAGAAGATATCGCTTTTGTACGAAAAGTTTGCAGTTATTATTTGTAAAAACATAGGATATTGATTTTTTGTATATTTATTTTTTATTAGTTATTTTTTTCTTCATATTGTGTGTATATAAAAACTATGTATATTTACATTTTGTCGCATTTTAACAATTTAAAACTATCACAATCACGAGAATGTATATATGATTCGTATTAAGTTCAACAAACGTTTTGCCTAAGGACTAGTATTAAAGCTAAAGAGTGTTGTAAAAGCATATCTAACGTTAACGTAAAATCAAGGTTATTTATATAAAATGGCAATCATGATGCATGTACATGTAATGTCAAGACAAAAGAAACCAAACTTAAACTAAGTTCTATGTATTTACAAAATCCATACTGACTAAATTTGGCACCTTTTGTAAAAACTTAATGTGAGGATAAACTTAGAGCTATTTTTTATTATTAGAGAGAAATACAATACGGCATTTTTTATAATAATAATAATAATATTAACAAGAAGTGATGAACATTTTTAACCGCATTTTAACTTTAACAAAAATAATTGTTCAATCATTCATTTGCAATAACTATGCACTTAATTCGTTAACATATCCTCATCATCTGTAGGTGTACGTTTCCATCGCTTTGTCAGTGTCAAAGTGATGCCAGTTATAAAGAATATGCCGCCCAGACAAGTCAAGGCAATGCCAAAGTAACGGCCATACGATTCTAAATTGATTGCCAGCTAAGGGAGAGAGAGATAGGAAGGATATCAGTAAAGAACACACATTGCAAAAGACTTGTCAAATGTATTACCTTTGCCTTGCCCGCTAAATCCTTAGTCAAGGCGACAGATTGTTCGAACCAAAACAGAGGCATCAGGAATTCTTGGACACCACGGTAAATGCTTCAAAGAAAATTACATTCAAGTTAGCTATCAGGTGGCGGGAATTTAACAGTTACACAAACTTACTCATAATCATCATCCGGTGTAATCATCAAATTAATCTGCACGCGTCCATCAATTTGGAGAGGAATTCCCGTAATAGGCTCCACGGCCAGACGGAATCTATGCTTTTCGTAATCGGGTTTCATGCCAGTGACAGCATTCCTGTAGGATTCATCAGCCAGATAGAAATGTGGGAAGGAGGCATAGATGGGAGCATTCTCACGGCATTTCTTACAGTCCACCACCCCTGTTTTGGGACACACCTCCATTTTGGCATCACAGAAACACTCTTGATCGGGATAATTCTCACCCGAGTCCATAGTTTCGTCGGTACCCACCCATTCGATAGCTGTTAGGCCGTGCCTTTCAATAGTGCCATTGGGTCTTAAATTCATGTAACGGCAGGTATCGGTGACAAATACGGTCATTTCCTCGTTGATATTTAGGCCAGGAGGAAAAGCATCGCCCGTGGTACCGTTTACTGTACCGCAAGGAGCCGGATAGAAACCGGTTTCATTGCGCTTATTCCAATGTGTCATATAGCCTAATTTGGACAGGTCTTTCTCGCCCGTGTGTATAGTAAATAAGCCATCATATTCCAGTGAACCATTGCGATCGGCCAGCCAGGCAAACTTTGTATAGGGTATATTAATTTTGGAGGTATTAAAGAGATTCAGGAAATCTATCAGGTTGTCTTGGTAGCCAGTGAAAATTGAAGCGCCGACTTTTTGCGTTGTATACAACATGCCACCCTCGCGGTTCAGCATGAAATTGATGACTTTCTTGATTAATTTATTGGAGTGACGCATTTCATCGGCCACCGTCTAAAATAAGGGGAATGAGAATGAACATTATATTTATTGTGAGTTTATTTAGAGTTTTCTCAACCTACCGCAGTTATGGGATGAGCAGTCGTTATCAAATCATCGATGCTACCACTTGAGCGCTCCTCATCAAAGAACCAGGTACGTCTTTCGTAATACGATACCGTTCCATTATCGTGGTGTGTTATGTTTTCCTTTAAATGTTTTTCCAAATAAACATAGGGACCCATTTCCTCGAAGTTCGGCTTCACATTGGGATTGCGTATCTCCTCGGGATTCGTCCAATTGAACATATAGAAACTGAGGTAAATTGGTATGGGTGCCTCTACCCAACTTTCATAGCTGTCGGTGCCATCGACCAGCAGTAAATTCTGAAAATAACAACCATAGCAAATGATATTAAATTTAAAATATAATAATCGTGATTATTTATTATTCTAAAAATATAAAAATCCACAAAGCAAACTAAGGTTTATTTTTGGGCGAGGACAATGGTTTTACCCACCAGAATTCAATTTTTCAACTAATCAAGAGCTTAGAAATTTTGTTGAAAAATATGATTCCATGTTCACTGAACTGCCCTAAATTAAAAATATTATTAAATTAAAAATATAATAATGATTATTTATTTATCTAAAAATATAAAAATCCACAAAGCAAACTAAGGTTTATTTTCGGGCGAGGACAATGGTTTTACCCACCAGAATTCAATTTTTCAACTAATCAAGAGCTTAGAAATTTTGTTGAAAAATATATTTCATGCCCTAAGATTAGGGCCATCATAAAAGTATTGCTTTTTACATCCGCCTCCACCCTGGAGGTTTTTATATCTTTTTGACACATTCACAGGCCATAAAAAATAAGCCAAATTTAAAAATAAAAGTTTAAAATATTTAAATTTCGTTCATTTGCTTACCTTATTTACTATCGATTCGGACCAACTTGGCCACATGACCAGCAATACTATGCCCAGAGCGGCAAATATTGTACCAAAGCCATAGACCCAAGCTTTGCGTTGAGTAACGCTGCAGCACTCACAACACATTTTGTACGCCTGGAATAGTTCAACTGTAGGTTGTTGAGTTTAAAATTTGTTTCCTATAGCAAGTGATTTGATTGTCGGTGATTTATTATCCTATGATCGCATCTGGAATAGAAAATTGAAAAAAGTTAACTTAATTTTATCAAAATAATATATAAAGGGTGTTTTTTATTGGGGTATAGAACTTTAAGTTGACATCTTGTGTTTTATTTCAATTCGAAGTTCTATACCTCAATAAAAAACACCCTATATATAATATGTGGCAGATAGATCTGATTGATGTAGTGCTGGAAAGTTTTTTATATTTAAACTTAAATTTCTATTTTTAAGGAGTGCCCACTATGACCGAAAGAAATTAACTGCATTCCACAGAGATCTCTTGCAATGCCAAATCCAAATCTGGGGCTCATGAATTCCTATGTTTCAGGACATTGACATTTTAATTCAAGTTTTATTCAGAACGTGATTTATGTTCGAGATTATCGAAATGTAATTTTAAATTTTAAAGTGTGTGTCCACTGTGGCCGACAGGAATTAGCTTCATGCCATAAATGGGTGCCACAGAAATGTCTTGCGATGCCAAATCCAAATCTAGGGCTCATGAATTCCCAACGTGATTTATATTCGAAAACATTGAAATTTTAATTTAAGTTTTATTCAAAACGCAATTTATGTTCGAGATTTAATTTTAATTTTAAAAGTGGCCGGCAGAAAGAACTTGCGAAGCCAAATCCAAATCTGAATTCCTAACGTGATTTATGTTCAAGAACATTGAAATTTTAATTTAAGTATTATTTTTGAAAGTGCGTCCACTGTGACCGACAGGAAATAGGTGTATGCAACAAATTGGTACCACAAATAGTTACTGCGATATCAAATCCAAATCTAGGGTCCAACAAAAGGGCAAGCTATACTGTCAAAGCAAAATATATGAATTGCAGTCGAATTAAAAAATCATCAGCTGGGCTCCCGACTTCAACTGGCATAGATGTACCACGGTCGTAGCTATCAAACGGTTATAGCTAATAGTTGGCTTGGAATTAAACTACCCAAAATGCAAATAATCCAACGAGACTACTGTTTAGCAATAAATTGAGGTTATTTTGTTTATTATTCGACACATCTGAAATTGTGAAAGAAATTCCACACCTTGTTATTTCGCACTCTCTTTGATATCATTCGACGGCAAACATGGCCATAAAATCTCAAATGTTTGCCAATCAATAGCAAAATGGAAAACACTGCAAATAATCAAAAAACAAAAACAAAACGTAACCTTAAAGTGCCACTTAAGATGATTATCGACAAATATTATCAGGAAATAAATATTTATGTGAGCCTTTTTTATGACACAAAGCCAATGACCACCCCCTTG
The DNA here is from genome assembly GCA_947397865.1 of Polietes domitor. Taxonomy (NCBI): domain Eukaryota; kingdom Metazoa; phylum Arthropoda; class Insecta; order Diptera; family Muscidae; genus Polietes; species Polietes domitor. The sequence goes on along the minus strand of OX377619.1, from coordinate 22,722,192 downwards.
GGACTATTTTAAACACAAGATTATTTGCACCCGTGCCGTGACATGCCAATAATGCTACCTACTCCATCTGCTGGCTGATATGCTAATATCCCTGATTAAATTCGTCTATAAAACGAAATAATCTTTAGAAATTACTGAAAGAAATTTCAAAAAGAAAAGATAAACATCTATTGAATACGAAATTATAAAGTAGACATGGTGTTGACGTAAGAGATTAACAGAATAATTTCATCAAGTACATAGATATTTGAATATTTATTGTATTGTATTTTTGAGTGCATTATCAAGAGTTATAATTGAGTTGTAGACGGACAATAAATGCAATGTCTGTAGATCATTTTTGACCTTTGTTGCCAATACCAGGGATAAATCTCTTTTTTTAAGATTTTTCAGATTTAATAAAGAAGCGATGTATTTTTAGACTTTTAGAGCGATAACTTGTATTACTTCTAAAACATCAGCTCTATGAGGAAAATAATACTTAACAACTCTCCATTAAGAATATAAATGATTTCAGAAATACTGCATTTTAAAGAGATCAACAAAAAGCTACCAGAAAACAACTTAATTCAATTAAGTCTATCGAAAAGCAGCCCCATACAACCGCATTCCAAAACAAGACTACCAATTTCGAAGAAAAGATGCAGAAATAAAGATAAAGAAAATTTTCTGAAGTTGTAGATATTCTGCAATTGATTAGGCAAATGTATTTGTTGGCAATGTACCAGGTTATTACTATATAAATACTCTGTTGACACTCTTCTACCATAGGATGTCATAGTAGTCACTCTTCATCTATATGAAACTTCAGTAGTCTGTCTTCTTTTATAGAAAGATCCCTAAGTAGTCAGTACGCTTTTATAGAAGGAGACTATTATAGAAATACACCTTATTAGTCTTCTTTTATAGAAGAAGACGTAATTACTCACTTATAGAAGGAGACTTTGATAGTAAATCTTATTTTATAGTAATAGACCTTAGTATTCAGTATTCTTTTATAAAATGATAACGAAGTAGTCATTCGTCTTCGCAGAAATAAAGATAGTTGCGTCCGCAGGTGAAAATTTACTGAAGTTTTAGATAATCTGCAATTAAATAAAGAGAACTAGTTATTGGCAATGTACCAAGTTCATCTGTAGTAACTCTTCCACCATAGTATACCATAGTAGTAACTCTTCATCTATATGAAACCTCAATAGTCTGTCTTCTTTTAGGAAACTTTGGTAGTAAACATTCTTCTATAGAAATACATTTTAGTAACTAGTCTTCTTTTATAGAATTAGAGAGAAGTGGCTGTTGGCAATGTACCAGGTCATCTGTAGTAACTCTTCTTCCATAGTAGATAGTAGTAACTCTTCATCTATATGAAACCAAAGTTGTCAGTCATCAGAAGGAGACTTTGGTAGTAAACATTCATCTATAGTAGTTAGTCTTCTTTTATAGAAGGAGGCAATTGGTTTGTCTTCTTTTACAGAAGGAGACAAGTAGTCTGTCTTCTTTTATAGAATTAGAGAGAAGTGGCTGTTGGCAATGTACCAGGTCATCTGTAGTAACTCTTCATCTATATGAAACCTAAGTTGTCAGTCCTCAGAAGGAGACTTTGGTAGTAAACATTCATCTATAGTAGTTAGTCTTCTTTTATAGAAGGAGACAATGGGTTTGTCTTCTTTTACAGAAGGAGACTCGTAGTCTGTCTTCTTTTATTGAATGAGACATAAGTAATCAATCTTATTTTATAGAAGGAGACTTTGGTAGTAAACATTCTACTATAGAAATACATTTTAGTAACTAGTCTTCTTTTATAGAAGGAGACAAGTAGTCTGTCTTCTTTTATAGAATCAGAGAGAAGTGGCTGTTGGCAATGTACCAGGTCATCTGTAGTAACTCTTCTTCAATAGTAGATAGTAGTAACTCTTCATCTATATGAAACCTAAGTTGTCAGTCCTCAGAAGGAGACTTTGGTAGTAAACATTCATCTATAGTAGTTAGTCTTCTTTTATAGAAGGAGACAATTGGTTTGTCTTCTTTTACAGAAGGAGACTCGTAGTCTGTCTTCTTTTATTGAATGAGGCATAAGTAATCAATCTTATTTTATAGAAGGAGACTTTGGTAGTAAACATTCTTCTATAGAAATACATCTTAGTAACTAGTCTTCTTTTATAGAAGGAGACAAGTAGTCTGTCTTATTTTATAGAATTAGAGAGAAGTAGTTGTTGGCAATGTACCAGACCATCTGTAGTAACTCTTCTTCCATAGTAGATAGTAGTGACTCTTCATATATAAGAAACCTAAGTTGTCCTCTTTTATAGAAGGAGTCTTTGGTAGTAAACATTCATCTATAGTAGTTAGTCTTCTTTTATAGAAGCAGACAATTAGTATGTCTTCTTTTATAGAAGGAGACTCGTAGTCTGTCTTCTTGTATTGAAGGAGACCAAAGTAATCAATCTTATTTTATAGAAGGAGACTTTGAAAGTAAAACTTCTTCTATAGAAGTAGACCTTAGAGTTAGTGCTCTTTTATGAAATGATACCTTAGTAGTCATTCTTCTTCGAAAAAAAAAAATATAGAATAATAGAAATAAAGTAATTAAATAGACAGAAGTAATTGTTGGCCATGTACCAGGCTAATACTATTATTAATGACAGAATTTGCAATTTCAAAATTAATTGTGCGGGGACACATACAGATTAGTTACGCAAGATGTGTATATTAGACTTGATTGCGGCCTATGCAAGTAAATTGTAAATTTTTTATTGCTTAAATTATTTAGAATATATTTCGTTCCTAGATCAAGTCGCCTCTGAGATAAGCGCTCCTGGAAACACAAAAACAAAATCATGCTTTAACTGTGTATTTTTTGTGTTAATTTTTTGTCGAATGTTTTCTGAATTAATAGACCCGTAGAAGCACTTTAACTATAAATTTTTATTCTTGTCTTAGAATAACTCACTGGTCGTGTTATTGGGCTCCTTGTGGTTTTTCCATAGTGACAACTGAAAACTTTTTCGTATTTTGTAAAAAATAAATAGATGCCTAAAAGACGAACACCGGAATGAAATTGACGCCATAATAAAGAGCGCCGAAAGAGTATGAAAATGTTGGCTCGGAAAACCCATTTTTTGTATTAAACTATTTTCACAAAAAAAGTCAGTGATGTAATTTTTGTCCGATATTCATTATTTAGGCATCATTCGGAAGGTATTCAAAAACTAGAATAAAATATATATTTAATGTACTTTCAAGCGTCTTTGCAAATGAATGTAGTGTTCAGCTCACAAACAGCAACGAAATATTTTGCAGAAATCATTTCATTTTTTCGTGACCCATCCTAATGTACGTGTACAGTGGGTCGATAAAAAAAGTTGTGCCGGTCAACCCCTAGAATTAAAGATAATTTGACGACGATTTCAAAAAATTTCTTATTTATTTTGCCACGAACTTTGACCGCGATTCCAGAAGTCACTTCTATAACTTGACGTCGAAGTCAAAAGTGATCAAAGTAGAAAATGTAGCTAGCGTCATTCTAATAACAAAGATATATCACACGTTACGATCGGACTGTAAATGTAAACACAGAAAATAAAAACAAAATGCGCGGGGTCAAAGTGCGTGTCAAAAAAAAAACTTTTTTTGAAATCGTCTTCAAATTATCTTTAATTCTAGGGTGTGACCGGCACAACTTTATTTTTTTGTATGGGGTGCGACCCGGTCTAGTGTACAGGCAGTGCTTCGTTTTTATACCTTATAATTTGTCACTTTTCTTTAGGATGTATCTCGATTAAAGACAAAATATTTAAAAAATATATAATAAAATACTGAGCTCAAGATCGATTTGAAACAATATTTTTTTGAGCTGTTGGCATTTAATATGAGTAAATGGATTCTTTTTTTAATTTTTACTTTCATTTTTGTTCTGTGTTGTAAACACTTTAATCATATGAATGCATTCAGAATAATAAACCGCAACGCGATAAATATATAAACATTTAAATACTGAATTTATCCGTGACTCACATTCCATTGAAAGTGAAGCTGAGTTCAAAAGTCAGAAAAGAGTTACTGAACGTTGAACAGCATGGATATGGGCGTAGAATGGATGACTGGATGCGTTACACTACACTTGTTGTCCCTATCGAATGATAACATTTTTCTCATAATAAATACCCTGTATCGTCGAACCTTTTTTATTAATTTATAATTTGAATAAATTAAAATGATTATTTGTAATATTCAAAAGAAGAAAATCCAAAATAACCAGCCGATTTGGGAGATATTGCAGAGAAAACGATTGATTATAAATCCCAGCGCAAATTTATTTTTTACTAGAAATCCTCGCATAATATTTGGAACAATGTTCATTCAATGGCCGGTATTATGATTTTTCAGACATTTGCATTATTTAATTTATAGTCACACTATTTATTAACTTCTTCAACACATTCACTATCTACATATTGTCTTTTGTCTGTACACAATAAATTAGGATCTCTTTGAAATATACATACACAGGAATAATTTATGATTTCATAAATCCATCCAAATATCCGATGGATTAAGAACAGCAATACTTTTAGTTGACAAAGAGAACGTTCACCCGTTTCTGTGGCTAAACAAATTTCAACTAAATGCAAGCACAATGTAAACACAATATTTAAATAAATGAATTATATGGCCGGCTCGAAATCGTATAACAAATGTCAACTCGTATTGGCGGCGAACTGATAACACAAAAACACAAGCGTACCAAGTACCGGCGGACAGACCCATAGACTAGGCCATAATCAATAGATTTCTAATCGGCTAATCTAAATATCGTTTGTATGGTGTGGTCGAACTGATATATCGTTTGGGTGGGGGGAGGTTATAAATTTAAATGAATTGCAACAAATAAAACATACCAGGAATGTTTACTAACGCTTGCAATTTGTTTGAGCAAATTTTAAGGCTAGAAATTGAGTCAGTTTGTTGATGCTAAATTTGATAAACGATTGATATGCAAATTTTTTAACCGACGATACCGGTTTCACGAATTCATTCTGTAATGTGTAGTGCCACCAGCTGTACAATCGACCACAAATGATTGCGAGTTCCTTGAAAGTCGCGTATCTCTACCGATCGTTCTCACATCCGGGATGAGAACACAAATATCCGAAGAACAAACGCCTTAAAATATCGATAGAACAGCGACACACATCCCACATTACGACGGTGATCAAGATAGGCAATATAATTTGATATCCTACGGTCACCTATCATATATTTATTTAACTTCTTTCAAACCTTTTTGTATTTAACATACTTCAATAGACAAAAAGAGATTGTCTACCTCTTGTATGAAGACTGATGTATGTACAGAAAAATACTTCTATAGTAGTGAACCTAATCTGCAATTTTTTTGAGAAGATCTTGACTTTCATCCTTAGAAAGATACCTTCTTATCAATTTTTTTACCAACAGAACTTTCTTCTATAGTAGAAACTTTTTAAATAGATTTCATATTAGTAAGATGACCCACTAGTAGTTGATCTTCTTCGTTAGAAGTAGACATTTTTGTAGTCGATATTCTATTATAGAACAGTTTTTAAGTCGCTATTAGTCACTGTTCTGCTATAGAAGGATACCTTTGTAGTCAGTCGTCTTTTGTAGTAGGATACCATTGTAGTCAGTCTTCTATTGTAGAAAGATAGTTTGTCTTATTTTATAGCAGAAGATCTTAGTAGTCACTCTTCATCTATATGAAACCAGTGGCAGAAGTCTCATTTTGTTGAGTTCTCCTGAATAATAGCTGGAAAGTATCCCTATTTTAATTTCTGTTTTTGAGCTAGTTGTCGGTCTTTTATAGCATTAGACCTTAGTAGACTGTTAGAAGGAGGTCTTAGTAGTCAGACTTATTTTATAAAAGGAGATCTTGGTAGTCAGCCTTATTTTATAGCAGGAGATCTTAGTAAGCAGTCATTTATAGAAGGAGACCTTGATAGTCAGTCTTCTTTTATAGCAAGAGATCTTAGTAAGTATTTATAGAAATATACCTTAGTAGTCAGACTTATTTCTTATAAGGAAACCTTAGCAGTCAGTCTACTTGAATAGAAAGAGATCTTAGTAGTCTGTCTTCCATTATAACAGGAGTTCTTACTAATAGAAGTAGTTCTTTAATAGTCTAACTTCTTTTATAGCAGGAAAACTTAGTAGTCAAACTTGCTTTTTAGAAGGAGACCTTAGTAGCTCGTCTTCTTTTATAGAATGAGAACTTGATAGGCAATCTTAATTTATAGAAGGACCTGACCTTAGTAGTCAGACTTATTTTTTATAAGGATACCTTAGTAGTCCGTCTTCTTTTATAGAATGAGAACTTGGTAGAGTCAGTCATCTTTTTTAGAAGGAGACTTTAGTAATCAGTCATCTTTAATAGAAGGATACCTTAGTAGTCAGTCTTCTTTTATAGAAGTAGTCAGACATATTTTTCAGAGTAGTCAGACTTATTTTTTAGAAGGAGACCTTAGTAGTCAATCTTCTTTTATAGATGGAGAACTTAGTAGGCAATCTTCATTTATAGTATGATAGCTTTGTAGTCGGAGAACTTTATAGCAATCCTCATTTATAGAAGGAGAACTTAGTAGTCAGACTTATTTTTAGAAGGAAACCTTAAAAAACTTTTCATCTATAGGAGATATTTTTAGTCAGTATTCTTTTATAGAATGAGACATTAGTACTCACTCACTCACAAAACCTCAGTACTCACTCCTATAAGAGGAAATATTATCTGTTTATCTTCCTATTATGTAGAAAGTCTTTTGCTAGAGACGGAGATCTACAAAGTCACCATTTTGCTAAAGAAGGAGACCTTTTCTATAGAAGGGGCTCTTAGTATTCGATCTTATTTTATTCTTCTATAGAAGCCATTCTTGTAATCGACTTTTTCTATGGAATGATACTTTTTGGCAACCGACCTTCTTATGTAGAATTAGTAGTAATTAATGCACAAGTATTTTTCTATAAAAAGATACGGATACGAATCATTTTTTAAAGAGGAGATCTGACTACCTCTTTCTTAATATTTGCTATTCGAAATCTTGTATTTACTTGCAGTGTAGCTGAATATCCAGCATTTCCTTTCCTTTTTTCAAAATTCCAAAAAAATACTAACCCAATTCTATACTTGAAATGCCTATAGAAACAATTTAGTAGTATCAATAGTTTTACTATCGCCAATAATAATATTATTTTCTAGTAATAACTACTTTCTTGCAAGTGATTAGATTCGTTTGCATACATTCTTGCCGAGTTATTAGATTAAGATTAATAAAAGTAGCCATCAGCACCTATGTGGAGGGCTCCCACCACCAACACCTCCAGCAAACACAGTAAACTCTGATAATAGTAGGTTTTATTTGCCTATTCGCTGATATGACAAAACAATCGAGTCTTAAAATAACTTTATCAAATGACGTTGATATTGTTTTGCTTAAAGCTAATATATTGATTTTTGTCAATGTGTTTGATTGCTTGTGTAATAAGTGTTTTTATTTTTTGGATTTATATAATCAGGGTTAACACCACCAATCCTTTTGTCGTTTGCACGCGTTTGCTAAATGTCGAAGCTGATTTTCTTATTATAAAATACAACAATTTATTTTATTATTTATTCTTATATTTTACATCAATAATTATTGTCTCATTCTGTTGTCTGAAAATTTCTAAATGGGTCTCATGGACCCACGTGGACCTTTGCGGGTTAAGTTGATTGTCTAAATTGGAGTGTGTATTGTATGTACGAAAATAAATCTTGGTTTGGAAGAAAGTTAAATTCATAATAATTCTGATAAGCTCAGCTTATATATAAACTGGGATAAATTCAATGTCTAAATAAGGACTTACAGCCTCAAGTCTCATATTATTTTTGCAAGTAATTTTCTTATCGCCACTGCCCATAATGAAAATAAAATTCAAATTACGATAATCACAAAATGACCTACTCAAATTCCAGCGCTTATCCATTGTCCACGACAGTTGTTTACACATGTGTCCGAAGAAAGAAAATAATATTTTTATACTTTTGATATCAAAGTGGACAAACAATAACTCATTACACTCAGAAAAATTGTGTTTCTAAATTTGTTTACCCATAATTTTTGTAAAATATTCATTTTGCTTATTAATTTAATAAATTTGAATAAATTTTAATTTCTATTTTGCGCTATGATTACAGAAGGAGATCTTAGTAGTCTTATTTTATAGTAGGAGATCGTAGTAAGCAATTGTAATATATAGAAGAGGAACTTAGGAGGTTATCTTCATTTATAGAAGGAGACCTTAGTAGTCAGACTTATTTTTATAAATAGACCTTAGTAGTCAGTATGCTTTTATAGAAGGAGACCTTAGGAGGTAGACTTATTTTTTAGAAGGAAATCTTAATAGTCAGCCTTCTTTTATAGAAGGAGACCTTAGTAGGCAATCTTCATTTATAGGAGACATTTGTAGTCAGTATTCTTTTATAGAAGGAGACCTTAGTAGGCAATCTTCATTTATAGGAGACATTTGTAGTCAGTATTCTTTTATAAAGGGTGATTTTTTAAGAGCTTGATAACTTTTTTTTTAAAAAAAACGCATAAAGTTTGCAAAATCTCATCGGTTCTTTATTTGAAACGTTAGATTGGTCCATGACATTTACTTTTTGAAGATAATTTCATTTAAATGTTGACCGCGGCTGCGTCTTAGGTGGTCCATCCGCTTAGTCCAATTTTGGCATTTCCACGTTTTTGAGTAACAGAGACCCAATTGGTGCGAACGGCGACGAATCGAAAATTGGTGGTCATCATTAACACTGGCCGATACAGCTGCGATATTTTCTTCAGTTCGCACTCTACGTAAGCGTGTTGGTGGTTTAATGTCCAACAATGTAAATTTGGTGCGAAATTTAGTCACAATAGCCCGAATAGCCGCTTCAGTGGGTCGATTAAACTGACCATAAAATGGAAGCGCGCAATGAACTTTCTTAACAGAGCACGCATTTTGATAATAAAATTCAATAATTTGCAAGCGTTGTTCGTTTGTAAGACGATTCATGATGAAATGTCAAAGCATACTGAGCATCTTTCTCTTTGACACCATGTCTGAAATCCCACGTGATCTGTCAAATACTAATGCATGAAAATCCTAACCTCAAAAAAATCACTCTTTAGAAGGAGACCGTAGTAGTCTCCATCCATATGAAACTTCAATATACACTCCTCTTCTATAAAAGGAGATATCATTTTTTTCTCTTCCTATTTAGAAGGAGACTTTAGTAGACAGTCTTTTTCTACAGATCTATGATACTTTTTTTGATATCAAAGTGGACAAACAATAACTCATTACACTCAGAAAAAATGTGATTCTAAATTTGTTTACCCCTAATTTCTGTAAAACATTCATTTTGCGTATTAATTTTATAAATTTGAATAAATATTAATTTCTATTTTTGCGCTATGATTTCAGAAAGAGACCTTAGTAGTCAGTCTTCTTTTATAGTAGGAGATCCTAGTAAGCAATTGCAATATATAAAAGGAGAACTTAGGAGGTAATCATCATTTATTGAAGGGGACCTTAGTAGTCAGACTTTGTTTTTTATAAGTAGACCTTAGTAGTCAGTCTACTTTTATAGAAGGAGACCTTAGTAGGCAATCTTCATTTATAGGAGACATTTGTAGTCAGTATTCTTTTATAGAAGGAGACCTTAGTAGTCTTCATCCATATGAAACTTCAATATACACTCCTCTTCTATAAAAGGAGATTTTGAAGGAGACTTTAGTAGACAGTCTTTTTCTACAGATCTATGATACATTTTTGATGTCAAAGTGGACAAACAATTACTCATTACACTCAGAAAAATTGTGATTCTAAACTTGTTTCCCCTCTAATTCCTGTAAAATATAATTTTGCTTATTAATTTAATAAATTTGAATAAATTTTAATTTCTATTTTGCGCTATGATTTCAGAAAGAGACCTTAGTAGTCAGTCTTCTTTTATAGTAGGAGATCTTAGTAAGCAATTGTAATATATAGAAGGGGAACTTAGGAGGTAATCTTCATTTATAGAAGGAGACCTTAGTAGTCAGACTTTGTTTTTTATAAGTAGACCTTAGTAGTCAGTCAACTTTTATAGAAACAGACTTTAGGAGGCAGACTTATTTTTTAGAAGGAAACCTTAATAGTAAGCCTTCTTTTATAGAAGGAGACCTTAGTAGTCTCCATCCATACGAAACTTCAATATGCACTCCTCTTCTATAAAAGGAGATATTATTTTTTTCTCTTCCTATTTAGAAAGAGACTTTAGTAGACAGCCTTTTTCTACAGACGAAGATCTATGATACTTTTTTGATATCAAAGTGGACAAACAATAACTTATTACACTCAGAAAAACAGTGATTCTAAATTTGTTTCCCCTCTAAGTTCACCAAAAAATATAACATGCTTCATTTTGTTAATTAATTTACTAAATTTGATTTAATTTTAATTAGTTTAATTTCTACGCTATGTTTTTATGATAAGAATTCACTTGCATCATTGTTTTCAGTGAAGTAAATATTTTAGAGAAACTGGTATTAAAAATTAAACAGGTACAAAAACCGCTTGATCATCATTGTAACCAAGATAAACATTGAACTATTTAGTTTTAATAATATTTTTCTTTCCGAATATAAATTACACAGATCGTTAAATCAACATTGACAAATTTAGTATACAATTGCATATAATACATTCGCCAACCATACCATTGCGTACGAATCGTATTTTTAACAATTTACGATTATGACTATTGCAAGCATAAAGCATCGTCGATTTCAATAAACATTGTTCCCCTCAGATTTGAACACATTAAACCACAACACTAATTACACTTAACGAAGTAAATGAATGTAAAAATTTGTTGACCGCAACGTGCAAAAATTCTCGCAACGCTTTTTAAAGATAAAAGCTTTACAATGAGTCATTCAATGAAATCACTTATTATTGCAACTATTATATTTTAATGTATATACAGTGGTTTCCCTACTTAACGAACAGGCAATATCTGCAAAAAATTTCACCTCGGCCACAACAAGCAAATGCTTTGAAAAATTTACTGTGGCAACTGCAAAGTATGTTGTTTGCACGCCAAGATTTTATATGCGTTAGATGCTATATGTGTTTCCAGCAATTATTTTATTCGAAACACAATATTTATGGAACGATTTCATAAAAGTGTTTCATAAATTTAATGATTTTGTTCTTAATATGTATGAAATTCATAAATAAAAGTATGTTTCATACAATTTTTTCATAAACATTTCATAAAACAAAATTGTTAAATTAGTGAAACTTAGTTGCATAAGATCAAAGAAAGCTTTCATTGTATTAAAGAAACAATTCTTAAAAATTATGAAATATGTCATAACCAATAAAATATTTATATTATGAAATGTCTTCATAAATATAATGAAGGATTTCATAGTTTTTATGAAATGTTTCATGACTTACAACAACATTTTTAGTGTGTCGACTTTATTCGGTTGAATACTACCAATTCTCATTTGTCCTCTGTTAATTCTCACATAAGTATATACCCTGATGTAGACTCTCGCAATGATGGTGTGTGTTGATTGGTTAATCAACAAGTCAGACTTTTTTTGCTTTTTTGTTTATATTGGTATAAATTATTAATATTTATGAAACTTTTTCATAATATTAATGAAGTTTCTTCATAAAATCTATGAAAATTTTCATAAATCATATGAAAAATAATGAAATCGTGTGACAAAAATTCATCATTGGCATGTTTCATAAATTCTATGACACTTTTCATTGATTTGTGCTTTATGAGACTTGTTTCATACATTTTACGAAGTGTTTCTTTGGCAACTTTTTAATGAACATTTTCACTGAGGTTAAGACAAAATCATAAATAGCATCAAGATATTATTGCAGTGTAGGGTGGGCCATGTAACATTTTAAATTTGAACTACCAATTACTTTGACTTTTAATAACATTCATTTTTATTTTTATGTTCAGGTTTATGATTTGCATTTGCAAAATGGCACCCTATACACTCGAACAAAATTGGGAAATTTTAAAAAGTAGTGAGTCTTTAACGCAAACTGTTAGAAATTTTGGTTTTTTCAGGTGAAGCTCACTTTCATCTCGGTGGCTATGCCAATAAGCAAAATTGCCGCATATGGTGTTCAGGGAATCCACACGTGACTATTGAGAAACCAATGCATCCACAACGTGTCACTGTTTGGTGTGGATTTTGGGCTGGCGGCATCATTGGGCCATGCACTGAAAAATTGGGTTGATCGGATGAGGTACTGTCGTTCCAGTCGTTTTAGTCATATGAATGATATTGTGTTCCATTTAATAGTGGAACATCACCAAGTTCAACCTTTCCAATAAAACCACAAATTTGAATAAATAGTCAGTACGTTTTTATAACCAATACTAATTTTAAATGACCCACCACCCTATATTATAACCATAATTTTCAAAAGAGCTTAGAAATCTTTAAATAAGATATTTTTTGTATAATGGCATTGCCAATCATAATTGATATTTCTTACATATTTAATGCACGTAAGACCCAGTGCTCCTTGTTGTCTCACAAGCGATTCACTAATCCAACGGTGTCGTCGATTTTAATGAACGGTGTAGATATTGAGCAATCAGATGCTCTCGATGTTCTTGGCATAAAAATACAACGTGATGTTCGTTGGACAAAACATGTATTTGATGTGTCGAAAGATGCCTTCAAATGTTTAGGCTTTTTAAAAAGATGTAAGAAATATTTCACACCCTCTGATCTTCTCAATATCTACACTACCTACATCAGACCAAAGATGGAATACAACTCCCATATATGGTCGGGTGCTCCAGCTTCATCACTGGAGCTACTTGACCGTGTCCAGAGGAGGGCGATGGTGTTGATAGGTGATGGTAGGATATCCAATTCTATTGTCTCCCTTGAACACCGTCGTAATGTTGGTTGTGTGTCATTGTTCTATCGATACTTTCATGGTGTTTGTTCTTCGGAAATTCGTGATCTTATACCGCCCGTGAGAACGTCCGGTAGAGATACGCGACTCTCCAGGAACGCCCACCCATTTGTTGTCGATTGGACAACCGGCCGCACTACACATTAGAGAATAAATTCGTTCTTTGCCCGTACTATCCGTATGTGGAATCGACTTCCGGCAAATATATTTCCCTTCAATTACGACATTCAGAGATTCAAAACAGATGTCTACAGACACTACTCCCTCTTTCCTCCTTCCAATACCTTATCTTCCTTCCACCAACGCAATGCACTGCATTTATAGGGGACATCCCCTGAGTGTTGGTTCAGTAAAAAAAAAAATTGTTGATTATTTTAACATCCGTCATTTTTATATGTCTCATACATAGTTTTGAATATTTTTCAAAAATATAATTACATTTCATTTTATAGGTTTTGTCTGACATCGTAGCGGAAATTCCTTCAAAATTTGATTAAGCTATATTTCCTATATTCGTAATGTGATGTCGGTGATATAACTTAGATGAAAATGTTTCAACTAGTCTTTTGATTAGCATATTAAAACCAGAAAAAATGTTTGAAATGGTTTGCGGTATATTTCCAATATTTAAAACTCAAAGATATATTCCGATTAACTGACGTTTACGATTAGCAATATCATAAAAATCACAGTCAATAAATTGAAAGATATGGAATCGCCCATAAGTTAACAAACTAATGTGCTTTAAATCGGGAATCCACTGTTTCATATACAGATATATCTACTGTAGACGTTACCTGAACAAAAATAATTCATCTGACTTTAAACATTTCAATGCATTTTGTTTACACATTCACGCTACAGGGTAGATTGAGGGTATACACATTTCATTCCATACTATTTTAGTCCGTATATGTCATACGGGATTTTTTGGAATTTAGTTAGAAATGTTATACCTCACCACGATTTATTACAATATGTTTTTACAAAATCTCCATAAGATTTGGATATCATCAGTTTCAAAGATAATCCAATTCCATATGAATACATTAAAATAGCGTTTTCTCCACTATAAGAAAATGGCGTATTGACCAAAGTAGCAGGGTTACAATTTTGACAAAAAGTGGATATTTCGGCAAAATATGTCTAAAATGATTTTTATACACTCTACGAGAGTATCATGTCTTTGTGCATTTGTTTGTAACACCCAAAGAGAAACGAGTTAGACCCATCGTTTATTATACAGATCGGCTTTAGAATCATTTTCTTAGTCGGTTTAACAAAGTCCGTCTGTCCATCTATTTTTGACCTTTTCCGCTCCGGATTTGACCTTTCTGCACAACATCTTATAAAATAACTAGAAACACTTATAATGAAAGCGGGTAAGATCGGTTCAGATTTAGATATATCCCCCATACAAATGTCGCTCCCGCTTTAGAAACTACATATTAAACCCGATTTTCTTTAAAATTGGCAAAACATCTTATAATCCAACTAAAAACACCTATGGCGAAAGTGGGTAAAATCGGTTCAGATTTAGATATACATTTTTTTTATATATATACAAATGGTGCTCCCAAATGTTTAACCGATTTTGGCCAAACTTTACATATTATATTTCACTTATACACATACATGGTGAAAACGGGTCAAATCGTTCCATGTTTCAATATACACCCATACAGATGTCCTTTCCGATTTAACATTTTTTGTCAAACACATACATTTACGGAATTTTGAATTTTAATAGGATAGAAAGTGGAGTAAATCATATAGTCGGTACCGCCCGACTTTAGCTTTTCCTTGCTTGTTATGTATGGCATTGTTGTTTTGTGATTTCTTCGTGATCTATCCAACGAGTTCGATGTCGCTTATAACATATATGTAGAATGTTGCAAAAATCATTGCAATTGTGCAAAAATCTCGAAATCGCAGGTGAATATTTTTTAACATATTCTATCTGCACTTAGAAAAAAGTTTGCTATTAACAGCAGAGATTGTTTGCTATTAACAACAGAGATTATTTGCTAACTATTAATAGGTACTTTTCTGCTATTACGGCAGTTTTTCTGCCATAACAACAGTTTTTTAGCTTTCAAACTGCTGAAAAGTTTGCAGTCTGATCAAAAATACTGCTGTTAACTAAAGTTTAAAAATAAGATACAGAGTGAGAGTTCTGAACTTAAAATTCAATCAGACTGACGGCGAAAACGGGCTTAACTCGAAATTTATTTTCTAGTAGCTCGTGACAATAACCCAATAATTAAAAATACTATTTCTAATATATACTTTCTAATAATACTAATACTTTCAAGTTACATGTAGTAGTTATAATAACGAATCAATCGACTGCTTTTTATATATTTTTTAATTTGCTAAAATTGTTCATAGCGAACAACAACGTTCATAGTTACCCATTCACAATCTTTGGTATTGCTCTTTGTTTCATATGTGGGTAATGTTCATGTTGTCAAGTCTATTCAGGCGGAGAAAATTGTCTATTGAACCCACAGAATATCTTACAACGCAATATTTGTAATTTATAATAATATGGCCACCATTCCGTAAATGTTCGTTGGAAATTATCTATAGATTCTGTTTTCTTTAAATATCGTACAAAGCACGACGTACTATACTATATATACAATGAAACGAGGCGCTGGCGGGTATATCAAAAGCTATTTGTTAAAACGTTTCTTTTGTCTAAGAAGCAGTGCAATATTTGGTGATAATGAAAAGCTCTTTTATCTAATCTATTTTCTTTGAATGCATTCTTATGAAAATAAAGCTAGACAAAAAGTATTATATGCGTTTATCTATTCTACAGCCTGACAACTTTATGTAGAAGTACGGTAACATATCGAGGGATTATATTCATAAGTGGTTATGAACCATTTTGTCGAAAATGAGTTTTTGGTGACAAACTATTACCACATCTGGATGTCATCTGGAGAAGATTTTTTTTCTAAAGCCATTTTTTCAAATTTTTCTGATTTGGCTATCTTCTCACACGTTAATTTGTGTCTGCAAAAGTGGCTATGAACATAAAAATAATATAAATAATATAGTTCAAAAATAGAGCAGTTTATAACTAACCGAAGGTTGTAAGTCGTTACAGCGATTTGGTTTAAAGCATTTTTCTAGACTATCAAATTCCAACATTTCGCGGTTAATAGCATTTTAGTTCCCATGTTATCAGGCTAAAATAGAATAAATAGTGACTGTAAAGTCAGATATTGTGAAAAGTATCTTTAGAAAAACCCGCGTAACTTTTTATCATATTGGGAATATCAAAATATTTTTATAGCATATGATTGCTGACTTCATTCGGAATATGTGTGTCAGAAAAGTTTCAGAATCCTGAACAAAGAAAGTTTAAATATATGCAATTGCCAACGCGATTTTTCAACAATTGCAGCGATTTTCGCGACTGGCTTCATAATACACAAACAAAAATGCAGTTGGATCCGTTGGCTAGATCGCGAGAAAATCAAAAAACAAAAATGTCATGAGTGAAAATAATTTATGCCATATTTGCCGCGAAAATAAAAATTTTCCAAAAATATGCAATTTATATTTTTTGTTTAGCGTGCCCTACCTCAATATCCACTTTTTGTAAAAAAATTGGAAAATGGATAAAAATGGTACCAATCTGACTGATGAAGCTGGAATCTTTAAATTCGCTGTGTACATCCCAGAAAACGCGTTTTCTGTACCACATTGCCAACGTTTCGTTAAAAACATTATCAAGTTTACAATAAGTCTTATTTATATGTTTGGGCATTAATGGCTGTGTGCTTATTTCAAAATTCATAGTGCTCAATTTTAAACGTGCAAAAGTGGCTATTTTAATTGTAGCACTTAGTAATCCTCTTTAGATTAAACTGTAGAAGAATAATTCATAATTACTCTTAACATTAAGGAGTAAATCAGTTTTTTCGCTCTCCTGAAAAGTTGTGTTTTTGTCCATAGCCACTTATGAATATAAGCCCCTCGATATGTTAGAAAAATTATGATATTTTGTATTTGAATTTGATATGTCAGAAAACGTAGGAGATGTATTAGTTTCTATTCCATTATAATCATTAATATTTCATAAGAAAATTCTAGCATTTTTTAGTTTTTGCGATAATCTAGAACACTGTGAGACAGTCCAAAAATTGATACTATTTTTCTTGTAGGTATTGTCGAGTAGAATAAGAATCTGTATTTGAAATTTGACAGACACTCCAAAAATCTTGAGTTACGGGTAAAAAGCTGGTTTTCGTACCTTAGCACACTATATGACTGTAACTTAATTGGTTATCAAACGATTTTCACTTTGAAAACAAGAAATCTGGAGCTTTCGCTATACAGCTTATTTAAGAAAACTTAAGAAATCTGAGTGCTTTTGTGCAGTGAACACGTTTTTTACACAACTTTTAGTCATTTTTCAAATTTGACAATATTTTTGCTCATTATTTTGTTTTGTAACCACTTGTAAATTTATTTAAATAATCTGTAAAATGCCGCTTTGTTTTTAAAAATCCTTCAATAATTGACGGATTGAGTTATTGAAGTTTTCGCTAAAACAGAACTGTTGTAAAAATAGTTTTGGTCATTTCAGTTCAAATCTACCATAATTTTACCAATTGAAGTCCAATAAAAATACTTGAAATTCGACAAAATAATAAAAAATTCTGAGAAAATTAAAACATTTTCAATTAAAAAAAAGAAAATATCCGAATTCCCAAAGTGGGGAAATGTGTTCCAAAGTTGAGAATTTTTTTATTAAAATTGTCGCCATGCTTTTTACCACTTTTATTTGCTTTGATGAATTTTAAGTTTTTTTATTGGTCTTCAATTCATTTATTTTGGTCTATGGAAAATACGACTACAACATAGTACTAAAAATAAAAATATATTACAAAAAAAGTTAATGAAACTCTTAAAAATATATCGACAATTTCTGAATTTAAATCTAATTTGAAATCACATATACTCCAAACAGGGTTGTCAGATTATTTTGTACCTCTATCGCCAAATCACTTGTCAGAAATCGCCAAAAACCGCCGAATTCAAACAACTTCAGTTTTTGTTAAAAAATCGACTAATTCCATTTAATATTTAGGTTTTTGAATTCTTATCATTTCATGATAAAGAATTAAAACATATTTTATTGGTATTTATGAAGCAGTCTCTAATATTGAGTTGATCTCTTTCTCCCGTTTTCGTGGACCAATGTCCCCTAAATTTTTTTCAGGTATTTTAAATGGAACGAAATCTCAATAAAAATATATAGATGCATTTTGAAAAATCTGTTTTAGTAGAAAAGTCAATGCATACATTCGTTTAAAAATAGCGTTTTCGGTCGTCTACTTTTATTACAGTTTTTTACATGGTTTGTTTTACATGGTTTGTTCATAATCAACGGGAATACAAATATCTTTTGGCTTTAAGAAAACCACAAACGATAACAAAATACAATTATTTTTAAAATAAGCCTTCATTCTTTCCACACAATACAATTTCCAATGTTCCTATCTCGAACCTTTTATCTTGATTTTACTGATTCTCAATTGGTTATATCTTTTAAAAAAGTTCTTTTTTTCGTCCTCTATAAATCAAATATTTTATAGAGTGCAGTTATCCTACTAAGTTGCAAAGAAATCGGAAGAAGTGTTCGGTTTGACATGAACGCATATCTATGACTTGCGAGAAATCGCCATATCTGACAACCCTGACTCCAAAGCATAGAAATGATTCTATTGTAATTTTTCTTTTATATCATCACAATTGTATACTAAAAATTCAAATTTGATGAATTATTGCTTACTTTTTAATTGTAAATTGTTATCATTGAAAATAAATAAATTTATAAAAAATCGGAAATTTAAATTAAAATTAGATAAACATACGATTAAACTCTTTTAAAGCCCTTAATTGCGAGAAGAACTTTAACATTTACAAGTTCCATTAACTCCGAATTTTGAAAAGAAATACTTGCAATGGGAGAGTTCTACAATTCTAAAGTGGTGTTTTCAACAAGTCTACCTCTTTCTACATAGGAGAGTTGTATTTCATTAAAATTAACAGAACAAAGAGCGAATATAATCAATTTATTTTGATTTTATTTAACTTCTACTTATTGAATAAAAGGACGAATACATAGAATAATAATAAGTAGAAGTATTTTACTTATTTTCGTTCGTCTGAGGCGAACAATCCAAAATCACTCAATTATAACTTGAATTCTATAAAACGTAGATAATAAATATTTTAGCTGCGCTTGGCGTTTTTTGGCGACAAATTAAAGACGTCTGTGCCTTATAGATTTCTCGTAATAATTGAGTGATTGTGGATAGTTCGCCTCAGACGAACAAAATAACTTCAAAACTAGTAAATCAAAAAAAAAAATTTTTTCAAATCCATGCTTTATGCAAGCAGAATTCTATTGGGCCTAGAAATTCTTTTTTAGCTATCTTTTGTAGAAGGAAAAATTACTGCGTTATCAGGAGCAGAAATAATAGATTTTTAATTTGCGGTTTGTATGGGAGGTACCACGCCCCTTTGTCCATTCCCGCTCATATTTGCAGCAGCACTTAAAAAATGCACACCAAACCGACGTACCAAATTTTGTTCAAATACCGTTATCAGGAGCAGAAATAATAGATTTTTAATTTGTGGTTTGTATGGGAGGTACCACGCCCCTTTGTACAATCCCGCCCATATTTGCAGCAGCACTTAAAAAATCCACACCAAACCGACGTACCAAATTTTGTTCAAATACCGTTATCAGGAGCAGAAATAATAGATTTTTAATTTGTGGTTTGTATGGGAGGTACCACGCCCCTTTGTACAATCCCGCCCATATTTGCAGCAGCACTTACAACATGCACACCAAACCGACGTACCAAATTTTGTTTAAATACCGTTATCAGCAGCAGAAATAAGAGATTTTTAATTTGTGGTTTGTATGGGAGGTACCACGCCCCTTTGTCCAATTGGTCAAATTTTTCCATTTCCTTGTATTGTCATCGAAAATGATTAAGTGTGCAAAATTTGAGCAAAATTGGTTGAGAAAAAAGCTTTCAAAAATTGATTTCAAATTTTGTGGCACACAAACATATATAGAAAGTAACCTTATAAAAAGCATGGAAAAAAAGGCCATAAGTCAGTGCAATGTAGTGGTCGATTTTTTATAAAAGTTCGATATAATAGTACGATATTCAAAAAAAAAACAATTTTGTGCTTCGGTAGAAAAATATTTTTCAATTGTGTCAAATGCAAACCCTTGCATATCTCAAAACGGATAAAGTATGACTTAGACCACTGTCATACTAACAGGCACATATATAGTTTGAACAAAACGGATTTCAAACAATACTAGTTTAAAGATGACAATTTCCTGACCATTTCTCTTAATAAAAGCTAGCAAAGAATATGTTTTAGGAATGATGACATTTAAATGACAAATAAAGTAAACTTCTCATTGAAAACAACACCCAAGACAAATATTTCATCTTTGGATTTAAGTTGAATGTTATTAATTAACCATATATGTCAATTTGCCAAATGAAACTTTAAAAAATTTAGAGACAATAACACAAAATACGTTGTTTGAGCACAATTCTTAAACTCTGTCTACATCACAATTAATTCGCAAAAATATGTTTAAATCATCAGCTACCATTTTAAGCAAGACAATATACATATATTATTAATTTTACATTATTTTCAATGTATTAATTTTCTTGTAAATTGTTATAGAACATTACAGAACTATTATATACTAATGACATCATCACTAGAATTCCCACAGTTCAATACCTAATTACCTATTAAAATGAATATCTAGACAAATATATAGCGTAAATCCCCAAAGTAGATATAGAGAAACAAAATTTAATCACATTATCGCGGTTATCTTCTTTCTTGGATCACATTAGGAAACAGTTTCCGAGATGTATTTTCCAATTCAAAATAAAGGGTGATTTTTTAAGAGCTTGATAACTTTTTTTTAAAAAAAAAACGCATAAAATTTGCAAAATCTCATCGGTTCTTTATTTGAAACGTTAGATTGGTCCATGACATTTACTTTTTGAAGATAATTTCATTTAAATGTTGACCGCGGCTGCGTCTTAGGTGGTCCATTCGGAAAGTCCAATTTTGGGCAACTTTTTCGAGCATTTCGGCCGGAATAGCCCGAATTTCTTCGGAAATGTTGTCTTCCAAAGCTGGAATAGTTGCTGGCTTATTTCTGTAGACTTTAGACTTGACGCAGCCCCACAAAAAATAGTCTAAAGGCGTCAAATCGCATGATCTTGGTGGCCAACTTACCGGTCCATTTCTTGAGATGAATTGTTCTCCGAAGTTTTCCCTCAAAATGGCCATAGAATAGCGAGCTGTGTGGCATGTAGCGCCATCTTGTTGAAACCACATGTCAACCAAGTTCAGTTCTTCCATTTTTGGCAACAAAAAGTTAGTTAGCATCGAACGATAGCGATCGCCATTCACAGTTACGTTACGATTCGCATCATCTTTGAAGAAGTACGGTCCAATGATGCCACCAGCCCATAAACCGCACCAAACTGTGACTTTTTCTGGATGCATTGGTAGCTCTTGCAATGCTTTTGGCTGATATTCACTCCAAAATCGACAATTCTGCCTATTTACGTACCCATTGAGCCAAAAATGAGCTTCGTCGCTGAACACAATTTCTTTCTTTCTGAACTTTCTTAACAGAGCACGCATTTTGATAATAAAATTCAATGATTTGCAAGCGTTGCTCGTTAGTAAGTCTATTCATGATGAAATGTCAAAGCATACTGAGCATCTTTCTCTTTGACACCATGTCTGAAATCCCACGTGATCTGTCAAATACTAATGCATGAAAATCCTAACCTCAAAAAAATCACTCTTTATTTCACCATACGGGACTGAAAATAAAGAAGTAGAATAAGGAGATTTGATTCAAAAGTTTAAACGTGAAAAAAGTCACACAAAACAACAACAATCCATAATAGTGGAATCTTTTGAAATGATTGAACTTAAAATAAACATTTGTTTTAAACACACGTGTGCTTCTTAACAATAAACGTAAATTCGTCGAAAAGTCACACCTCATCATTATTGTACAACAAAATAAAGAATACACAGCTCGAGAAAATGACGCCTTGTGTGTGTTGCCAGCAGGGATTGGTGAAACGATTTTGTGTATAAATTCCAAAACATAGACACTTATCCAAAATTGTAAGTAGAGGCAAAGATAATGGAATATAAAGATGATCGGTACGTACAATTTACAATATACACACACAGGTCTGGCGATTTTTTGAAAGCCCACGGAAGATGTAGCACTTTGCCATCAATAACTCAAAATCCCCCAATAAAATAGACTTGAGTCGTTACTGTGACAGGCACAGATTTATTACTAGGCTGCACAATACCACTATCATGATATCCGGCCCGTGACGAACTTATTCAGGACGCTTCTCAGCGATTTTTAAACCAAGTACGCGGATTTTTTAAGTAAATGACACTATTGTTGGTAAACCAAATAACAACAAAAGCACACTGAGAGTTGTGTCTTGACATAATAGTCCCAAGAGTTCATGAATTTCATGACGCTTCGGCGCACTGTTTGAAAAATATATCGAACAAAAAAATTACGAAAACAATACCAATTCGAAATCTATGAATAATAATTATAATAAATATAAAAGTTATGAAAAATTTTGTAAAAGAGCATTTCAATGTGTCTTGTGCATTTGTTTGTAACATCCAAAAGAAAGAGATAGACCCATCGATTATTATACCGATTCACTTAGAATCACTTTCTGAATCGATTTAGCCATTTCCGTTCGTTCTGTACATTCGTGCATCTTATTGTCCGATTCTAACAAAAATTTTCACCAATGAGTAATGCGGGCCAAGAACGAACGCTATTTTATTTGATGCAAATCGGGTCAGATGTATATATAGTCCCATACAAATGACTGTCACACATTTTTTATGCTATTTTTTGACCGCAGCTGCAGCTCCCATACAACTCTCCAAACCATATATTTTAATAGATATTCTTAAAGTTTGACACAACACCTTATATTTCAATTATAGACGTTTGCGTCAGATCGGTTCAGATTTATATGTATCCCACATACAAATGTCGCTCCTGAATTGACTTTTAATCTATAAAAACTACAAATTTTGGTCAAACTACCTATAAACATACATGATGAAAAATCACATCGTTCCAGATATCAATATAGCTTCCAATAGCATTTTTTTTTTTGATATAATTTGGCAGAACACCTTATATTCCACACGGGAGGATACATTAAGAATTTTGTATATGAAAAATCCTTCCCAACTTCTTTTTAGGCACCCAATAGAATTGTAATGGGAAGCGCCCCGGTAGTCGAGTTGTTAGCGTGCTCGGCTAACAGCGTGGGGGTTGTGGATTCGATTCCCACCAGAGGATCTGGTCTGTCGCTGCAATAACCAGCTACAATGATCTTAGTCACCCCGGCTCAATCCTTGGACCCAAAATTAGAATATAAATTTCATTTGTATTGTAATTCATAATAATAATAAATAAATGAATTGTAATGGGGTAGAAAGTGGAGGGAATCATATTATAGCCTTTGCTTATTTGTTTTAAACGCAACGTTGGGTAATACTAGTATTTAAAAAATCATTTTTTCTTCATTTATTGTGCTCCGATGCGTAAAATCTAATAAAACTGTTGTTTTAACGACACTGGTTGTTTGGTACAACATGTAAAAGATGTACTTTTTTTATTTTCTAGCCATCTCTGGTTGCTACCATGTACTATGTGCTTTTATCAGCGAAAAAACTATTACATTTCTTCCTTCACCTTATCTCTTAACACAAATTTGATTTACACAGTCGATATCTGGGTCATTAAAGCATAATGGTCATAAAGGTCATTAAAGCATATATACATAATTTCTGATTTCATAACATTATAAACTTTTTAGTTTAGTTTGTTTTTGTTTACTACTGAAACCAATCAATATACAAATATGTATATGACTTTTAAAGAGGACAAAAATAGATATTACATTATAATAAAACATGTGTTTAAGTTACGACAGTCGACAGCCAAGTCACACATTAAAACAGTGTATATGTATATATAAATATGGCAAATCTTATATCCACTGTAGAGAGTGGACATTGTAATGAATTTCCGGTCGTTTGAGTGCTATAGTATTGTGTCCTCAATGAGCTGCTACAATGATATAGTAGGAGTAGGATATTTATGTACTTGAATATGGATGTGACATAACATGCTCAGAACCAGACTGGCGCAGTCGGGGTTGTAATTCGATGTTAAAGTCTGCTGATATATGTCAGGACGGAATATATATAATGATACTATGAATATTGTTGTCCATCCCTTCTTATCATGTGCCATGTGTCTCCACAAACTTGAAATTGAAATTAATATCATCTCCAAGAGTACAATTCCTAAGTAATTTGTTATTCAGCTAGCACTTTATATTAAATTATAAAGCTTAACAACACAACAATCAAATCAGTGAAATTGACAATAATAAACATACAACAAACATACATATATATTATAAGTTAAAAGTCAAGTTCGTTGTTACTTTACTTACTTACTTTTTTTGCAAAATTTATTTTGCTTAATGCACAATAAACAATCTTAGAGACCTTGAACAAATAAATGTGTCACAATTTCGTTAGCAGGTCACAGCGAATAAATTGCCTTGATTTTTTCCAGAAAACATATATGAACACAACTTTTGTTTTTTTTTTAATATAATAATTTATAAATTATTATTAATTTAAAATTTATTTAATTTATTAAATTAAAATTTATACTATTTTCTATAAGAGAGAGATAGGCACTTGGTTTTGATTTCGTTTATCAGCCAAACACAGAGTTATATACTTTGTGATTTTTATTCTATTGTCTTTGCACTTTTAATATTTAATTATTACTGACGGGTTTTTATATTAATATATTAACTTTACACTTTACTTCCGTCGTATGTTGTGAAGTCATTCAATCTTTTCTTCTCACACAAAAGCCATAAAAACACGATAAACAATAAAAAAACAGCTGTCTCCTGACTGATGTATACATAGCAAAGCAGAATGCTATGAACATATTTTTGTATGGCAGGTAGTTGCCAGTCCGGTCGAAAACCTCTTTTATATTTCGGACGAAAAGGTGGCGAATAGGGGCGTTTACACTTAATAAAGTTAAATTTTAAGGGCCGATGTTGATTTTGAATAAAACACAAATTATTTAGGAAATTATTGTCATTTCTTTTTATTATGATAATATTGGTATGGTTCAATTATGTATGGAACAAAATATCGTGCAAATGGCCGTCGCGACCTCGGCGGCACACCTTCATCCGATGCTCCAAAATTTTCGATGATGCTGAGGCATAATTGATGCCGAATTATCTCATCCTTTAGACCTTGAATTGTTGCTGGCTTATCGACGTACACCTTTTCTTCCAAATAACCTCAAAGAAAGAAGTCCAACGGTGTCAAATCACATGATCTTGGCGGCCAATTGACATCGGCACAACGTGAGATAACACGGCCATTGAATTTGTCGCGCAAAATAGCCATTGTTTCGTTGGCTGTGTGGCAAGTGCCACCGTCCTGTTGAAACCACATATCGTCCACATCCATATCATCCAATTCGGGCCATAAAATGTTCGTTATCATCTCACGATAGCGAAGACCATTCACAATAACTGCCAGACCGGCCTCATTTTGGAAAAAATTCGGTCCGATGATGCCGCCAACCCATAAACCGCACCAAACAGTCACTCTTTGTGGGTGCATTGGTTTTTCGCCAATCACTCTTGAATTATAATTCGCCCAAAAATTGAGAAATTTCAAATGAAATGCAGAAAATGTGGTTCACATTCAACATCGGCCCAAGGCGTATTTATAAAGGTGAAAGCACGAGCTGACTGAAATTGTTTGCATTCAAAAGTAACCGAAACTGTCAAATCCCATATATTTTGCTTTGACAGTATGGCTCACCATTCAAAAAATTACTTGTATTTTGTTGTTGCCGAATTTGTTGTTGTTCTAGTGCTATCACCTGTATAAATACGCCTTGCATCGGCCCTTACAATTTAACCACCCTTTACAATCATTCATTCTACATGTAGGAAAAAACATTTACGAAAATACAATGCATTGCATTTTTGTCCACCTTTTTTCTGAATTAATAGACCCTTGAAGGCACTTTAAATATACATTTTTATTATTGTCTTAGAATAACTCATTGGTCGTAATTTTGCACATTTATATTGATTTTTGCAGTTTTTTAAAGTCACATCTAAAAACGTATATTTCTTGAAGACATTTTGTAAAATTTGTTATAAAAATAAATAGAAGGAACCAACAATACCTGTCGAATGATGGCTAAATGATGGATATCGAACGAAAATGACGTCACTGACTGCATTTTTGTGACATAGTTTTTAGATGGTTTTTCAGAGCCAACATTTTCAAACTCTTTTTCAGAAATGAGCGCTGCGGCGTCAATTTCTTTCCGATTTTCATCATTTACACATCATCAGAAAACTAATTATTTTTTAAAAAACTACCACCAAATACGAAAGAGTTTTCAGTTGTCACTATGAATAAACCCAAAAACTACTATAAAACGTCCAATAATTCGACCAAAAAATTACTCTAAAACAAGAATCCGAATTTATATTTAAAGGATCTATTAATTCAGAAAAAATGTTGCACAAAAATGCAACATAAAAAAATTATACGGGGAAACATGATTTTTAGATGTGTTTTTAGGAGGGTTTAGGTCATTGGCATTTTTGACGGAATTCTAAATAAAGAACGTTATTTGAAGATAATAAGAGAAATTTTGAAGTCAAGAGCGAAAAACTAAGTGTTCATGACAGCTTCAAATTTTATCAGGGCATTGATCAGAAGCACTAAACACGTTTAATCCAGGATAAGCTTCTTTATAACTGTCCAAAAGTGTTCCATCCTCCTCCCCAATCCCCAGACATAAACCCCACCGAAAATTTGTGGGATGAATTGGACCGCCGTATTCGCCGCCACTCCACATCGAAACTGAAAAAAACGTTTATATGAAGAATGGGATAAAATACGAATTTCCTGTACCAGAAAAATCATGGAAATTATGCCAAAACGTTTAAAAGGCGTTTCCCAAGCCTACCAAATACTTAATGTCCACAAAAACACGCTTTTGCTTTATTAATAATCCTTTTAAAAAAGACCGAATATTAATGACTCTATGATTTTTGATGTAAATGAAGAAATGCGTTCTTTTTATTATTTGTAGTCAATTAATGATTATTTTATCACGGAAGCATTGAAGCTCATCTAATGGTGAATTACGATTATAAAATAAAGTTTTATGTTTAAATAACGTACATGGATTAATTGCCGATTGATCTTTCATCAATGCGAATGTCGAATATTAATGAGACTCACTGTAGTTATTTTTTCAAAATTTTTTGATACTCTCATCATCATATTGTTGTTGAAGACTATGTGATCAGTTATTTCTTCCATTGATTGAAAAATAAACGTTTTACGTTCTTGTTATCGCAGCTTAGTTACTCTTCTTAAGGAAAAACAGCCCTATGGAGTGTCCTAAACTCGTTACGCAAAAATGCAAAATTGTCATTGGCCTTTCGCATAAACGGATTGTTTTTTAATGTTAATTCCATTTACATTTTCTTTGTAAAAAACGGATAATTTTGTGGCTGAGAATGCAACGTTTTCAAAATATTTGTAGCTGACTGGGCTACATTTTTCAGAAACAAAAACGTCATAACACAAGATATATGCATAACAGGCGAACTGTGGTCCAGTGTATAAAATGTTTCGTACCAAAAACTAAAAATTGCAATAACTCTATACAAAAAATTTTGAATTTCATGTTAGCTTAATTATCTGTGTGAAAAATAAAGCAGAACAGTTATTTCTAGGTTTATCACGTTTATAATAATGTAAAGATATACTACTCTTATTTCCCTTATTTTACTAATTAAATAAAACCACATTTTTGTTCAGTACTTGTGTGACAATTTCTCATTTTTATTCAAATATTCTCCACACGGCTTTCGTGCTCAAACTGCAGGACAAACATTACTATTTTATAAAATATTACAAAAAAATCAAACTAAATTAAATAACTAAAGTAGGTGTTTTCCATTTATTTAAAGTCTTTGTTGCGTTCAGAGAATAGGGGCGGGGCGCATAATCAACACAAAAAAATAGCTTAATCTAGGAAACGAGTTCAATCTCACAGTCCAAGTCCATTATAAACCCGATTTATTGAGTCCTGTTCAAGAATTTTCTTGAGGTCTGCAAGAAAAAGACAATGAAATAAATTTAGCATATTAATTAAAAACAAAATTGTTAGAGAACACATAAGTAATAATATCTAATCTTTGAAAATGTTTTGTGATTTTTGATTAGAAGTAGAATACTTTGTTGCTGCTGTAACATACCTTCTTTCTCCGTATCAGTTAAATCTTTTTTGGGGAATTCAACATCGAATGTTATATACAAGTTGCCGTGGAGATTGTTGTTTTCATAGTTGGGCATGCCTTCACCCTTCTTGCGTATCCGAGCACCAGGCCATGTTATTTTCTCACGTGTCACTGTCACTTTATGACCATCTAAGTGTATAATATCCATTGTGAAACCAATTAAAGCGTCCTAAAATATAAATGGGGAAGAGTAAGGAAATATTAATAATTTAATTTAAATAAATTTTAGGAAATTTTAATAAATAATTGCATTCGCAAATGTGCAAAGGATTAAAAAAGGACATAATAAACGTAATACCGATTCAGTCCCAAAATCTTTTTCATTGTAAACTTCCAGAATGTTAAAATAATAATAATGTGATAAAAGCTTAAAATCTTTGTATATTCAAGTGACAGTTTACATTTTTTCCGCTTTTACTATCCATCCCAAGAAAAAGTTTTTGATCTATGTATCTACTATAGCTCTAAGATGATAAATTGCCAAGGGGAAATGTTTGGGAGCTGTAAGATCATGGACCGATGTAATCCACTTTAGCGACAGATGATCCGAGATGAAATAAAACATGCAAGATCATACCAAAATTATTATTGGGGGACTAAGATGAGGGACTCAGATCAAAATGAGGCCGAAAACCCACTAAAAAAGATAAATTTAGAAATGAGGTGATTATACAGCATAGGGCATAACTAAAGCACCCCCATATATATATATATATGTACTTTAGTGAAAGAACGATTTTTCCGATGACCAGAAAAAACGTCAGCAAGAATAAGAAAGCCTGACTTGAGATTACCAAAGTCTACATCGGCTGGCATGTTCAGGAATGCAACACTCTGACAAATCCAAGTATAACTTCAGAAGAAGACCACAAAGATAAATATGAAATCGTAAGTATTGTAAAGCAACCGTAAAGGTAGAAAGAGACACTATAATTGGTCTGGGTTTGTTTTTTGCTCAAGGAATTGGTTCAACTTAGAATATTGATGTAATTACGAATGTATCGTGACATACTAAAGGAAGTGATATTGTCATATGACGACGAAAAGGTGCCATTTCAATGGTCGTTTTAACAGAATAACTATTCTCAATACGCTTTTAACGTTTCTAAAACTTGACTACTGGGCAATAGAATTGAAGTTGTTGGTTGGCCTGCTCAATCCTTCGATTTCAATCCTACTGCAAATTATTGGGAGGTTGTTAATACGAAAATCAAGCAAAATAATTTCAAAAATAATCATGATTAGCTTTAAACAGTAAAAATGGCGCGGGAAGGAATTCCCTAATAAATCATAAATATTTTAAAATTCTGAATGCCTAATGTACTTATGTCACCCAGACTAAAAGATTCGCTACCAAGTATTAATTTTAACATCTTTTGTTACCAATAAAGAAGGTGCTTTAGTTTTGTCCGTCTTATTTTCTGGTCCTAAATGTTTTTTAGGTTAAATTTTAATTTAAAAATATATAATATATATAAAATAATTTAATAACGAAATTTTCGTAGAATAATTAATATGTGAAAATATGTACTGAGGAGTGCTTTAGTTATGGCCAATACTGTACTTTCCTCCATAACACAGTATGTTTAGTATATATTAGCTACCTTTATGATTCCTGACGTCTGGAGCGTCACTTATAAGCAATTTGTGTTGGAAATAATAAACTTTGTATTTGAAGTTTACCATCCTTCTTGGTGCGAACAACAACTGTCTGAATTAGTGTTTGCAGTTGTGAAAAAACTGTTTAATTTTATTGTCACTGATTCATTATTCCATTTTACCTCCCCAAAAAGTGAACCATTTTTTTGTTAGAAGCCAAATTATATCCCATTTTTCCTCTGTCCTTAATATATCTGAGGCAATTTTTATGTTCGTCGTCGCTGACCCAAAAAAGTCAGTCAACTCGTCTCAGAAAGTGTTTCTAATCCAATCCTTTTAGCGTTATAAACCAATCTTTTCAGATGTTAAAGTTTTGTTAATAAATTGTAATTACTGCTAGAGTCCTCTATTAACAACAATAAATACCAATAATACCTTATTTACCTCCGTTTGCACAATTTCAGGTTAATTTAATGTTTTCAGTTTATGTGGAGTTACAAGAGTTAAGTTACAAGAACAAAAAAAAATAATTAAAGGTAAGAATAGGTACTCCAAAAAGTATTTTTTTATCGGCCAACATTTCTTTATTTTTGAAGTTTTTGCTTGACAACTATCCTTTTTATTGTAGAATATGACCTATCCACACCCTCTCCAATTTTACGTAGCGATTTTCCTTCATTTTATGAATTTATATTTTCTGTGGTGAAAAAATGCAGCTGAAACAATTTCTTTTTTATATAATTTGCACTTTTTAGGTTAATATGCATATTTGAAACATTTGTGTAAAAAGTTTAATTAATACCCTAGTTTATTATTATTATCCAATGAGCGAATACTTTTTGGCGAACAAATTCTTACATTCAGTTAATTTTTAATCTATTCTTGTATGTTTAAAAAGATTTTATTATTTTTATTTATTGTTTTTAATAGAGGGACTCTTTATGTGCGTTTCTTTTCAAAAGAGCGTCTATGAGCGAATACTTTTTGGAGCCACTGTAGATAAGCTTTCCTAAATCGTAAATGCCAACATCTTTGTGATACGTTGGCACATTTCAGAGGTTTTCGAATTTGTTCATGGCTTATTTATAATACTTGACGCCTATGTTCCATATACGAGCTTTGGTGTTTTATATACATACAAATTAGCTTTGTTTCATTGACTATTACATCTTTCTATGTTTGTCTCTTTGTGACATGTACTTTTTAGCCGTAACAATAGTAACAATGTAAATGTAAGTCGATTTATTTTAAGATTGTCTTTTGATTTTTCAAAATAGAAAGTAAATGTATGAACTGTTTTGTATACGCCCCCAATCAGCTAATCATAAATTTTATTTGTAAAAACATCTCACCTGCAAACTAATTGTGACATTCGTGTACAAATCGTCATCCTTACGCTGGAAACGTTCATGCGGCGCCTGTATCACCTTTATAACCAAATCACCTGGATCACCGTCCATATGTGGCTCACCTTCGGCCACGAAGCGTGTCTCCTGACCATCGACCATACCCGCTTCCACCTCTATCTCCAATGTCCTCTCTTCGTTCACCAATTTGACATTGGGACATTCATCGCATACCATCTGTTGCATCATCTGGAAACGACCGGGACCCAAGTTCCGCGTAACCATTTCTTGGCGACAGTTACACTTACGTGTACCTGAAGCCGGCTTCAACACCGGCTTATTTCTCACAATCTCCACAAAATTGCCCGAATACAATTCCTCCAGCGTCACATACATATTCATCACGATGTTAGCACCCTTTGGGGTGTCATGTTGATGTGAATCACCGCCTCCAAAATGAAAGCCGAAATCACCAAAGAAGCTGGCGAATGGATCGCCGCCATGATCCATCATACCGTCTTTCTTCAGACACTCTTCGCCACATCTGTCGTATGTCTTACGTTTGTCGGCATCGGAGAGCACTTCATAGGCGGCTCCTAAATCTTGAAATTTCGACGATGCATCGGGGTCGTCCTTGTTCTTGTCCGGATGTAGTTCTTTGGCTAGTTTACGATATGCTTTCTTAATTTCATTAGTTGTCGCCGATTTGCGTACATTCAGAATTTTGTAAAAATCCCGTCCGGCTGTAATCTCGCTCAGGAGACAAAAAACGATTTGTACGAATAAAACTAAAGCTACGACTTTCATAATTGTTTAATTTAATAGCTACACGTTACTCTGAAATTTTTCTAATATTTGCACTCTAATTTTGAACAATTTTCTTTTAATAATTCATTGTTTCTATCGCACTTGTGTTCTGGCAGTTTTTTTGTACAAAAAAATAAAGTATGTAATGCGTGGTTCGTGGTGATTGGTGGAGTTTTTCTTCTTCTTCTTGTTCGATGTGTGCGACACGCCACCGTATAAACAGCTGACAAATGAAATAAGAGGCGATACGTCGCGCCTAAACATCAAGAGCGGCTGGTGCGTTTTATACGCACGTATCGCAGAGATGGGTTTAAAGCCCAAACTAAATCTGCACGATCCACAGTGGAATATTTTCACAAAAATTAGAAGGAATAGAGATAGGACCTGCAAATTTCGCACACATTCCTTATAAATCAAATAGATCAAAAACAATTTTTTGTTCAAATCCGGCCACAACCACGGCTACCTCACATGTAAGTTCAAATGAAAAAAGTCAAAAATTCTTATTTTAATATATATGTTGATTTAAATCATTACCAGTGATTTTATTTGAGTCCACAATTAAATGAAAATTGTCAGTACCACGCCCATTTTTATAATTTTTTTTCGAATTTTTTTATAAAAATTATTTTATTTGATTTGAACTGGGATATTGTCCAGGCTCGGCATGGTGACATTTATTACTTGGCTGCAGACTACCACGATCATGATTTCGACCATGTCAAAAGTCTTTTCAAGTGGCTTCGCAGCGACTTTTCAATATCAAACCTGGCTATAAGGATATGATTCTCACAACCAAATGCAACTCAATGAGATGCTTGTAAGATGGCATGTGTACTTTATTACTTAGTGCGATTTTTTAAACGCAAATTCGGCAAGTGAGTTGTGCTTCTCGTTCGTTTGTGAGAATCAAAATGGCAACAGTGGATGATACATTTTCGAAGAAAATCATCTTCAGTAATGAGACACATTTTCACCTCAGTGGATTCGTCATTAAGCAGAATTGCCGCATTTTTGCCAAGAGTAATTGTCGAAAAACCAATGCACCCACAAAGAGTGACTGTTTGGTGCGGTTTATGGGCTGGCGGCATCATCGGGCCGTATTTTTTTTTCAAAATGAGGCCGTTCTGGCAGTTACTGTGAATGGTCTTCGCTATCGTGAGTCGATAATGAACTTTTTATGGCCCGAATTGGAAGATATGGTTGTGGACGATACGTGGTTTCAAAGGACGGTGCCATTTTCCACACAGCTAACGAAACAATGGCTCCTTTGCGCAACAAATTCAATGACCGTGTTATCTCACGTGGTGGCGATGTCAATTGGCCTCCTAGATCATGTGATTTGACACCGATGGACTTCTTTCTTTGGGGTTATTCGAAAGAAAAGGTGTACGTCGATAAGCCAGCAACAATTCAAGACCTAAAAGATGAGATAATTCGACACATTAACGGCATAGAACCTCAATTACGCCTCAGCGTCATCGAAAAATTGGACAATCGGATGGAGGTGTGCCGCCGATGTCGTGGCGTCCATTTGACCGATATTTTTTTCCATACATAATTGAACCATACCAATATTATCTTAATAAAAAGAAATTACAATAATTTCGTAAATAATTTGTGTTTTATTCAAAATCAACATAGACCCTTAAAATTTAACCACTAAAACAAACTTCAATGTAAACTTTAAATGCAAAAGAAAACCACTATAGCTCCTATTTTCTACAAACTAAAGAACTTTCAAAACGATACATGGTTTGCGAGATACATTCCATTAAAATAACCTCTATTTGATGAAATGTTCAACTGTTTTAGTATTTATGAACTTTAAATACACACACAGCTAAATTTAGCCGCGATATTGACAAAATCTTTTATAATATGTATGTTGGAGTACTTGGTCCAGACAAATTTATTGTTAGTTTATTTTCTATTAAGATCATTACACCTATATTCCTTTTCAAAATAAAATATGATGTTCAGAAGTTTAAAACTAGAGTCAACAAACACTACTCCCTCTTTCCTCCTCCCAATACCGTATCTTCCTTCCGCCAACGCAATGCGCTGCATTTATAGGGGACATCCCCTGAGTGTTGGTTTAGTGAAAAAAAAATATATATATATATTTCTAGGCACACTGTAAATTTCCAACTTTGACGTCTCATAAAATACAAACTACATTGAATAATGCTAACAGAGCTAACGTGGCAAAATTTATATAACTCAATAGGGACCAAAAAAGACCGATTTTGTCGATCGCACCTGACAAAATCTCACATTGTGCCAAGTAATAACTATACGAGTATTGCCACACACCCATTTGTGTTCGTTTCTTGAACGCCACTACTTGACAACTCTTGAGTAAATATAATATTAACGCCCTCTGGCAACACTCGCGTACCGGCTGTTTAAAGAAATTAGGATTACCCTTCAACGGACGGATAGAGAGAGATAGAGATTTTGTAATAGAGAGCATCGCTGCATACTTTTAGGTTTGAATTTCCTGTTTACTCTCTATCCGCATACAAAATTTTCTTGCTCCCTCTCAGTAAAGGGAAAATTCAGTCATACAAAAGGAACAGAACATCGGAAAAGAAATTTTCTTAGACAGTTAAGAAATTTTCACAGGTGTAGACGTACATATATTATTTCATAAGTTAAAGTCCCTTTTTTATACAATAAATTTATTAATAGATGAAAAAAGCAATAAAAATCGTCAAAGAAAAACGAAAAACTGTGAATAAGTTAAATAAAGTGAAAAAAAGTGTACACAATTTTAAGTTCTTGACGAAATAAGGAATAAATTCAAGAAATTGCTGAACATAAATCTGAAAAACGCTGTGGAAAAGAAAATTTTAATATTTGATTAAGCGAATTTTTTCGTATACATTTTTGTAAGGACCAACGTATTATGTATGGGTTCCAAAATTGTTAATTTAGAGGTGAGTGCTTGTGTGTGTGTGTCGAATACGAAGCCTTTAAGGATGACCAAAAGATTATATAAATGATGGTATCGCCAAAGAAAAAACTATTAAAAAATCTGTAACATTTTTTCCGTTTTTCATAAATCTATATATAAATTTCTCTTTCTTCCTCTTCTTACTCCATTTTATCATCACCATCATCATCGTCCGCCGTCCTTTCCTTTCCTCAAAGTCCTGTCAAAGCGTGTTATCGATTTTTTGGTGTGTGCGTGTGTGTGTGCTCTCATTTTGTTGTACTCCTTTTTCTAGCATTTCTTTCGTTACTACCGTCTCGTCTCGTCCTGTCCTCTCGCTCTCTATCCATCCAAAAGTTTGTTATGAGTGGCTTTGGGTGTGTGTTTGCTTCAAATGAGTGCGTGTGTGTATGTGGTTGTGTTGGGCTGTTTGTTTTCTCACACAAGTGACCTAAAAATAACGGTGCATGTGCTAATGGCAGCGCCGTCGGTCGGTCGTTCGTTCGTCGTTGCTCTTACGAATATTGCTGTGTGTGTGTGTGCCACCATGTTGGTGTTTGTGTGTGTGTGTAAAACAGAATGTAGCGGTATTTGGCGCTTGAACTGAACGGAAATTACCTTTTGCGCGTTTTAAGGCCAACCATATGTGAGAGCCACATGCATGCGGCTGGCCGATGTGGATAACATTCAGTGCACCAACAAAAAGGACCGCGATAGCCACAGTGACCACAATGAAATTATTGTACCATCAGCGCACGCACAGTGGCTACAAACTAAACAAAATATGTAGGAGAAAGGTCTTTGAAATAAGATCTTTTAGAAATCTGTAGCGCAATAGGATTACGCACGAAATAGATTTCTTCATGAAGTAGGAAATGATTAATTATGTATAATCCTATAGCAGAGGGACTTCGATATCTCGTCCACATACTGAGCAAAATTACAATTCTTACAGACTTCATTAAGCTGAAATGACATACGATTGATTTGCAAATGACAGATCAAATACAAACTTGACATTTGTATGTCGACCTTGAACTGAAATCGATTGATTTCGCATACAGTCTGAAAATGCAGAAGAAGAAACACAAAGAATACAATTCGAGTATATTCCAATAAACAAATTTTCGGGAATTATTGTTGAATTGAATTTGAATTATGATTTTAAGCGTTTAATTATTCTATCAATCAATATATAAATAAGTTAGTTGAATTTAAAAATATAAATTATAAAATGCAGTATATTTCCACGAAATTTCAGTATTTTTATTATACCCTCCACCTCCAGGATGGGGGTATACTAGCTAGATCGTCATAAAATTCTAGCGATCTAGCCATGTCCGTCCGTCCGTCTGCCCGTCTGTTGAAAGCACGCTAGCATCTAAACGAAAGGAGCTAGAACTTTCAAATTTTCTATAAATACGTCTTATAGTCGTAGATCGGTTGGGATTGAAACGGGACGAAATCGGCCCAAAGGGAAAATTTTTTCCCTCATAAGGACTAAAAATACCCATAATAATCTCTATTATTTTAGCGTATTTAAGCATGTTTTTTGAATATATCTGTTATTATTTGCTTGATATTTGGTATGCGCATTCCCCTTATAGCAAAAACGTGCACCATAAAGTGATTCTTATTTGTAGGGGGTGAAATGGGGCAAAAAAGGGATAAAAATGGTACTAATTAATCAACACGAAATTCGGTGTGTACATTCCTCTGATTGACTAGATACATAATATAAAAGTATTTTTTTCCAAATTAGAACTTTTAAGGGATAAAATGGGAATAGAGGGATAAACATGGTACCAAACAAACGGCTGCCCCTAGAATAATCAAATTCGGTGTATACATTCCTCTGATTCGCACTTTTTGGGGTTAAAATGAAAAAAGGGGATACAAATAGTACCAATCAAATGACCGCAGCTAGAGGCATGAAATTTGGAGTATATATTCCTCTGACTGTGTAGATACGGAAAATAAACGGATTTTTCGAAATTCGTACTTTTTGGGGTCAAAATGAAAAAAGGGGATAAAAATAGTACCAACCAAATGACCACAGCTAGAGTCATGAAATTCGGAGTATACATTCCTTTGACTACGTAGACATGGAAAATAAAAGTTTTTTTCCAAATTCGTACTTTCAAGGAATACAATGGGTACAGAGGAATTTTTCGAAAATCGTACTTTTTGGGGTTAAAATGAAAAAGGGGTTACAAATAGTACCAACCAATTGACCGCAGCTAGAGAAATGGTATTTAAGCTTTTTGAAAATATAAATAGAAGAATATTTATTTTTTGAATTGACGTATTGGGAGCCTTGCCTTATAAGCGTGGTTTGAAATAATTAAAATATTATATTTATTTATAAAATTATTTTTTTAATATTTGTATTTGTTTTGATTTGGCTATATAAAAAAATTATATTTTCCTGTAATATTACTGCACTTCTACGAAAATCGACATCCTCTGTGGAATGCAATCAATGGTGGAGGGTATATAAAGTTCGGGCCGGCCGAACTTAACGCCGTTTTTACTTGTTTTTATATTATTTTGATGTTTTAACCTTTCTTGATTAATTTGCTACTTTGCGTTTCGAATTAATTAATTGTCTAAATTTAATTTGTATGAAAATTGGTCATATTTGAGTGAAACTTGTAACTCAAACATCTCTTACAAATGCTAAATATCAGAGGATAATTGCAATTTTGGCAATTATTTTAACATTTCGCATGACCGATATGACCAAGGGATCCAAAATTTTGCAAATAATCTGGAAAACACCTCTGCTCTTTTTCCCCTTGCACACTCGTCCCAAATCTATTCAAAAAATAAAATTGGAAATTTGTACACTAAGCTATTCGTACTTTTTAGAGTAAAAATGGGCAAAACGGAATAAAAGTGGTACCGAACAAATGACTGCAACTAGAATCAAAAAGTTCGGTGTGTACATTCATTTGGCCATGTAGACGCGCAATATATAGATTTTTTTTTTAAATTGTACTTTTAGAGAAAACAGGACGAAAAGGGATAACAATCAAACTGGTACCAGGTAAATGGCTGTAGCTAGAATTGTAAAATTAGGTGTGCGTATTCTACATTATACAGTAAACATAATACATTTATTTAATAAATATATCAATTAGCAAAAACATTTCTTAATTTCTCTAATATGTTACACCATTTCTATGTGAAGTCGATAGCCGCTAGTCGATATACGCTTCGGCCCGACTGAACTTAACGCCTTTTTACTTGTTTCTTAAAATTTTGCTTCGTGAAGCACTGGTGCTCTCTTATGACGAAATATCTGTTGCAACAATAAACAACGAAAATAATAAGGTTGTTTCACTTTAAGCCGGGATAACAAGCTGCGATAACAAAAACGTTAATAAAAATTTAAGTATTTGTACCAAAACAATTTTTTTCAAAAAATATTTTGTGGTTATTTTTTGGACTTAGCCTCGATAACTATAAATTTGACTTATACAGGATAATTAGCCAGGCTAAGTTCAATATTTTTAAAATAAAATTATTTTTCCAAAATTTGTTTTCATGCACACATTGATGACATTGGCGAAAATTTTAAAAAATATTTTTTTTTAATTTGAGTGAAATTTTAACATTTTTTGTTATTGCAGCTTATTTATCCAGCTTAGTTAGCCTTAAATACAGCTCTAACATGGACGAATAGATTATAAAGATCAGTTTAGTGCACAATTTTGAGTTTCTTTCATTGACCGTTCTAGAGTTTTATGTCCTGTAACATATAGAAATTTATGCTACATCACGTAACGTCATGTCCTGGTGGAACAAGGATGTTCAAAAGGTCGAAATATAAAGGGTGATTTTTTAAGAGCTTGATAACTTTTTTTAAAAAAAAAACGCATAAAATTTGCAAAATCTCATCGGTTCTTTATTTGAAACGTTAGATTGGTCCATGACATTTACTTTTTGAAGATAGTTTCATTTAAATGTTGACCGCGGCTGCGTCTTAGGTGGTCCATTCGGAAAGTCCAATTTTGGGCAACTTTTTCGAGCATTTCGGCCGGAATAGCCCGAATTTCTTCGGAAATGTTGTCTTCCAAAGCTGGAATAGTTGCTGGCTTATTTCTGTAGACTTTAGACTTGACGTAGCCCCACAAAAAATAGTCTAAAGGCGTCAAATCGCATGATCTTGGTGGCCAACTTACCGGTCCATTTCTTGAGATGAATTGTTCTCCGAAGTTTTCCCTCAAAATGGCCATAGAATCGCGAGCTGTGTGGCATGTAGCGCCATCTTGTTGAAACCACATGTCAACCAAGTTCAGTTCTTCCATTTTGGGCAAAAAAAAGTTGGATATCATCTCACGGTAGCGCTCACCATTCACAGTTACGTTACGATTCGCATCATCTTTGAAGAAGTACGGTCCAATGATGCCACCAGCCCATAAACCGCACCAAACTGTGACTTTTTCTGGATGCATTGGTAGCTCTTGCAATGCTTCTGGCTGATATTCACTCCAAAATCGACAATTCTGCCTATTTACGTACCCATTGAGCCAAAAATGAGCTTCGTCGCTGAACACAATTTCTTTCTTTCTGAACTTTCTTAACAGAGCACGCATTTTGATAATAAAATTCAATGAGACATGGTGTCAAAGAGAAAGATGCTCAGTATGCTTTGACATTTCATCATGAATAGACTTACTAACGAGCAACGCTTGCACTCGTTAGTAAGTCTATTCATGATGAAATGTCAAAGCATACTGAGCATCTTTCTCTTTGACACCATGTCTGAAATCCCACGTGATCTGTCAAATACTAATGCATGAAAATCCTAACCTCAAAAAAATCACTCTTTATTTATTTAATCCTTGAATATCCTTACAAACACCATTTGGATTTTTTTGCAAAATTTTTCATAAAATAGCCCACAATTGTCTACCAAACCTGTCATGGAGGACAAAAGAAAATAGGAAATTCCAAAAATCACAATTAGCGATCAGTACTTTTCCAGCGAGCCCTTTAAAACACAAATCGGAATTTAGAGCGCATTTAAAAAAATGCATTAAAAATGGTACTGAAATCTTAACATAATGGCTAGCTTTCAAATAAACAGTGCTAAAACCGAAATATTTTGGGATAACCCATTAAACGAACAAAATATTAATTTTAGTCAGGAACATCCTTATTGAAGCTAACTTAAAGTAATTTGTTTTAATTATTTCCAATAAATAATTCTAATTTTGACTGCAATCACGTTTATAATTGTTGTGGAGTAAATATCAGGGCCTTCATCATGAAACTTATGGAGCGCTTAAATAAAAAAATATTTCAAATAATCGAAGAAGTACTTTCATAATAAGGCTGTTTTTTTTAAGACTGGATAACTAAGCTCCGATAAGAAAAACCTAAATAAAAAGGTAAAATTTCACTCAAAATAAAATAAATTATCGCCAACAGAAATATAAATGTGTGTATGAAAACAATTTTCGAAAAAATTATTTTATATTAAAAATATTGGACTTAGCCTGGATAATTATCCAGTATAAGTCAAATTTATGGTTATCGAGGCTAAGTCCAAAAAAGTCAACACAAAATAATTTTTTTTGAAAATTTGTTTTGATACAAATATTTATATTGTAGTTGGCGACAATGTGAACAAATATTTTTTTATTTTGAGCAAAAAAAATAATTTTTTTTAACGTTTTTGTTATTGCAGCTTGTTATCCCGACTTAAAGAAAAACAGCCTTAATGTCAGATTTAATATTTCCAAAAACATCTACATTCATTGAATATAGCATCCTGAGACAAAAAAGTTTTTTTTTCCATTTTTTATTTCTCAATTTTATTATTTTTTCCTCAATTTTATCGTTTACAAGGTCCTGCTTTCACTGGAGTCCCACAGCCACATTTGTTAACCAGGGCGCGACGAAAGAACAACACTGTTTTTACCATCCCTTCATAGAATCTATCGGCAGTTTTGCAACATGCGACCACAGTGCGACAGAAATTTCTAGTTACTGAACAGAGGGCGGGCATGCAAACACTCTCTCACACACACACATGCACTCATCTGGGGGTGGTATATGGCAAAGGGAAAGTTTCCCTTTTTCGCTTGAAACTTGGCGTGTCCTCTAATTGGCATTTGACACAAATTTCTATGGTCTTGTAAAGTTGTTGTGTATTGCACTCGTACTCGCCGTCGCGTCTTTCGTGTACGTCCTCTGCTACGTTACGTTACTTTGGTGTATTATCCTGGCATTTCTTTGCCTTCGAAAGGACACCATTTCACATGTTCAAAATTTGCATAATTGTGTCGCATATATTCTGGCTCTGTGACTCTGGTGCATTCGCTGTGCTGGCCAAACAAAAAAACAAATAGAAAAAAACGAAGTAAAAAAGGCAAAAACGAAAACGGAAAAAGGCGAAAACGGAGCGGAACGAATGCCAATTGAAGTGAAAGTGCTGTTTCGTGTCAATTAAGCAAAGGTTGCTGATTAGTTTTGTCGACATTTCCGGCATTTTACTTGCCTTCGTCTATTTTAATAGAAACCGTTTAAAGCATATTGTTGGCAACATTTCCGTTTGCTATTTTTTCGGGGGGTCCTAATAACTTACACAATTACATGGTGGTGGTGTTAACCGAAAACAACTTACGTACATACATAAATTGAAAGCAGGAAGGCAGTACTTGGATTTTTTTGTTTATATAAATATATGTACGCGTATGTGTATTTAAATGCTGACATTTGGCAAGAAATGAACATTGAATGGCGTTAACTAGTTGGTTGTGTGGTTGACCTTTAGATGGGAGGACATTTTTTTCCAGCAAATACTATGTACAATTTTGTTGATAACATAACATGTCTTAATACGTAACACATTCAAGTATTTATGAGTATATATATAAATTTAAATTTTAAATTTTATAAACGTATAAATAGAGTATTGCTGGCAAATAATTTCACAAAATCCGGTTTAGAGGGATTAAGTAAGGCCTTCTCAATATATACTATATCCGGAGTTAGTGCTATGATGTTTCAAGTGGCAACTAACATTGAACTGAAGCTTGTAAATTTTAAAGATCCTTCTTGTGTTTTATTCTGTATTTAAACCAATCACAAGGGCTTTAAAAAATGTAATCATTTATATCTATATAAAGGGTGATTTTTTAGCTATTATCTTTTTGGCAACACTGGTTTAAACAGTGTTTTGTTTCACTGTTAAACATCTTCAGTTTGGTCTATAATTTAACCATGAATCGTCTTTCAAACGAACAACGCTTGCAAATTATTGCATTTTATTATCAAAATGCGTGCTCTGTTCAGAAAGTTCAAGAAAGCCGAAGATCCACTTTTTTACCGAAAAAATGTGTTCGGCGACGAAGCTCATTTTTGGCTCAATGGGTACGTAAATAGGCAGAATTGTCGATTTTGGAGTGAATATCAACCAGAAGCATTGCAAGAGCTACCAATGCATCCAGAAAAAGTCACAGTTTGGTGCGGTTTATGGGCTGGTGGCATCATTGGACCGTACTTCTTCAAAGATGATGCGAATCGTTACGTAACTGTGAATGGTGAGCGCTACCGTGAGATGATATCCAACTTTTTTTGCCCAAAATACAAGAGCTTGACTTGCATGACATGTGGTTTCAACAAGACGGTGCCACATGCCACGCGCAACAATGGACTGAAATTGAGAGGCGAGTTCAGTGAACATTTCATTTCACGTACGGGACCTAGATCGTGCGATTTACCGCCTTTAGAATAATTTTTGTGGGGCTATGTTAAAACTCATGTCTATACAGACAAGACCGCTTCAGTTGACGCATTGGAAGGCAACATTGAAGCATTTATTCGTGAGATACCGGCCGAAATGTTGGAAAGAGTATGACAAAATTGGACTAAGTGGATGGACCAGCAGTCAAGGTCAACATTTGCATGAAATAATCTTCAAACATTAAATTATATGGACCGTACTTATATGGACCGTACTATAACAAATAAAGATTTCATGAATTTTTCTGAATTTTATGTGTTTTTCTTTTTTTGAAAAACTTTCCTATAGCTTTTAAAAAATCACCCTTTATATACCCAGCAAAAAATGGAAGTAGGCAAGGCACGGAAGGCACAAATGTGCATTTTTCCCGCTTTTGAAGAAGTTCTTTGAAACAACTTTCAAAAAAGTAGATAAAATATGTAACATTTTACGAATATCATTTTCGCAAGTGAATGTGAACGGATTTTTAGTATGAGGTCACAAAGGCAAGGTGTTCGCTTTTCAACCAGGTCTCGGGTTCAAATCGTGGCTTTTTTGTTTTTTTTTTTTTGAATAATTTTAACAGTTTAAACATTTTTGTTAAAAAAATACAAATTTATTGCTTTATCAACCCAGCAAAAAAAAATATCATGAGGGAAAAGTGGGTTCAACCGATGAAAAGATGACGTGGAAGTACTTTTATTTTCGGGCGAATCATGTATAATTTATAAAGGGTGATTTTTTAAAAGCTATAGGAAAGTTAAAAAAACACATAAAATTCAGAAAAATGCATGAAATCTTTATTTGAATCGATAGTACGGTCCATTTAATTTAATGTTTGAAGATTATTTCATGCAAATGTTGACCTTGACTGCGCCTCAAATGGTCCATCTGCTTAGTCCAATTTTGGCATTTCCACGTTTTTGAGTAACAGAGGCCCAATTGCTGCGAATGGCGACGAATCGATAATTGATGGTCATCATTAACACTGGCCGATATAGCTGCGATATTTTCTTCAGTTCGCACTCTACGTAAGCGTGTTGGTGGTTTAATGTCCAACAATGTAAATTTGGAGCGAAATTTAGTCACAATAGCCCGAATAGCCGCTTCAGTGGGTCGATTAAACTGATATTAATTAATATTAAAATTCTGTGATTCCCCTTTTTCATGAAAGTGTAATTTTCATATCAAATTTCATATTCATT
This sequence comes from Polietes domitor, assembly GCA_947397865.1. Lineage (NCBI taxonomy): Eukaryota > Metazoa > Arthropoda > Insecta > Diptera > Muscidae > Polietes > Polietes domitor. The sequence continues at coordinate 22,678,000 of OX377619.1, read as the reverse complement.
CATCAGTGTGAAATTTGATCTGTTAAGACGTGTTTTCCTTACATCATGCCACCGTCAAAAACTAAATCCGCGAAAAGAGCAAGAAAGGTTCTTTCAATTAAAGAAAAAATGGAGCTGATTAATGAATACTCAAAACGTAAAGTACCTTTTAAAATGTTGTCTGAAAAAATATGGAGTTGGCATTCAAACTGTATCCGATTTAATAAAAAACAAAGATCGGATTTTAAAATTTTGCTCCGATACTGATTCAATGCTTGACCTTAAACAAAGATATACACTAAAAACATCCGAAAATCCAAAAGTTGATTTCGCAACATATGATTGGTTTCGGCAAGAAAGATTTAAGGGAACTCCCATTTCAGGTAAGTTAACTGAAATCGAGATATTGTATGAACTTAAACTGAAATTTGCTTCTGAACTTCAGGCGAAATGATTGTCGAAAAGGCAAAAATGTTCCATTTGAAGTTAAACATGAATTCAGAGTGCACTTATTCATTTGGTTGGTTGGATAAATTCAAAAAACGTCATGGAATCCGTCGACTGAAATCTACGAGAGAAAAGGAGTGATTATGAGTCTGCTGCGATGTTTGTGGACGACTTGGATGAAATCATTAAAAACGAACAACTTACAACTGAACAGATCTACAATGCAGACGAAACCAGTCTATTTTGGAGGTGTTTGCCTCAGAGTTCTTTGGCTAGTGGTAATGAATATTCTATTGAAGGGTACAAGGAATCCAAGGAGAGAATCACAGTGCTAGTTTGTTCAAATGCTGCAGGAACTCACAAGTGTAAATTGATGATAATAGGAAAAAGTGCCCATCCAAGAGCTTTAAAAATTTAAAAATCTAATAAGAAAGCTTGGGTAACACAACAGCTATTTCTGGAGTGGTTTAATCAAAATTTTGTACCAGAAGCAAAGGAACATCAACGGCGCATCGGTCTCAAAAATAACTGTAAAATACTTTTACTTTTTTTAGAAAACTTTAATTGTGCAAGTATTTCAGAACCAGATAAAATGCAAATATATCGCATACAAACTCATTTGTTGGAAGAACAATCAAAAGCTAAAAGCATAAGACAGACTTCCATAAAAGATTTTTTTAAATAAATGTATGTATTCCTAGGGATATGATAAGTTATTTATAGACGCAGATTAACATGTTTTTGTCAAAAACAAATAAAAATAATAAAATTTCTACATGTAAAATTTTACCTCTTTTAACCGTGATTTTCGGTTATCCGTGATTAGCCCGGTCCCGAGCATCACGGTTAATCGAAGTTCAACTGTAGTTTTAAGTTATAATACATGTTTTGAATACATGCTGTATTTCTTTGAAAGAAGTCTCTCTGGAACATTCTGATCTGCGGCAGTTTTTGTTTCTCTTGTCAAATTCTTCGCAATTCTTATGTTCTCTCTCCAATTTAAAATACTTTTCAATACACCCTTCTCAGTGTTTTGACCAAACTTCAAAAACTAATCAATTTTTATGACGCTCCAACATTATCCAATAAAAATTTGAGAAGCTATTTAGAATGAATTATCTTGGGCGTATGATTAAGGAACAATTAATGTGTCATTCATTTGGAAATACTTCCATTTTATTGCTGGGAATAAGTGTTAAACTATTTTTTGGAAGTGCTTTTGAAAGACTTCATTAGATGACAAATATATTTGCATATATTTGAGAAACTATTTAAAATGAATTAGCTTGGATGCATGACTTAGGAGCAATGATAATGTCCTTCAATTTTAACTACTTCCTAGTCTGCTGGGAATGTACTTAAAAACTTTTAGTTTTTTTTAAATTATTAATACTACATAATATCAGTAAAATTGAGTAGTGGTAATTTATTTAGTACTAAATCAAATTAGTATATATTATATTTATTTGCGTGGTTCCTTTGCAACACTTTAAAATAACTTTTAAGTCTTTCAAAATAAAGGACATTCCTCCTACGACAACACCATGTTAAATTCACTGGTGAAGATCCCAATTTTCACTACTTCCGAATCACAAGATGAACATTTTTTTCTTCTTCGGGTGTTGTGGTGTGAAATGGTTATAAGATCTAAATTTTTTATTATCGGTTAAAAGAACAATTTATGTCATTTACTGTTTGAAAATTATATCGTGTAAATGTTGGCCACGACTACGTCTGAGGTGGTCCGAGATCCTTACGAAAAATACGCCAAGTTGTCGAATACGACAAGTCGAGCTGTTGAGAACGACGACGACTCCATTTGCCACGGTCTTCGCGTGCACTCTCAGCTACAGCTGCTATACTCTCTTCGCTATGTGTTGAATGTGGTCTAACCGGTCGAGTATCATCCACTAATGTAAACGGGGACTCAAATTTGAGAATGAAATTTTGGCTTTTGAATTATAATATTTGATGTTGAATATTAATATAAATTTATCTAAATTAGAGTATGAATTTAGCAATTAGGTCCATAATTTTGGACATATTCTTTACTAATTTTTGATTACTTAATAATTCCAATATTTCTTTCTTATTATCTTTTGCAGATTTTTCTTATTTACTTTTTTCTACTTATACCATGGCCCCACACGCATGTTATCAAACGTTTGTGTTCGAAAGATAGCAGTCGATTAGTCCGTAAGATAGTACGTTCCAAATGGACACCGATATTAGATAAATATCAGGTAAGACAGGTCTTCCCAGGTCTTCATGTTGAATTGAACTAATTTCTATTTCATTCTCTCTCTCTCTCTCTTTTCCATTTGCCTGCAGGTGAAACTTCCTCTCGAATGTCCATTGCATCCATTTCGAGATATATTTGCACCCCGACAAGATGCCAAAAAACGTGATAGACCCACACAATGGACCTGCCGATTGTGCGGCAAAAGTTTCTATCAAGAGAAATTTTTGGATTTACATTTTGAAACGAGACATAAAGCAATTATAAATGAGGTAAGCTCACAGATAATATTAATAATATCGAATTGATAATATCTAATGTTTCCAATTCTAGGCTGAGGATGCTGTGTGTTTAGCAGATTATTGCGATATTATGCGTTGTGAAGTTTTTCAAACGGAGGAATCGTCATCGTTGAAAATCGGTGATCAGAATATTGTTACAGATATTGAGGTTTGGGGTGATTCATTTGGTCAAAATTCAGCACTGGCTAAGGCGAATGTAGCGTATTTAAGTTTATTACCCATCAGGTTAGTTCACATCATTAGATCAATGATTAATATTCATTGAAACTCTCTCTCTCTCATTGCAGAACTTCCTCTCTTGGTGCATCTCGAGCAGCCAAAGTACAAAATCGTCAATTATGTCAGGATAAAATTGGCCAAACTAAATGTCAACAGACTGGTGAGTGGCATTAAGTAGATCTACTCCAAAAACATCCCTATACTCATTCCTTCTCTATTCCCGCCCAGAAACCTCTAATGAGAACTATATATATAGCAACAACAACAACAATGGTGCCTCACGTACAAAATTTATGCCACAATCACAAACACCAGCCGAGAGCTTAACATCATCAGCAGCACCACATATTTACAGCAGTAGTTCGTCATCCGGATCGGCGAGATCACAAAAAGCCTATACAACAAGCACAGGTGGTGGTGGCGGCGGCGGTGTTGGTGGTGGAGGCGGCGGCAGCAGCACCTCCTCCTCCTCCGCCTCCTCGTCATCCTCCAGTAGCACTACCACAACATCGAATGAGCCGCAAGGACATCATGCAGATTCGCGAACGGATCAGGGTTCCCGCAATGCGGCCAACACAAAAGGCAATAGTAATGATAGCGTCAAGAATCAGGCCAATGCATCGGATAATGACGACAGCAATAAGACTTCGGCAGCCAATGGCCAATTGACGAACATGCAAAAGATACGGGCCAACTGTAAGGCGGAGGAACTGAACAAATTGAAAGCGAAATGTGAATATTTGGTGAGAAGTTGCATTGGCGGCCTTATACTCTCGATGACGGATCAACAGTTTAAGGACATGGAAGGTGAGTAAGACAGCTGAAAACTGATCGAGAGATCAAATATTTTTTCGAATGAGTTCCCGCGAATAGAGAACAAAGCCTCAGTGAGAATCATTCGCTTTTGTAATGTAATAGAAATGGCTACGTTGAGGTTGCTTTATGTGTCACCTTCAAGTAGTGCCTTAAAGCATGGTTTTGTATGAACCACACCTTTCGCAAAAGACTGGTTTAGAGATGATCGTGACTCACGTGAATTGCGTGAATCACGCGTCATTCACTTGCGTTAACGTGAGGAACGAAAAAATGTTCGTGCGTGATTCAATTGTTTCCTTCGTGAACGTAGTGAAAAATCATTCACGCTCTCATCTCTACTCTGATTTAAGTGGTCGCTTTAAAGAGAGCATCAAGTAGTGTCTTAAGACACCAACCTGAAAGATTGAAAGAGATGATCTAAAATATCAATTCTCCTAATCTCTTTAATGTCGTGGAGAGAGATTGCTGTCTCTTCGTAATCTACGTTTACCCCAACAAAAATTATCTCATTTTTGGAAGCACTCGTTGTAGTGATACTGAGGGTTTATTAAAGTAATCATTGCTGAAACTCTGAATGACTCGGGTCCAACAGAGTCATGCAGAGGCCGAAAATTCGGATAGCGCTGAATCTCTGCATAATTCGGTTGAAGAAACTCACACATACACCCTCGTCGTGCTTTTAACAAGTAAATGACGAACATATCGTATCACTTGCTGTGCTGTATAGGGTAGAGCACTCGATTTTCATGGAAAGAGTCCCAAGTTCAAATACCGACCAAGGCATTTTATTACACCACATGCAGGATGGGGGTATACTACCTTTGTCATTCCGTTTGAAGCACCTTGAATTATCGGCCTGAGCCCTTATAAAGTACACTTAAAGAAAAAAGTTTGCTATTAACAACATCGATTGTCTGCTGCCTAGCAGCAGGCAATTTTCTGCAATTACATCAGTTTTTCTGTCATAACAACAGATTTTATGCAATCATGCATCAACATTCACACTGCTAAAGTGTTTGCAGTCTGCTAAAAATGGCTGCTGTTAATTAAATTATAAAATAGATACAAATAAACGTATATAATTTGAAAGCCATCCAGATTGACGGTGAAAACGAATTAGCTTGGGAAAATGTGCGTATCATTAAAAAGACAATCACAATATATTTCAGTGGTAATAAATTTTCTTATAATAACACTTATTATAAAAATTGTTCTATACATATGCTTAAAGTTTCAAGAAAGCGTTTTTATACACTCCACGAGAGTCTGTGTGCATTTGTTTGTAACACCCAAAAGGAAACGAGATAGACCCATTGTTTTTGAGTCGATTTAACAATGTCCGTCCGTCCGTCTGTCCATCTATTCTTGTAATCACGATACAGGTCGCAATTGTACACAGAACCAAATGAAACTTTGCACAACGAAGTTTTTCAGTACAACAACGAACGCTATTTAATTTGAAGAAAATCGGTTCAGATTTAGATATAGCCCCCATACGAATTTCACTCCCGATTTGACTCTTTTCACTCTAAATACCACATATTACAACCGATTTCCTTTAAAATTGCAAAACATCTTATATTTCCAACTAGAAACACCTGTGGTAAAAATGTGTTGATCGGTTCAGATTTATATATAGCTCCCATACAAATTTCGCTGCCGATTTGACTTTTTCTGCTCTAGAAACCACATATTGTATCAGATTTGGCAAAACATCTTATATTTACACTAGAAACAACCATGGTGAATATAGGTCAGATCGGTTCAGATTTATATATAGCTCCCATTCAAATTTTGCTCCCGATTTGACGTTTACCGCTCTAGAAACCACATATTGTATCAGATTGTCTTCAGATTTGGCAAAACATCTTATATTTACACTAGAAACAACCATGGTGATTATAGGTCAGATCGGTTCAGATTTATATATAGCTCCCATACAAATTTCGCTGCCGATTTGACTTTTTCTGCTCTAGAAGCCACATATTTTAACAGATCCTCATCAAATTAGGCGAAATATCTTATATTTGTTCTATAAACAGACATGGCGCAAATGGGTTAGATCGGTTCAGATTTATATATAGTTCCCACACAAATTTCACTCCCGATTTCACTTTTTCTACCCTATAAACCACATATTTTAACAGAACTTCTTCAAATCTTTCAAAATATCTCATATTTCATCTGGAAACAGCCATGATGAAAATGGGTCATCGGTTCAGATTCACATATAGCTTCCATACAAATTTCGCCCCAAAAATTTCCCATACAAATTTCGGATAGACTTTTTCTGGATGAACTTATTGTGAAAGTTAGTCACTATATTCCATGTTTGGATATAGCACCGATATAAATATTTCCGTTTTGACAAATTGGACCAGGTAATATTAGCCTATGATTAGGAAACATACAAAAATTCTTCCCGTTTTCACTTTTTTACCGAGTTGAATTCTATTCGGATAGAAAGTGGAGTGTATTATGCAGTCGGCCCGCCCGACTTTAGCCTTTCCTTACTTGTTTTCTTTATTGCTAAAAACAGCAAACAGCTGTTTGCTATTTCAACAGATACATGTCTGATATCTCTTTTTCAGCAGAAAATCTGCTCTTACAGCAAAATTTCTTTTCTGGACTGGTAACATTATTTATTATAAGTTAGGGTATTAATAGTGGGCATTATGTTATTATGTATAACTTACATCACTTTATCCTCGGTGAAGCGATCGCTGCAACGTAGAAAGTTTGTCTTGTAGTTGATAGTTCAGTTTGTGTTAATGATAGTGAAATTCAATTGTTTATATATATGACAATCAGGAAAGTTTAGGTTCTTAGATTAACAGGAACTCGGTTGTTCAGGATTTTTATACATCAGCGCAGATTTCATTGGTTATAAGCTGAGATTATTCTCTTGCAAATTAAGTTTGCTTATTGATATTCTTGTATATATCAGGTCTGTGCATAAAGGTATCAGAATTTTTATCTCCATCCACGTTTATAATATTTTTAGTAGAAAATTGACTTCATTCGACCAGCTTAGAATACATAAAACATAACTTTTCCTTCTATCTCAAGAGGTGAGCAACATTGTGTATCGGGAATATATACAGCAAAATTGGGCAAAATCACAGTAGTATCCAACATTTTTTATGGCAATATCTCAATATTTTATTTTTTGCAATATGTTCAAATAGTTTCATGGCACAATAACAGGAGGTAATGTCGTTCGAACAGCTGATAATTTTTTTCATTTCAATATTTTGATTGTCAAATTTATAGTTGCAGGTTCATGTGAAGACGAGGGTGTTGTGGGTTCCACCCCCAGAGAGGTTTCAAATAAACATTTTTACAATCTTTCTAACTTTTATAGCTATAAAATTAAGAATTTGTAAATACTTTATAAATAATTTGTCTGAAATGTACTTTTAAACTTTTACTTTTTGTAAGATTAGTTGAAACCCATCCCCCAGGTCAAAATCATACGCACGGCCCTGATTATATGAATGTGAATTGACAATCAGAATGCTAAAATATGGTGAATTTTAGTTGTTTTTGGGCAATTGCTTCTACCTCTATTATTGTGCCATCAAATAGTCTGCACCTTTTAAAATCTTTTTTCAAATTTCAAATTTTATAGCATAATTCAAAAAGTTTACTAGGAAAATTTTGTTTTCGTAATTAAAAAAAAAAACTACAATTACTTCATAAATTACCGATGCAAACTATTACAAAATATTATATGAGTCATTCCATGTCAAGCTGTACGATTTTTGACCTCGATAGCTGCGATTGTTTTGAAAGTTTGTGTATGTATTCGTTTCTCAAAAATATTGTATACGTATTTTTGGGAAACATTTTTTTTTTCACGAGGAGTGTATATACAAAAAGGAGTGTATATACAATCGCCTGCAACTCGTGAAATACTTTACCGATTTTAATGTGTTATACCTTGTTTTAAAGGTACATTTAAATTTCATTTAAAATATTGATGTGGTGTGTTATAGCAGGATTTTTAGATTTAAAGTTAGATTTTTTGAAGTTTTTGCAATTTTAATTCTTTGATTTTGATTTTCGAAATGATTACACTAATCCATTTTGTTGAAATTTTAAAGTAGTGTGCTTAGTTCTATTTTTAAGCTACGGTGTGAGTTTGGCATCTATTTTTTACGATTTTTTTTACAAAATCAAGCATAATTACAGTGAAAAATCATCAAAATTATAATTTTTTCATTAGTTCATAAATGCAATGTATAAAAACATTGACAAATCCAAGAAAAAATATGTTGTGGAAAAATGTAATTTTTTTGTAGTGTGAGATAGCACCATTGTTTCTGATGCGAATTAAATAATTAACATTTTATATGACAACTTTGCTATAAATATATATTTTTCGGTTCACCGTTACCCTAGTTCTTAGTTTGGCTTTAGTTTTGTTCCTTATACGGCTTGGGCTTAGGAGTAGATTGAGATTTGCAAACACGCTCTGTTTCTGTTTATAGCAAGATTGTGTGAGATGATTCTATATTCAACATGTAATCCTGGGTGAATTGACCCAATGAGGGCGCTATCATAAAGCGTGTGCAGTTCCCAATAAACATTCCCAGTCTATACTGTTAAATTGCATTTAAATCCTATTAAATTACATTTAAATGATACTACTTTGACTACTATTTCATTTCTTGTTTTCTTTTCAGAGGAAATGAATAAAGCCGTCTGCTGGTACTTGACCTGTGAACGTTACTGGGAGGATGGTCCATTGGAGACACGTGCCTTTCCTTGGGGTTTAATTGTTATCTTAATTTTCGTTTTGTCCTCTGGCATTTGTTTTTGTTACTACATCATTTGGATATTATTTGAGTAAGTTCATTAAGAGCCTCCGATGCCATTCGAAAAACAAACTATCACATGTCTTAAGTCTTGCGATTAAAGAAATTTTTGGATAAAACCCAAGTTTTTTGTTACAGCTCCGAAGAGACGACAATCAATGCCACAACCGCCAATCATCTCTACCATACACAACAACAGCAGCAGCAGCAGCAGCAACAGCAGCTGCACCAGCAGCACCGACAGCATTTGTATATACCCGCCACCCATCAACATCAGCATCAGCAGCATCAGCATCAATCATCCCAAATGCAAGATCATTATCATTTTCAAGAGTACCCCACTACCGGGATCCATCGCCATGGTATGAGCAGCGCCGAGCATCCGACCAGCAATCAGTACTACTACCAGCAGCAGCAGCAGGCCCACGCACAGGCCGAGGCCGCACATCACGATTTATACCCCGAACCAGTGCAATACGACTATCACCGTCACAGTCCCAGACGCTACATAGGCGATCCGCGTCGGCCGGGCACCCCGATTACGATGGCCACCGCAGCGGGGATAGGCGGTCGGGGCGATGGCGGGCAGACTACTCCACACCGTCATCCGCAGACGAATCTGGCCTACCAACAGGACATTTTAGACCGACGCGACTATATAAGTAGTCGACCCCTAGCCACAACGGTTGTTAGCAGTCACAATACATTGGCTTCAACGCGTGGACCAAATACCGGCTCCTCGGGAGCCCTATCGAGTCTCAGTCATCATTCGGCCCAGCTAGACTGTGATAACACATTACCAGCCACTCATTTGGGCAGCAGCAGTAGTGGATCGGGTGGTGGCGGCGGCGGCGGAGGCGGTGTCAAACATTACAATACCATACCACGCCCACTGGAACCACGTCAGCGCTATGTCAGCGGTTCACAGCAATCGCTGCGAGCCTCTTCCTCCACGCACGAGATCATACAAAATGAAGTTGGGCACAATGAACATTATATTTACGTAACTTATCCGCCGGATTTAAAAAAACGCTTTTTTGAAAAATACGAATGAATGCAAACAAACAAACAAACGAATCGACGAATCAATAGTGAGGAGACGTTTGTAACGGATATAGAAAATATCGTATGTATGTATATCGTAACGGATATACACGAACCGGATACTCGCGCAACGAAGACTTGTTTTGTAGTATTCGTGTCTCAGCAAACAGCTTGAACGACGTGTATTAGATAAATTGATATATTGAAACGAAAATGATGAATAACAAGCACACGATGGATGACGATGAAGTTTTTCCTTCTTTTTCTCTCTTATGAACATACTCGCAATTGTAGAACATTTTTTTAAACCAACAAACAAACAAACATACAAAGAGACTCTCCGTTTTTATTATCCTGTTTCTTTTCCTTTACTTCAGTCCTATTTTATTTATTTATTTGTAAGACAAGAAATGAAAAAAGCACACTCGCATGAAATGAACAAAATACCAAAGATTATCATTAATTATTGTATGTACGACAACAACAACAGCAACCACAACAACAACAAATTCTCATTCTACATTTGTAAGTACTTATAGGTATACATACATACACACATACATACATACATACATATGTACATTGTATATGTATACATACATATATATTTTTGTCAATTATTTTAAGTTACTGAGTTAACTTTCTTCATTTGTTATTTAAGAAAAAATTTTTAATCAAATTTTCGTTATCTTATTTTTAAATAATAATAATTATGTTTTTTTTTTTTGGAATTAGGCTTTCTTTTTTCTAAAAAAAAATCCAAAAGAAAATCCGAAGCAAATAACAAAGATTTTAATTTAACTGTAATTTATTAAGAACAGAAATTTGTAATAAAAAAGATAAAAAATAAAGTATTTGAATTTCTTACCATTTCAAGAAAAAAACTCATCGTTTGTTTTCCTTATTTGAAAAACCAAAGGCTTCTCAAATTTAATTAATCTTGGTAACAATTGTCATTACGGAGGCACGACAATAGGTTAGAGGCACCCATTTAGACTACAAAATAGGCTTCAGTTATTTACGAATTATTTAGTAGGAGGGTACACAGACCAAATATATCGACAATTGCCGAAAAAACTAGCAGAAAGAAGTCATAAAATGCAAAGGATATTCAAATAGAATATTATTTATTTTTATTTTATATTTCATTATTTATTACAATTAAAATTGTAATAATCTTATACTATAAGGCATTATCACTAAGGGTGTACTCAGATTTGTGTTTTATTATTCTTTAAGCTGAATTATTTTTCAATACTTAATAAACAAAAAAAATTATCAAGACCCCCATTTCCGATTAAAGATAAATGACAGTTATAGATGACAAACTCAACTCAAACTTGCAATTATTATAGCCTCCAGCTTTTTGAACATTTTTTATTTTAACTTTCTGTACCTTCCACCTCCAGGATGGGGGGTATACCAACTTAGTCATTCCGTTTGTAACACCTTGAAATATCGACCTGAGACCCTATAAAGTATATTGATCATCATAAAATTCTAAGACGATCTAACCATGTCCGTCCGTCTGTTGAAAGCACGCAAGCATCTAAACGAAAGGAGTTAGGACGTCCAAATTTTGAATTAATGCGTCTTATAGTCGTAGATAGGTTGGCATTGAAACTGGGCGAAATCGGCCGAAAGGAAAAAAATTCCCTTACAAGGACTAAAAATACCCATAATAACCTTTAATATTTAAGAGTATTTAAGCATATTTTTTCAAAATGTCTGCTTGTTATTACTTGATATTGGGTATGCTCATTCACCTTATAATAAAAAAACATGCACCATAAAGTGATTTTTATTCGTAGGGGGTGAAATGGGGTAAAAAGGGATATAAATGGTACATATCAAACGACAACAGCTAGAAACACAAAATTCGGTGTGTATATTCCTCTAATTGAGTAGATACATGATATAAAAGTTTTTTTCCCCAATTCGTATTTTTAAGTGGTAAAATGGGAATGGAGGGATAAAAATGGTACCAACCAAACGGCTGCACCTAAAATAATGAAAGTCGGTGTATACATTCCTCTGATTGCGTAGACATGTAAAATAAATGAATTTTCCGAAATTCGTACTTTTTGGGGTTAAAATGGAAAAAGGGGATAAAAATAGTACCAACCAAATCAGTCATGAAATTCAGAATATACATTCCTCTGAATGTATAAATACGAAAAATAAAAGTTTTTTTCCAAGTTCATACTTTCCAGGGATACAATGGGTCAGAGGGATAAAAATAGTACCAACTAAACGACTGCAGCTAGAATGATGAAATTCGGTGTGTACATCCCTCTAATTGCATAGGCACGTAAAATAAAGAGATTTTAGAAAGTCGTACTCTTAAGGGGGGGTAAAATAGGAAAATGGGGATAAAAATGGTAACAAACAAATAGCCGCAGGTAGAATCATGGAATTCGGTGACTGCATAGACACACCAAACAAAAAGATTTTTCCAAATTTGTACTTTTTACTTTTACGACAAAAATTGTTTGAATCATGAAGTTAGGTTATTTTGCGTAGAAAATGGATTCTCAAAGTTTGTAGTTATGGAATTAAAATAGAATGGAAATACACCCAACTGTAGCACCCACTATCTACCAATTTTTATGGTATTTAAGCTTTTTGAAAATGTAAATATAAGAATTATTATTTTTGAATTGACTTGAAGTGTTATTTCGATATATATAGTGTAGCCTTGCCTTGTAAAAGTGGTTTGAAATAATAAAAAAATATTATATTTGTTTATAAAATTATTTTTTCAATATTTGTTGTTGTTTTGGTTTGGCTATATTAAAAAACCTATTTTCCTGTATTATTACTGCACTTCTACGAAAAACAACGACTTCTGTGATATGCAATACATGGCGGAGGGTCGAACTTAACACCGTTTTTACTTGTTTTTTGGGTCATTTTTATGTAACTAGACTTTTGCCGCCAAGTGTTTATATAGGATGGGCCATTTAAAATTTTAAATTAGAATATAAAAAGTACTGATTATTTCTTCACATTTGAACTTTGCCATTTAATAATGGCTCAGCAATACCTCATCCGATCAACCCAATTTTTCAGTATATGGCCCAATGATGCCCCCAGCCCAAAGACCACACCAAACAGTGACGGATTGGCTTCTCAATAGTCAAGTGTGGATTTTCTGAGCCCCATATGCGGCAATTTGACAAATTGACATAGCCACCGATAAGAAAATGATCTTCATATGAAAACACGAAATGTCAAAGATAAACCTGAAAATAAAAACATGTAAAAAAGGCGTTAAGTTCGGCCGGGCCGAACTTTATATACCCTCCACCATGGATTGCATTCCACAGAGGCTGTCGATTTTCATAAAAGTGCAGTAGTAGCCAAACCGAAACAAATATTTTTAATAAAAAATAATTTTATAAATAAATATAATATTTTTATTATTTCAAACCACGCTTTTAAGGCATGGCTACCAATAAGCTTACACTATATATAGAAGTAATACTTCAAGTCGATTAAAAAAATAAATATTCTTATATTCATATTTTCAAAAAGCTTAAATACCATAAATATTGGTAAATAGTGGATGCTATAGTTGGTTGTATTTCCATTCTATTTTAAATCCAAAAGTACATATTTTGAAAATCCATTATTTCACGTACATAGTGCAAAATAACCTAACTTCATGATTCAGCCAATTTTTGGTAAAAGTAAAAAGTACGAATTTCGAAAAATCTTTTTATTTTGCGTGTCTATGCAGTCAGATGAATGTGTACACCAAATTCCATGATTCTAGCTGCGGCCATTTGGTTGCTACCATTTTTATCCACCTTTTCCTATTTTACCCCCTTAAGAGTACGACTTTCTAAAATCTCTATTTTTTTACGTGTTTACTCAATTAGAGGGATGCACACACCGAATTTCATCAATCTAGCTGCAATCGTTTAGGTGGTACTATTTTTAAGTCCTTGTGAGCGAAAAATGTTTCCCTTTGGTCCCATTTCGGCCAGTTTCAATCCCAACCGATCTACGCATTTATGGAAAATTTATGAATTAGAATTTTATGACGATCAAGAATATATATACTTTATAGGGTCTCAGCTCGATATTTCAAGGTGTTACAAACGGAATGACAAAGTGGAGGTGGAGGGTATAATAAAAATGAACGTTATTCTAACTTTCTTTATGGAATTTATTAGATACTTTAGTATTACTTAGTGTCCGATTACACCATGCTACAAATATTTTGTCGAAGGGCATGTATAACATTTTCTGATGTATTTTGGCTTTCTAAGCTCGAAAACGATATTATATTGTATCGTTTTTTTAAATTTTTACTAAAATTCCAATTTTCGGCGAAAGTACCTTATTCACATTTTGGAAATATATATAAGTCCGATAACACACGGTTATATGTTACATTAAGGGTACTCATGATGGCGACAAATGTACGAATTATACATAATTCGCACAACCCCCTCCTCCTTTAGAAAAAAAGCATAAAAAGGTAGAAAAAAGTAGGAAAAAGTATTTTGTTTTATTTTTTTAATATGTAACATTCTAATGCAAAAACAAGTAAGGAAAGGCTGAATTCATATTAAATTCATATCATATCATATTAAAATTCAATTCGGCAAAAAGTGAAATAAACAATGGGCTCGTTTCCTTTTGGGTGTCACAAACAAATGCACAAAGGCATAATACTCTCATAAAAATATAACTATATAAGGACAAAACTACGTGATTAAAGACCAAAAACCGTGCCTCCCAGTTTTGCTTAAAGTCATGCACTTTTTTATGGGCCCCCAAAGATTTGGATCATCGGTGTCTTTTTTGCTTTTTTTGTCTCAGACTCATATCTTGCAAACCGCTTGGAATTTTGATTTACTCTCTAAGGCAAAGTTCTAACTCTTGTCATAAAGAACAAAAATCGCAAAAAACTTTAAAAAATTCGATTTCTTAAACCTTTTTCTCCAGTCCAGGTCCATGGGTAGCAAACCGTTCAAAATTCAAGAAAACAATCAGCTACAAAAATGTACCTAAGATCTCAATAAACAACTTTCCAGAACATATGAACTTCTCAGGAATGATTCTTAACACCGTTTAGGTAGGAAAAATATATCTTGCAGAACTGTTTGAGTTAATGGTCACTTCGACTACAGTGCGTATAAGTGACATTATCCTTAATCAACAGCACGTATACGCTACCTACACACACTACAGCCTATAAGATTTGTTTGACGACATTTGCGATTTTGATTTTATATGTTCACAATTTTTATACCCTACACCACTTCGTGGTCTAGAGTATTATAAGTTAGTTTCGCGCCAAATGTTTGTAACACCAAGAAATAATTGAGCTAGACCCACCTTTAAGTATACGGATCGGCTTAGAATCACCAGCAGATTCGATTTAACGATGTCTGTCTGTCCGTCCGTCCGTCCGTCCGTCTGCTGTCCATCTAAGCTTGTTCGCACTCTACAGGTCGCAATTGTTGTCCGATTGTCATCAAACTTGGCAGAAGTTATTTTTTCTGGCCAAGGACCATCGGTATTGAATTTGGAGGAAATCGGTTCAGATTTAGATATAGCCCCCATACAAATGTCGCTCCCGATTTGACATTTTCCGCTCTAGAAACGACATATTGTACCCCATTTTCTTTAAATTTGGCAGAACATCTTATAATCCAACTAGAAACACGTATGCAAAAATTGGGTAAGATCGGTTCAGATTTAGATATAGCCCCCATACAAATGTCGCTCCCGATTTGACATTTTCCGCTCTAGAAACGACATATTGTACCCGATTTTCTTTAAATTTTGCAGAACATCTTATAATCAAACTAGAAACACATATGCAAAAATTGGGTAAGATCGGTTCAGATTTAGATATAGCCCCCATACAAATGTCGCTCCCGATTTCACATTTTCCGCTCTAGAAACGACATATTGTACCCGATTTTCTTTAAATTTGGCAGAACATCTTATAATCCAACTAGAAACACGTATGCAAAAATTGGGTAAGATCGGTTCAGATTTAGACATAGCCCCCATACAAATGTCGCTCCCGATTTCACTTTTTCCGCTTTAGAAACCACATATTGTACCCGATTTTCTTTAAAATAGGCACAACATTTTATAATCGAACTAGAAACACGTATGCAAAAATTGGGTAAGATCGGTTCAGATTTAGATATATCCCCCATACAAATGTCGCTCCCGATTTGACATTTTCCGCTCTAGAATCGACATATTGTACCCGATTTTCTTTAAATTTGGCAAAACATCATATAATCAAACTAGAAACACGTATGCCAAAATTGGGTAAGATCGGTTCAGATTTAGATATAGCCCCCATACAAATGTCGCTTCACTTTCACTTTTTCCGCTTTAGAAATCACATATTGTACCCGATTTTCTTTAAAATTGACACAACATTTTATAATCGAAATAGAAACATCTATGCTGAAAGTGGGTATGATCGGTTCAGATTTAAATATAGCCCCCATACAAATGTCGCTCCAGATTTGACTAAAATCCACATATTGTATTCGTTTTTCTTTAAATTTGGCACAACATCTTATAATCCAACTAAAAAACCTATGGTGAAAGTGGGTAAGATCGGTTCAGATTTAGATATAGCCCCAATACAAATGTTGCTCCCGAATCTTTAACCGATTTTGGCCAAACTTTACATATTATATTTCACCAATAAACATACATGGTGAAAGCGGGTCACATCGTTCCAGGTTTCAATATACCCCCATACAAATGTCCTTTCCGATTTAACATTTTTTGTCAAACACATACATTTACAGGATGCAAAAATCCTTCCCGATTTCACTTTTTTACTGAATTGAATGGCAATGAGAATTGTTTTGGTGATGCCCATATGTCCATACTATGGTAGACTACTATATAATTTGTATTTGTCTTTCAGACAATTGGATCAATTACCATATTATTTACCATATTCGTTAAATTTGACTAAAGATGAATTTATAGCATATAACTTATATGAATATAATTTATATAATTTGTATAAACTAAATAAAATTGCTCCCATGAAATACCTGAGTTTAGTAATGAAAGCGAGGTACATACGCAGGGAGTGGTGTAGGGTATTATATAGTCGGCCCGCCCGACTTTAGCCTTTCCTTACTTGTTGTTTATGCTTTACGACAAGAGCTACAACTTTGCCTCAGAGAGTAAATCAAAATTACAAACGGTTTGCAAGCTATGAGCCTGAGAAATTGATCACTTTTTTGCAAAAAATGACACCGAGGACCCAAATCTTTGGGGGCCCATAAAAAAAGTACATGACTTTGGACAAAACTTGGAGACAAGGGTGTTTTTTTGTCTTTTATCACTAAAAAAATACACACAGTGTAATAAAACACAAATCATGTTGAATTTTTGTTCAATTTTTTTCTGAATTAATAGAATGTTATTCTTGCCGTAGGGTAACATATTATACAACGTATAAACGCTTTCGGTGAAGTATTTTATTGAGACAGAACAATTTTCAATTTGTACATTTCGGAACTTCAAATATAAAATGGCTATAAAATGACTAGCAATGTTATTTGTTATCAGTTTTATCCGTCTCTTTTTTTGGGTAGATTTATTTAATTTTCTTTTGATAAATCTAAAATAGTAATTTGGAAATCTCCTTTAATATAGCCGATAGTCAGGGTTGTCAGATATGGCGATTTCTTGCCAAACGTGGCGAAATAAATATGTTTAGTGACTTTATTTTCGATTTGGCGACATGGCGATTTTTTGGTCATTTATGAAATAGTTAGCGATTTTCTTGGCTAATTATAGAAAATTTTAAATCTGTCCTCCGATTTTATTATATTGGCGTTACTTTGTAGAGAAATATATTACAATTTGTATGCAAGTCATAGTCATATGCGTTCGTGTCAAACCGAACACTTTTTAAATTACCATTTCCGTTTTCATTGTATTGTCAGTTATCCTACTAAGAATACAATGAAATATATAAAATATTTAATTTATAGAGGACGAAAAAAATATATTTTTTTTAAATATGAACAATTGAGAATTAGTAAAATCAAGATAAAAGGTTCGATGTAGGAACATTATAAATGGTATTGTGTGAAAACGCGTAGGTACAATTCAAAGAGTGAAGATAAAGATAATTGTATTTTGTTATCTTTTGTGGTTTTCTTAAAAAGTCAAAATAAAAATAGGCGTGTTCCCGTCGATTATAAACAAACGATGTACATTTTAGAATTGAGAAATAATAATAATTAAAAACTGTAATAAATGTAGACGACCGAAAACGCTGTTTTTGAACGAATGCCTTTTCTAGTGAAACAGATTTTTCAAAATGCATCTATATGCTTTTGCGTTGATGCATTATGAATTGCCTAAACTAGGTCACGGTATAAGAAAATTTTTAATTTTTTTTAAGAATAATAGATACGAATAAAATATATTTTAAGTCATTATCATGAAATGTTGAAAATATTCAATTCAAATATAATATCTGAATTCCATACATTTTTTACAAGGACTGAATATGTAATTTGTCGATTTTTTAACAAAAACTGAAGTTGTTTAAATTTGGCGGTTTTTGGCGATTTCTGACCATTGATTTGGCGATAAAGGTACAAAATAATCTGACAACCCAGCCGATAGTGCTTGCTGAATTGCGCTATTCTTGGTGAACTCCTTTCGAATGTATCGCTTTTATTCTTTTCTACCCAGTTTCGAACCAAAACTATACCCACAGATCCCTCCACATTTCTGATCTCACGTTTCTAGATGCAGCCGGCCGTTTTATCCCATTTTGTTCTGAATTTCACGTTGGTACCATTTTTATACCTTTTGGTCTCGCTCACCGCTTAGAAGCACAAATTTCGAAAAATCCATTTATATTGAGAGTCTACGTTACCTGAGGAATATACGTGCTGAATATCACGATCATAGCTGCAATACTTTGATTGGTACCATTTTTATCCCTTTTTGTTCCACTAGTCCCTTAAAAATACCAATTTAGAAAAATCCATTTACATTGCACTTCTATGTGTTCAGAGGGATGTACACACCCAGTTTTACGATTCTAGCTGCAATACTTTAGTTGGTACCATTTTTATCCCTTTTTCAAAAATATATTTATGCTGCACGTCTACATGGTACGAGAAATGTACACATCGACTTTCACAATTTTAGCTGTAATACTATGGTGGGTGCCATTTTATCCCATTTTTCCCTTAAACGTACAAATTGCGATAAATCCATTTATGTGGCAGAGGAATATACAAACCGATTTTCGCGAATATAGCTCCAATATTTAAATTGATACCATTTTTATCCCTTTTTGTCTCTTTCGATTTCTTTTTGTCGCGTGTCTGCATATTTCTAGCTACTGCCTTATAGTCAGGACGAAGGTTCGTCGTTTATCCCTTTTTGTCCCATTTTACCCCTGAAAGTACGAATTTCGAAAAACCGAATTTCCGTCATATTTCGGGGCTACCTTGAAAATCTCATGACCCTGGCTTCAGCCGTTTGGTCTGGGAGCTGATCAATGAGCCTTGTCTCACTGTTTGTGAAATTTAGCTGAAATGACATAAGGTCGATGTACAAATGTCAGTTCCCATACAAATTAGACATTTTAAAATTGACCTTATGTAATTTCTGCTACATTTCGCATGCAGTGTAACAAGTTTATAAGGTCGATTTTCATGGAATCTGACATTTGGATTAAACTAATTTCTCAAAAATTAAGCCAGTTGCTTGATCCAGTGACGAAATGGTTTGCAGATCATCATTAATATATATCGATTTGTTTAACAAAGCAATCATCTATCTTGTGTATACACCCTTATATGAGAATAAACTTTCATAATTTTTCTGGCATAAGCGAGAAAAAATCGTATTTAGTACTTTAAAGCAAATATTAAGCAAGTCATTCATGTCATAGAGGGAAGCCGGGTCAACAGGATGCGCTACTGCGAAACCTGTCGAGCCAGCCACATGAATGACATCGTATTCGTATATTTGTTTTTTTTTTCGAATAAACCAATAATATGCCGCAAAACTAGGTTCTGTTCGTGTTTTTTGAAACTTGGAGTTGTACTGTGATGAAATTACACTCAGAAAATAGCATTCCTAAATTTGAGTAAAATCCATACTCCATTCTGGTTCAACAACAACTCCAGTTTAGTAAAAAAAATCCTTAAAAGTAGAAAAATAACTTATTATTAAGTATGAGTAAAGATCCTTTATTTCTAAGCCATAGTAAATAGTTCATTTACTAGAAATAGGGTAGTAAATTTTAAGTAAATAAAAAACATTTCTTTGGATCTAATAAAAAATTTTTACAATTGAGTAAATTCATACTTTTGTTAAAGACAATTTCCAAGGTTTTAAGTAAAAAAAAATATATTAAGAATTTTTTGAGTAAAAACCAGTAAGGAAAGGCTAAAGTCGGGCGGGGCCGACTCTATGATACACTCCATTTTCAATCCGAATACAATTCAATTCGGTTAAAAAGTTAAAACGGGAAGGTTTTTTGTATCCTGTAAATGTATGTGTTTGACAAAAAAATTTATATCGGAAAGGACATTTGTATGAGGATATATTGAAACCTGGAACGAAATAGGTGAAATATAAAATGTATAGTTTGGCCAAAATCGGTTAAACTTATGGGAGCAACATTTGAATTTGGGCTATATTTAAATCTGAACTGATCTTACCCACTTTCACCATAGTTTTGTTTAGTTAGATTATAAGATGTTGTGCGAAATTTAAAGACAATCGAGCACAATATGTGGCTTTTAAAGCGGCAAAAGTCAAATCGGGAGCGACATTTATATGGGGGCTATATCTAAATCTGAACCGATCTTACCCAATTTCTGCATAGGTGTTTCTAGTAAGATTATAAGATGTTGTGCCAAATTTAAAGAAAATCGAGTACAA
This sequence comes from Polietes domitor, assembly GCA_947397865.1. Taxonomy (NCBI): domain Eukaryota; kingdom Metazoa; phylum Arthropoda; class Insecta; order Diptera; family Muscidae; genus Polietes; species Polietes domitor. The sequence goes on along the minus strand of OX377619.1, from coordinate 22,657,202 downwards.
TATGTGGTTTCTACAGAGGAAAATGTCAAATCGGGAACGACATTTGTATGGGGGCTATATCTAAATCTGAACCGATTTGACCTATTTTCACCATTGATGTTCTTAGTTTAAATATAAGATGTTTTGCCAAATCTGAAGACAATCTGATACAATATGTGGTTTCTAGAGCGGAAAAAGTCAAATCGGGAGCGAAATTTGTATGGGAGCTATATATAAATCTGAACCGATCTGACCGATATTCACCATGGGTGTTTCTAGTGGAAATATAAGATGTTTTACCAAATCTGAAGACAATCTGATACATTATGTGGTCTCTAGAGCGGAAAAAGTCAAATCGGGAGAGAAATTTGTATGAGAGCTATATATAAATCTGAACCGATCTAACACATTTTTACCACAGGTGGTTCTAGTTACAATATAAGATGTTTTGCCAATTTTAAAGAAAATCTGTTGTAATATGTGGTATCTAGAGTGAAAAGAGTCAAATCGGGAGTGAAATTCGTATGGGGGCTATATCTAAATCTGAACCGATTTTCTTCAAATTAAATAGCGTTCGTCCTTATCCCGAAAAACAGCGTTGTGCAAAGTTTCATTTGGCTCTGTCTACAATTGCGACCTGAATCGTGATTACAAGAATAGATGGACGGACGGACAGACAGACAGACGGACATTGCTAAATCGACTCAGAAAGTGATTGTAAGACGATCGGTATAATTAACAATGGGTCTATCTCGTTTCCTTTTGGGTGTTACAAACAAATGCACAAAGACATAATACTCTCGTGGAGTGTATAAAAATTCCATTTAGGAAATTAGAACTAAAAATATGTTTTTTTCTTAAAATTAATTTAATCCGTTTGCTGAAATTTATGCCGTTTAAGTATTAATGAACTTATGAAAAATCACTTCAAATTGTTTAGAAATATTCTTGAATATTAATCTAAGAAGCAATTCTCGTTCGTTCGCAGAGACTTATGTCTTAAATACTTAGTATTTTGCTAAATAACTACTGCAAAGGCGCCTATCTTGCCTTCGCAGCACTCATGGAATAATAGCTCAACTATTTATGGCAGAGGTATAATGCATTTTTTGAGAAATATTTCATGTTGCCAATTTTTGTATCAGTTTTGCATACTCTGAAGCAAAATCATTTGTTTGAAATTTTGAGACAAGTTGAACTTATTTTAAGTTCATTTTGTCATTGTATCAAGTAAAATTTTCTCCAGTACGAATTTGAAAATAACCTTTTATTTTTCGTATCTATACAGTCAGAGGAATGTATATTCTGAATTTCATGCCTCTAGCAGCGGTCATTTGGTTGGTACTATTTTTATCCCCTTTTTCCATTTTAACCCCAAAAAAGTACGGATTTCGAAAAATCCGTTTATTTTACGTGTCGACGAAATCAGAGGAATTGTATACACCGAATTTCATTATTTTAGGTGCAGCCGTTGGTTGGTACCATTTTTATCCCTCTATTCCCATTTTACCACTTAAAAGTACGAATTTGGAAAAAGTACTTTTATATTATGTATCTATTCAATTAGAGGAATGTACACACCGAATTTCGTTTCTAGCTGTTGTCGTTTATTGTGTACCATTTTTTTATCCCTTTTTTGTCCCACTTCATCCCCTACGAATAAATATCACTTGTTGGTGCACGTTTTTGTTATAGGGGGAATGCGCATACCCAATATCAAGTAAGAACAAGCCGACATATTGAAAACATATACTTAAATACTCTAAAATAAATATTAGGTGTTATTATGGTAATTTTTAGTCCTTGTGAGGGAAAAAAATTTCCCTTTGGGCCGATTTCGCCCAGTTTCAATCCCAACCGATCTACGACTATAAGACACATAAAAAGTTTAAAAATAAAAAATGTTCAAAAATCATTTTTTAAAGTTAACTACCGTTTATAGATGTCAATAATGACAGCTGCCTTGTATAACTTACCACTGTCGATGAATGCATAGAAAACTCATACTATTTAAAACATTGACACATTTATTGTTTTTTCCATTTTAAATAAAAACAAAATGTCATTAAATAATATATACATATATATATAAAAAAACAAATGTTGTTTGACACAAAAATGCACTTTTAAACATACAGATTTTAAAATATTAACAAATTTTACTTCTAAAGATATAAATACGTGTATATGTATGTAAGTATGTATATATTCTGTTTTTATTTTTCTAGGATTTTAGTTTAGTTAGATTAGATTGATCCGCTAGTCTAGATTGTTAAAAAATCTGTCAATAAAGTGTAATAAAATTACGTCACATTTAACTACAAATATTGAATAGTAAAGGCATTGATTGGATTGGATCTACCAAAAACAAAACCAAACAAGTGTTTTATTTTCGCACTTAAATTTATAGAATTTTATATTGTTTTAATTTTGTTTGTTGCTTATTAATAAACGGAAACACTTAAACGTGTATTGATAAAAAAGAAATGCTTTTAAATTTTTGTTTGTTTTTGCTTCTCAATCAAAAATATTAAATAATTAGCCTAAACTCTAAAGCAAAAACAAATAACTATTACAATTTTCTCTCTAAATATCAGTCAATTAAAATGATTTTTTTATTTATTATAAGACAACCAAAAGTACTTGTTTGTTTCTTTAAAATCTTACCAATGTTTAAATTTTTTTAGAAGTGATTTGAATTGTTTATAAATTTTTAAATAAAAAATGTTCTTATTTTTTAGTACTCAAAATAAGCGTATTGCAAAAAAAGTATATTTAAATTTTCTTGAACTTAAAACATTATTCAAATTGCACTTACTCTTTATACTTATGTTATTGTTATGTTTGTATGTTTTTGGTTTCTTTAACAAAATAATGTAAATAAATCACAAGGTTGTTGGTCCGTTTCTTTACCTTGGAACGTTTTATAAAAATAGTGGTATTTTTTGTTTTAAATATTTTGATATTCATTTCCATTTATAATATTTTGTTACTAAACTAACGACAAGAAAAAGCGGTGTGTTTGTTGTTATTTATTTTATTATATTTTTACAATTGTTTTTATCTTATTGCTAGTATTATGTATATAACATTTATAAAATTGAGCTAAAAATATTTATTATATTTTAACATTTTCAATTTTCTGCTGTTTTATTTTGTTTATATTAATGTTGTTCTATTGTTAATATGTATATATTCCTGTATGTAAATATTTGTTGATTTTAAATGTTGTTGTTTTTTGTTTAGTCACTCTGTACTTGCGGAGAGCTGTGCCATAAAAAATATTGTTTGCTTTAATTATTTAACTTAAACAACAACAAAACAATTTATATAAATTACAATTCCAAACCATGTTATGTTACGAAGCGATACCACCGTTTGAAGATATTATATTTTTTCAACAGGCCTCTCTTCTAAATCTAAATCTAAAAATATCAATATTTGAGAATTAAAGAAAAAACAATCATTTAAAAAAACATTACTTTCTTATAAAGAGTGATTTTTTTGAGGTTAGGATTTTCATGCATTAGTATTTGACAGATCACGTGGGATTTCAGACATGGTGTCAAAGAGAAAGATGCTCAGTATGCTTTGACATTTCATCATGAATCGTCTTACAAACGAACAACGCTTGCAAATTATTGAATTTTATTATCAAAATGCGTGCTCTGTTAAGAAAGTTCATTGCGCGCTTCCATTTTATGGTCAGTTTAATCGACCCACTGAAGCGGCTATTCGGGCTATTGTGACTAAATTTCGCACCAAATTTACATTGTTGGACATTAAACCACCAACACGCTTACGTAGAGTGCGAACTGAAGAAAATATCGCAGCTGTATCGGCCAGTGTTAATGATGACCACCAATTTTCGATTCGTCGCCGTTCGCACCAAATGCCAAAATTGGACTAAGCGGATGGACCACCTAAGACGCAGCCGCGGTCAACATTTAAATGAAATTATCTTCAAAAAGTAAATGTCATGGACCAATCTAACGTTTCAAATAAAGAACCGATGAGATTTTGCAAATTTTATGCGTTTTTTTAAAAAAAAAGTTATCAAGCTCTTAAAAAATCACCCTTTATTTATGAAAAAAAAAAGAAAACGAATAAAATTTAGAGAACAGTCAAAGATAAAGTATGCCAATAAGCACAGTTTTAAACAATACCAAATAATGATAAATTCCAAGCGAAACGGGCAAGAAAACCAAGTCTGGTCAGTTTCCCTGGATTCCAGATGATGCCAGGAATTTGAATATTCGTCAAATATTAATATGATTTTATTAAATGTACATGAAATAAAACATACATGTTATTCAAATTAAAACGGCCAATATTAAAATGTATATGTTGTAGCTGATTTACTTAGAAATTACCATTTTATCGATCGGCCAATTCGTTTGTTACTTTTAAATTATAAGGCGCATTTACACTTACAGATTTATCGTACAATTTAAGCCATTAAGACTAGGGCATCCAAACGATTAAATTTTATTCGATTAATCAAACGTTTTTTGTCGAATATTTGTTCGAAAAATCATGATTTACTTAGAAATTACCGTTGTATAGATCGACAAATTCGTTTGTTACTTTCAAATTATAAGGCGCATTTACACTTGCAGATTTATCGTACAATTTAAGCCATTAAGACTAGGGCATCCAAACGATTAAATTTTATTCGATTAATAAAACGATTTTTGTCGAATATATGTTCGAAAAATCATGATTTTCGAATAACGATTAATTGGAATAAATTGTCCCAATTAATCGAATAATCGATATTATAATTTTGTGCCATAAAAACGAAAGAAATCGTCGTCTGCTTTGAATGATAAATTGAGTTTGAGTAGCCAGTTTGCTACATTTGGGTAAAAACGCCATGAAACACCAGATATAAAATCCAATAACCACAATTTTTTCGATTTTTGAAATGTATGCTCCGCAGATATAAAAAATAACTCGAGAACGATTTATCCGACTTCATTTAAAATAGCCAAAACAGGCCAATAGCTTGGAAATTATTTAAAATTTAAAGAATAGTAAATTCATGGAAAAACAAGTAAGGAAAGGCTAAAGTCGGGCGGGGCCGACTCTATGATACACTCCACTTTCTATCCGAATACAATTCAATTCGGTGAAAAATGAAAACGGGAAGGATTTTTGAATCCTGTAAATGTATGTGTTTGAAAAAAAATGTTAAATCGGAAAGGACATTTATATATTGAAACCTGGAACGAAATAGGTGAAATATAATATGTATAGTTTGGCCAAAATCGGTTAAACATTTAGGAGCAACATTTGTATTTGGGCTATATCTAAATCTGAACCGATCTTACCCACTTTCTGCATATGTGTTTCTAGTTGGATTAAAAGATGTTGGGCCAAACTTAAAGAAAATCGAGCGGAAAATGTCAAATCGGGAGCGACATTTGTATGGGGGCTATATCTAAATCTGAACCGATCTTACCCATATTCTGCATAGGTGTTTCTAGTTGGATTGTAAGATGTTGTGTCAAATTTAAAGAAAATCGGGTACAATATGTCGTTTCTAGAGCGGAAAATGTCAAATCGGGAGCGACATTTGTATGGGGGCTATATCTAAATCTGAACCGATCTTACCCACTTTCTGCATAGGTGTTTCTATTTGGATTATAAGATGTTGTGCCAAATTTAAAGAAAATCGGGTACAATATGTCGTTTCTACAGCAGAAAATGTCAAATCGGGAGCGACGTTTGTATGGGGGCTATATCTAAATCTGAACCGATCTTACCCAATTTTTGTATAGGTATTTCTAGTTGGATTATAAGATGTTGTGCCAAATTTAAATAAAATTGGGTACAATATGTGCTTTCTAGAGCGGAAAATTTTAAATCGGGAGCGACATTTGTGTGGGGGCTATATCTAAATCTGAACCGATTTGCCCCAAATTAAATAGCGTTCGTCCTTGGTCCACAAAACTTACTTGTGCCAATTTTTGTTAAGATCGGACTATAATTGCGACCAGTAACTTGATTACAACAATAGATGGACAGACAGACAGACAGACGGACAGACAGACGGGCAGACGGACATTGCTAAATCGACTCAGAAAGTGATTCTACGTCGATCGGTATACTTAACAATGGGTCTATCGCGCTTCCTTTTGGGTGTTACAAACAAATGCACAAAGCCATAATACTCTCGTGGAGTGTATAATGATAACAGCAAATAAAATTGATGTTAACATCGTGATAATAAAGTCAGTTCTGCTATATAAATCACATGATCCATATTCGAACAAAGTCAATGGATAACTTCTGATATTATGCTCCATCAAGGGAATGCTCTTTATATTGACCAGAAATTAAGATTTTTGTCAACTTCTTTTGAATTTCGAATTTGAAAGTACATTTTTTTTAATAAAATCGGTTAAACGTTCAATATATAGTTGAACTACCCGCAAACTGAAGCGTCTTATCTATCAATATTCTTTTATTTAAGTGGACAATTGTTCGATTAATCGAATAACTCTCGACGTCATTATTTGATTAATTTGAAATTCTTTGTTTTCAAATAAACAATTAACCGAATAACATAAAAGGGCTGTTTTTTCTTTACGCCGGGCTAACAAGCTGCGATAACAAAAACGTAAATAAAAATTTAATTTTTTGTTCAAAATAAAAAATATTTTTTTTAGTTTTTTTTTTTTTGCATTTTTTTTGGTCTGTAATCAATATTTGATTTGAAGTGGGATATTGTCCTGGCTCAAGACCATTTTGCTTCTATATTTAATAGAATGCTAATTTATTTACAAATGGCATGGTGACATTTATTACTTGGCTGCAGACTACCACGATCATGATTTCGACCATGTCAAAAGTCTGCGGCGTCAATTTCATTCCGATGTTTATCATTTAGGCATCATTCGAAAGGTATTGACTGCAGCTATTTATTTTTTATAAAATACTACCACCAAATACGAAAAAGTTTCCACTTGTTACTGTGAGAATCCAAAAAAAATACTATAAACGTCCAATAAAGTCAATAAGTTACTCTAAGACAAGAATCGAAATTTATATTTAAAGTGCTTTAAATGTTCTATAAATTCAGAAAACAATTTTGGATAAAAATGCAACATGAAACAAATTACATGGGAAAAACATGATTTTTAGGAGCATTTTCATGAGCGTTAAGCTCACAGACGGGAACGAAATATTTTGCAAATCATTATTAAACAATCCAAACATTATTTTCATGAGGTGACTGGAAATTGTTTTTCCATTTGTATGGACATCGACCCAGCCTAATATATATATATTCTCTAGGTCTACTGGAATCCCCATGAAACATATCTTTAAGTATAAAAGTGGAATCCAAAGGGCAGCGGAATAAGAACCTACAGGCTTTTCTTATTGAATTCGCCTACTACACCAATTTAAATTGAGAAAATACAAATTAAAATTCAGAAACTTAAATTGAAATTGAGAAAATACAAATTAAAGTTGAGAAATGAAATTTGAAATTAAGAAACTGAAATGAGAAATGTAATTTGAAATTGAGAAAATATAAATTGAAATTGAGAAAATATAAATAGAAATTGAGAAAACACCAATTCGTATTGAGAAATGGCAAATTGTTATTGAGAAATGAAAATATGTTGTACACTCAAAGGAATTTGTCAGTAAAAGAAAACTGAAAGTCTGCTAAAAGAGCAGATTTTCTGCTGAAATAGTAAAGAGCAAATTTGACATTTCAAAATCGACCTTATGTCATTTCAGCCAGATTTCACAGGCAGTCTGTAAAAGTTATAAGAGTTAGGTGCTACCAGATTTCTGTTCCTGATCCATTTAGTGAGTAGCAAGCAAATTCATTGTTAAGCGTCACACTGCATGAAATCAAGTTGATTTCTTGTGAAATCGAGTTGATGAAATCGACCATGTCACAAAGCAAACGGTGTTTGAGGAGCTTAGATGACAGCCCCAAGGATGTTGTCGAGAAATTGCAGAAACCCTTGGATGACGGCGAAGTGGAAAAGGACAAAATTGAAAGCAAAATGGAGTACGAGGAGAACCAGGAATTGGCTAAGTACGGCTGACGCATTGCATGACGCTACAATAATCTGCCGATGGTCAGTTCAGAGAAGACCAACACGCAGATTGCACATCATTTCAACCTATTAGAGCAGATGAATGTGAACATGCTGAAGTATTCCAATGCCCGTCTTTAAGTGATTGAAAGTTTATTTTCTATGAAATTTAAATTGTGGTATTATGATTATGACAAATGATGATTTGAATCAATACCAATTATTTTTTTTTTCGAATAAGGAAAAATAAACTGCATTGCAGACTATCCGTCTGAAAAGGAACAAAATTCTTCAAATTAATTTTTGCAATACAATTATTATAGTTTGCTATGGACCACTATGCTTTCTTCCATCACTGACTCCATCCTATTATGGAATGCACGTTTTGATAATATTTCCATTTTGATGCTGATCCTTCTGTCCCTTTTTGCAAACACTTTTAAATATTTCACATTTATTACTTATCTTGTTCCATTTTTGAATTGACACAGAAATTAGAAATAAATGTAAAATTATTCTTCTTGTTATCCTATAGTTTAGACACATAACCATACATTTTTCAATTTTTTTATTTTTGCGTGTCTAAATATTAGATTTCGAGGTCGATTTCTTAAAAATCGAACAACTGATCGATTTTAAATTTTATATGGAAAAAGTACTAGATTTGAGGTCAATTAAATCTAATTAAACTAGATTTCCCCTGCAGTGTGACAAAGTTATAAGGCAGATAAAACAGGCCTTTTATAGCCATTTCAGACTGCATGCGAAATCAAGCGACTTCAGGTCAAGGTCGATTTACAAATATGAAACTTGTATGGAATCGGACATGTGTAAATCGGCCATAAAACATTTAAGTTCGATTTCGCATGCAGCCTGAAAAGACTATTATAATAAATTGTTATTTTAAAAATTATATTTATTAATAGCTACCGATAATATTCTTGTGGTTTCATTCCACATTTCGTATTGGAACTCGATTTCACCACAAAATAAAAAAATATATAAAAAAATAAAAATAAGTCTTTTTTAGCATATTTTTGTAGAATCCTTTTTTAAAATAACAATTTATTGTAAATATGGTCAGCAATAATCTTTATCACAATCATAATATGATGGTCTTCAAATACAATTCTCCCAAACCATATTTCTTTTCTCCACATGCGGTGAAAATACCCAGGAGAAGAATACTTTATATTTTTAGCTAATTTGTTTTCTTGGAATGGCCCACATGATTTGTTAGCTTAATGTCACATGTTTATGAGGATTATATCGGCCTTGATTCCGCTTGCGGATGTGAGAATTATTGCCCAAATTTGTTGATAATCACCGCACCGGAAATCATTATTTTGATAATTCGGGATATCACACGACCCATGACCTAAAAATTCTATGCAAATTTGTTTTAAATATCAATAATTATTTTTTATTTTGTCTATTATCATATTTAAACAGTTTTTTTTTTCATATATTCACATATATATTTGTTCATTTATAACATAAAAAGTGTGTGTGTATGTATTGTATATTATGACAAATTGCTGGTATTATCAAAAAGAAAATATCAATTATTATTTTTTGAAAAAAATATAGTTTGTTTTTTTTTTTTGTTTGTCTTTTAATGCACTTAAGGTGATTACAGCTAATTACAAAAATAGTACATGCTATCAAAATTTTTGCTAAACCATCAGAAAATCAGGAGATTTTTTTTGTCTGTAACAAAAATATAAGTTTGTCTTTTTTGAAACCTAGGTTTAAAAACCGGTTTATTAACCGAGTGGAAATGTAATTAAAATGCTATGACTAAGAACAAAAGTAAAGCTAAAGCTAGTCACTAAATCGAGGGGTGCTAAACCCTTTTCACTATTTAAATTTAAAAAGTAGTAAAAACTTACATTAAATCTTAGTTAGAGAGAAAGCGAGAGAGAGAGAGACAGAGAATGAAAAATAAACGCCAACAGTTTTTGTTGGTGTCTGTCGTGTACAAAAACCATTTAAAAAATGAACAACAGAATTTATTTAAAACTACTTTTAACAAAAACATTTACATATGATCTACTAAACAAAACAAAACAAAATTGAAACAAAAAAAAAAGAAAACATTAAATGTCATGTTTTACAATAATAATTAATATGGTAAATGCCAACGACAACAACAAACAAAACATGCACAATATTAATTATTCGTTGCTTGGCTGGATTTTGTTGTTGCTCATTTCAAAACACTTTTCCGCCGTTTTATTTTTGTTTTTGTTTTGTTTCTTTGCACAACTTAATGCCACGTGAGTTTGGATAAATACCCGGCCGCACTCTAGAAAAATTTAATGATGGCAAATAATCAATTTTGTTTTTTTTTTTTGGCAAAATCAATTTTTTGTGATTGTTTGAACGGAAAGAGTAATTTGTCCCGCCAAGTCGAACATGTTGATGGATTTTATCGAGCTGAAATTCAAAAATATAATTATTCAAAAACAAAGCTTTTAAAAAACGATTATTGAACTGTTACCGGCTGTCGTGGCCAACAATTTCAATTCAATATGCTTATGAGATTCCTGGTCCAAGTTTGAATTTTGTTTTCGTCTAAATCGCGTGATTTTGATTGATTTCATTGATTTGGGTGTGTGTGTGTATGTGTACTGTGTCTGCTCTAATAGAATTTAAATTGTTCACTGTAAACCATGATTCTTATAGATTTTCGTTAGAAGATTACAAATGTGAAAGCTGTCAGCTGTATAATTGGCCGCCAAACGAGTTTAAAACTGGGTTTTTTGCTAACATTAAAATAAATAATGTGAACTGATTGAAAACAAACAAATGATTAAATTAAGGTTTGAACCTTGAACTATGGTGTGGGAAAACCTTTGCCAGCTGTAATGTGTCATAGTGATAAAAAAGCTATTAAAAATAAATTCTGTCTACTAGCCTTTTCACACTACATGCTAAATCCATCGATTTCAGTCTGAAATGGCATAAGGTCGATTTTCAAATGTCAAATTTGTATGCGATCTGACATTTGTAAACGGACCTTATCTCATTTCAGCTAGATTTCCCATGTAGTCTGAAAAGGTTATTATAGCCTTGTCACACTGCCTTCGAAATCTAGCAGAAATGACATAAGGTCGATTTACAAATGTCAGATCCCATACAAATTTGACATTTGAAAATCGACCTTATGTCATTTCTGCTAGATTTCGCATGCAGTGTGACAAGGCTATTAGACACAACTTATCATATTTAAGCTTCGTGCACACCTACGCTTTTAATTTTCGGTGCATTGGAACTTATAAAACACAGAAAAAAAGTTGGTGTACGCGATGCTCCAAGCATTGAGCATACCGAGGCTTGCGTCTTTACGTAGACGCGTAGAATTCATGAATTTAACAGGACACAAATTTTTGACGCCGGCGCCATCTTACGCTTGACGCTATGGTGTGTCCAAAGTTTCATACACCCAAATTATAATAATTGTATAAGATATGTTCTTCTTTCGGTGCCCCGGAACTTATAAAACACAGAAAAATATGTTGTGTACGCGATGCTTCAAGCATTGGGCATACCGAGGCTTGCGTCTTTACGTTGACGCGTAGAATTAATGAATTTCATGACACTTTGGTGCAGCGCACAAATTTTTGACGCCGGCGCCATCTTACGCTTGACGCTATGATGTGTCCAATGTTTCATACTCCCAAATTGTAATAATTGTATAAGAGATGTTTTTTAGAAAATTCGAAAAAAAAGTATATGGCGTGTAGGTAATAATTCCAAACACGACCAAAATATAAATTGTAAGGATACATTCCAAAATAGACATTTTATCCTTCCAATTCTTAGAAACTATAGCCCTGCAAATTTTGCTCTCTGACTTCTAATCACTCTAATTTTTTTGTCAACACCAGAAGACATCAAATCGTGAACATGCTAAAAATTTTTTGGTCCGACTTAACATCACTCCTATTCCTTATAGGAGTTGATTTGTTGGCGCAAGCCAAGTGATGTCTTTTGGGATTATAGGGCCGTTTGTACTTAAAGATTTATCGCAGAGCTTACGATGCATTCTAGTATTGTGAAGACATTTCAGAGAAAAATATTGCATCATCTACACCTTTATCAACTACAATTCAAAAGACATCACTTGAAATTCAAAAGATACCAAATGAAATTAAAAATTTCCAATTGAAATTCAAAAACTATCATTAAAATGCAAAGGACATCATTTGAAATTAACAAAATTCCATTTGAAATCCAAAAACCATCAATTGAAAATAAAAAGACACCTTTTGAAATTCAAAAGGCATCAATTGAAATTCAAACGGCATCAATTGAAAACCAAAATTCGTTAATTGAAGTTGGATGACTTTTTCGGCCATATAAACGTTTATACTTAAACCGATTGAAATTAAAAAATATCCTTTGAAATTAAAAAATATCAATTGAAATATAAAAACCATCATTTGAAATACAAAAGACATCAGTTGAAATTCAAAAATTCCATTTGAAATTCGAAAATGTCATTTGAAATCCAAACAACATCAATTGATATTCAAAATAGATCATTTGAAATTCAGAAGAAATCATTTGAAAGGCATCAATTGAAATCCAAAACTCAACGTCAATTGAAATTCGATAGTTTAAATTTGAATATGAAAAATGTAAACAATGCCAATTTAGGACATCATTTGAAATTAACAAAATTCCATTTGAAATCAAAAAACCAACAATTGAAAATAAAAAGACACCATTTGAAATTCAAAAGACATCATTTGAAATTCAAACGACATCAATTGAAAACCAAAATTCGTTAATTGAAGTTGGATGACTTTTTCGACCATATACACGTTTTGAAATTAAACCCATTGAAATTAAAAAAATCCCTTTGAAATTCAAAATTATCAATTGAAATATAAAAACCATTATTTGAAATACAAAAGACATCAGTTGAAATTCAAAAATTCCATTTGAAATTCGAAAATGTCATTTGAAATCCAAACAACATCAATTTATATTCAAAATAGATCATTTGAAATTCAGAAGAAATCATTTGAAAGGCATCAATTGAAATCCAAAACTCAACGTCAATTGAAATTCGATAGTTTAAATTTGAATATGAAAAATGTAAACAATGCCCATTTAGGCAAAATGTACATTAGGTGGGGTAGCATTAATTAATTTTTTGGAATTAGTTTACAGTTTTGAATTTAGAAGTAAAAAGCTAGCAAAACGATTCTTCTGGGAAGAGATTTCTTTTATTTTTTGAAATAGACGCAGAGAGCTTTCGTGGTAGAAAAGTCTTAAGGTGGACATTTGAGGGGGGTTTGACATTTCTCTAGTAGAATTTTCAAATTTATATTATTTTGAACACATGACGAAAGAAAAAAGTCAAGCAAAAATTAAACAAAATGTGTAGTGTAAATATGGATCAACAAATAGAAATTCTTTTTTTTAAATTCAAATAGAATTTCTGAACTTCAATTATTTTTTTAATTTTTATTTCAAATTGTTTCTTTCGAATTACAATTGAAAATGGTGGTGTTGATTTATGTTGATGATGAAACTTATTTATATTTTCAATTTTTTATGTTTTCACCTTAACCTTCCTTCAACGATTATACGATTAATCTTTAAGTGTAAACTCCCATCAGACTATGTAATAAAAAACACGTCTCAACCTTTGCACAAACATCAGAGACTTGCAAAAACTCAAGCTAATTTTTCAAAAGCTTCATAGTGCTAGAATTTTGCACATTGGCCCCAAAAACTCTGAATCAGGAAGATTCAAAATTTCTCTCACGCAACATAAATCCGCACGCACCTCGGCTGCGAACAATTTTGATGACATGTATTCTCATGGATATGCGGATAGCTACCATATGAATACATGTAATCAAAATTGTCCGTCGCGGCAGTACGTGCAGATTTAGGTTGAATCCTAAGATGACTAATTTTTGATCTCCCACCTCTGAAAACCTATAAAAATCATGTTTACAGTAAAAAAGTACATTGTTTTCGATCAGCTTCCATTTAATATTGAACTCCACTTAGACTTATAACTATGTACGTGTGTGTTTTAATTAAAATTGAGATTCTCTTTAAAAGTATGTACAAAAAATGTATTTTTGAATTATAATAATATTAATAATGGCAGTTACGCATATGTACTTTAAAATTGATGCATTTAAAAGATTTATCTTTGGTCTCGAATCTTTGGCGAAGGTGTGCGACGGCAGTGTGTTTCAAAAGGCTATTCGGAACGAAATGTAAAGTATATTATTTTTTACTGAAATCTATTTTTTCAATGACTTGGTTTAACTATACATCCACTTCGTATGCTCGTCGGCAAAGGTAGACGATTGAAAAAATATGTTAAAGACAAATGTGAAATATAGAGTTTTCAATTCGAATTGTAAATATTGTGGAAGTCAGAACATGACCGATAAATTCACTTTTGATAATAAAAATATAAAATTAAGAAAGGGCCAGATTTGGAATGAACTCTTATAGAATGGAACCTAATGTTGCATAGAACAAGGCAAGATTTTTTCGGATTGGACATTATCTTCTGCATGTACTTTTATTGAATAAAATCATCTTCATCGTTTTTGAATAGCTCCAAATGCAAATTGGAAATTAGACCAAAAGATTATGATTTTTTGCAAATCGAAGTTTTGTTATTTCTGCAAGCAAAATCAAGCGTTTTCAGCTCATGTTCGATTTACAAATGTCAAATTTATGTGGCATCTGACATTTGTAAATCGACCTTGATCGATTTCAGCTTGACTTCACATGCGATCTGAAAAGGTTATTATTAATGGCGTTGCATAGATGGTAACTCAATTTTAACCAGAGAACAAAAATCGGAGCAAATTCTGTGTCGAATGTCTGAGAGAGCTAGTACGCCTTAAATGAGCTCGCATTACGCTGATGTAGAACAAACAGCTGATCGCTTGTATGTTGAAAAAAATTAAGAAAAATGTTTAACTTTTCTCAGCGTGCGAAAAGGTTTTTTTTTTGTTATATCGTCACCTTAAGTTTAAAAGGATGAAAGTGAACTTTTTTCGAATTCGAATTTCACGATTTCTAAAGTAGCACAGCTTTGAAGGTTATCCTCCCGATCCAGACATGAAGGCACAGATGAACTGGAGTTTGAATCATGGCAGGAGTCTTTACTTCTTTCATTGACGGGAAGTTATCGCGGCCGATTTTTCTTAATCGTCACCTTAATTCTAAAAGGCCATAAATGATTTTTTTAAATCGCGTTTTTTTACATATTCCGATGTTTTCCAGTGTTTCCATGGAAATATGCAAAAACGCGATTTCAAAAAAATTGTCAATTACAACCTTTTAGAATTAAGGTAACAACGCTATGTGGATTGCTTTTGTTGGTCACGTGCGCTTAGTACAATCATATTAAGGTTAGCCCTTATGACTTGTCGAATCAGATGTTGCGGAAAAACGCTAGAACAAAGCGACGCCAATAAAATGTTGTGGTGTGCGCGAGTCTAACAAAACTCATGAGTGGTTGGGATCAAGGCGTATTTATACAGGTGATAGCACTAGAACAACAACAAAATACAAGTAATTTTTTGAATGGTGAGCCATACTGTCAAAGCAAAATATATGGGATTTGACAGTTTCGGTTACTTTTGAATGAAAAAAATTTCAGTCAGCTGGGCTCCTGCTATCACCTTTATAAATACGCCTTGGTTGGGATTGAGTTTTTGGCTTTTCAAAGAAAAATAATAGAATTCCTCAAGCTATTTTATTCGAAAACCCCAATCATCGTTAGAGCAAATTCTTCATGCTACAAAAATGAGCAAGAAGTGACATCTTCCAAAATGTGGTACTTTAATATATATTCTTTTTGTTATTTGACCATTGAATGTGATTAAAAACTCCAGAACAATACTTTGATGTGGAAAAAAGGGGAGAAATTTGATTTTTTTAATTTCTTGCCCCAATAACATATAAATGTCACTGGCAACACATATTCATACGTAAAGAGAGCTATTTAAATCAATATTAATTCGTAAAAATCCATTCGCAAAGAACCCTATTCAAATCAATATCAATTCGTAAAGAAGCCTATTCAAATCAATATCCATTCGTAAAAATGCATTCGTACAGAAGCCTATTTACATCAATATCCATTCGTAAAAATCCATTCGTAAAGAAGCCTATTTAAACCAATATCCATTCGTAAAGAATCCTATTTAAATCAATATCCATTCGTAAAAATCCATTCGTAAAGAAGCCTATTTAAACCAATATCCATTCGCAAAGAATCCTATTTAAATCAATAAATCAATTCATAAAAATCCTTTCGTAAAGAAACCTATTTAAATCAATATCCATTCGTAAAAATTCATTCGTACAGAAGCCTATTTACATCAATATCCATTCATAAAAAAACATTTAAATCAATATCCATTCGTAAAGAAGTCTATTTAAACCAATATCCGAAAGAAGAAACCTATTTAAATCAATATCCATTCGTAAAAATTCATTCGTACAGAAGCCTATTTACATCAATATCCATTCGTAAAAAAAAAACATTTAAATCAATATCCATTCGTAAAGAAGTCTATTTAAACCAATATCCGTAAAGAAGCATTTTTAAATCAAAATCCATTCGTAAAAGTCCTTTCGTAAAGAAACCTATTTAAATCAATATCCATTCGTAAAAATTCATTCGTACAGAAGCCTATTTACATCAATATCCATTCGTAAAGAAGTCATTTAAATCATAATCCATTCGTAAAAATCCATTCGTAAAGAACCCTATTAAAATCAATATCAATTCGTAAAGAAGCCTATTTAAATCAAAATCCATTCGTAAAATCCTTTCGTAAAGAAGCCCTATTCGCTCAACATAATTCTGCGTTCTTTGATTTTAGTCATTCTGGGTTAATCCTATACAACAAATGTATGGTATTTGATATCTATATTCGTTGGTTAGCTTCTAGATGTTGATTAATTTTGTTTTCATTGCAAATAGTTCCTAACTGCCTTGTCACACTGCATGCAAAATCTAGCTGAAATGACATAAGGTCGATTTTCAAATGTCAAATTTGTGTGAGATCTGACATTTGTAAATCGACCTTATATCATTACAGCTAGATTTGATATGCAGTGTGACAAGGCTATAAAAATATCCTTCCAAATCGAGACGAAGCCAGGGCTCCTGGCATAACACAGTTTGTGATTAAATCATTCAACCTAACAAATTGATCATAGTTCTATTTACACAGATTAAATCAATGCTCTGAAACCTTATGAGAATTGTGAGAAATTTAAATTTGAAAAAAGTTCAGTCTCAGTGTAAACTGGCCATCTGTACTATGCAATTCCAAATCCATTAATGCAAAACACAATCATTAAATGAAGAAAAAGCGAATTTGTTTTAGACATTCAATTAGTGGTTTATTTCATAACTTCTTCTTTTAGCTGGCCGCAAACTTTTGAAACACACTGTTTACCGCCCCACCCCCCTGATTTCCTTAGAACAAAAGCAAGTTCCCGCTCACTCGGTACTACTCTACTGCCGAAATTTATTTGGTATCCTTTTCTTGTATTTCCTCAATACACGATTGGCATGATAGAATTTCGATAGTTTCTTTTGCGCGTATTTCTCGTGTAAATATTTATAAAATTCTTGTTGTAAAAATTTATGTAAATTATCAGGTACGATTTCCTCATGATGTATTGTCGATAAATCGGACAAACTATCGCTCGTATCTAGATCATTGATAAAGGGTATATAGTCGCGAGGTGAAGGTCTAGAGGCCGTTTGCCTCGGCGGTTCGGGTGTATGGAACTCGACGTCGGTATCGTAATCACTTAAAATGATTACCTCACTTTCGGAATCTGAACTGATGATGTGAATTTCGGAATTTTCACTGTCTGTATTGAGAATGCCGATTAGTTGCAGGGTATTTACTCTTTCCGCCATGGGGGCGTTTGTGGCATTTTCGTTTGCGTTGGCGTCCATAACATTGTCATTGTCCTCGTCTATGTCGTTCGCGCCCTCATCGTCGTTAACATTCATATCACATTGTAAAACATAAACATCATTATCACTATTTAAAATTTCATGTAAATTAATAAGTAACACATCTTGAGCTTCTTCATTTGTCGCTGTTGCTGTGGTTGCTGCTGCTGTCGCCTTATCGCTGTCATTATCCTCGGGATCGGACAGCAAAACTCCCGCTTGCCGATACATTTCCGCCAGTGCCTCTTCGACACTCAGCTCGCGTTCTATAACTACATGGGGATCGCAGGTTTCCAGGACGTTGTTTGGTGTTTGGTTAAGGGGATGGGTGGTTAGTTCTTCTGCATCTTCATCATTATTTTGTACAATTGTTAAACTATTAACATTCAAGGAACTATTTAAGGCAGCCCTACAAAGGTCACTTAACTTTGGTATTATACAAATATTAGTTGTGCTAATATTCTCTTTGAAATTGTCACTTTTCTCGGCTTCGCCATTATTCGTCTTTTTCGGCTTCTTGTCTTTTGCATGCGCGTTGACAACATCCGGCTCATCGTTGGGTTGCTCTTCGTCGCTTTCTAACATCTTTTTGATATGTTCTATATCATTTGTTGATATGCTTACATTCGATACGCTTACCAAATGTGGTTCAGTCTGTAGTTCTTCCTCTGGGCCGTTGATGAGGGCAGCAGCATCGCCGGCCAGACTTGTAAAGGGTCGATGTTGGGAGAGTTCCTTTTCCAAAGCCTCCAATTCATCCAATTCCGGTGACTTGCTCGGTGCCGGAGAGTTGCCCATCAAACGCGTCGTCGTCGCATAAGGGAAGGCATCATTTGCTGCCGAATCCTCATGGAGACTTTCAATCTCTCTACGTATTCTCTCCTCTTCGTGTTGATCTTCGAAACCATTGAAATCGGAACCATCATCGAAACTGGATTGATTTTTGAAACCCAGGAAATCTGCGGTTCTGTCCAAAGTGTTGCTGGAGATATCATCGGATAGCTTGGAATTTTGAAGTGATGTGGTATCCTCGAGTTCAGCAGGCGCAGTTCTGGATGTTGTGGAATGTTGTATGACCGACAAATTACTGTTTGATTTCGCTTGTATGGTGGGTGAGAGTCCTCTGGTGGGACTGAAATTCAACGGCTCCGGACTTTCGGAACCCCTTAGTCTAGAACTGCTACTACCTGGTCTATCATGAGATTCGTCAGTTCGCACATTTGTACGAGATTTTGAAGTATCAGCTTGGTAATTTCTCAAGCTACGATACTTGCCCTTGGTATTCCAAAAATTCATTTCGGGACTAGCTTCACGATACATAGGGCGTGTTACGCGTTTATAACATTCGGAGTTTTCTGAAGTAGCCCAGCTTTGAAGGTTATCCTCCGGAGCCGGGCATGAAGGCACACTGGATGAACTGGAGTTTGAATCATGACAAGAGTCTTTACTTCTTTCATTGGCTGGGGATGCAGTCGGTAAGTTATAGTGGGCGAATTTGTCTTCTGATATTTCTGTCACATCTTCCAGCTGTTCAATTGGCAAGGCTTCTGTGGCTAACTCGGTTCCTGTTTCGTCGGCTTTATCCAATTGGATCTCAGTTGGTTCGCCTGCTTCCGGGTGTCGAGGTGAGTTTTCTTTCAACAACATATGATCCTCAGTTGGCGTAGACTCTTCAGGTACCTGTGCTTCATCATCATTTTGATTTGGTTCTTCAACTGTTGGAGATTTAGTCAGCGATTCAGTAGACTCCGGAACAACTTGCGCTTCATCGTCAATTTTATTCGGTTCTTCAATTGCAGGAGATTGCGGTACATTTTCTTTCAGTGATTGAGTCGGTTCTTCAATTACTGGAGGAGGCGGTGACTTAATCAGGGATTCAATAGACTCCGGAACAACTTGCGCTTCATCGTCAATTTTATTCGGTTCTTCAATTACTGGAGAAGGCGGTAACTTAATCAGGGATTCAGTAGACTCCGGAACAAATTGTGTTTCATCCTCAATTTTATTCGATTCTTCAATTGCTGGAGATTGCGGATCATTTTCTTTCAGTGATTCAGTAGACTGCGGAACAACTTGTGCTTCATCGTCATTTCGATTTGGTTCTTCAATTACTGGAGAAGGCGGTGACTTATTCTGTGATTCACTAGACTTCGGAACAACTTGTGTTTCATCCTCAATTTTATTCGATTCTTCAATTGTTGGAGATTGCGGATCATTTTCTTTCAGTGATTGAATCGGTTCCTCAATTGCGGGCGATTGTGGTGATTTAGTCGGAGATTCAGTAGCCTCCGGAACAACTTGTGTTTCATCCTCAATTTTATTGGACTCTTCAATTGCAGGAGATTGCGGATCATTTTCTTTCAGTGATTCAGTCGGTTCTTCAATTGCGGGATATTGTATTTCCAGTGAATCCAAAGGACACATTGGGGTTTCTTCTGGCTTGTCAGATGCTTTGAGTGTTGGGTCATCATTTTCCACTTGAATTGGTTCCACAGGAGATTCTGCTTCCTTCCACGGATGAGCCATTGGAACTTCTTTGAATGAAACTTCAGTTTCAATGTCATTAAGAGACGTCAGTTGATTTGGAGAATCTGCGGATGGTATTTGATGATGTGGCATTTGGCAAACTTCATGGAATGCTCCATTTGATTGTTCAATCACAACAGAGTCTGGACGTTCCTCCTCCACTTTTTCGAAGATCTTTGAATCTTTTGACAAATCAAGAACTTCATTTTCAAAATCTTCTCTGATAAATTCTTGGCGTTTTGGAGAGGAGCTTTCGCCATCGGAAAGACTTTGAAGAGATTTAGTTTGGTTGTCATCGTCTGTGGCCGGATGTGACTCGAACTCTTGGAGATATGACCGCAAACGTGGATCCCGAGTGCGGACATGGCGTAACTTTTTCATGTCATTTGATTTGTAGATATTTTTCTCTTCGGCAGATTCTTTATAAGCGTTTTCATCGCCACGTATTTGTAATTCTTTGAGAATAACTTGAGGCACCACGGATTCATTGGTCTTAGGATCTTTGAGGGGCACAGCTTGTTCCGACATTTTTTTCGATTCGGAAATCTCTGTCGGGAGATTTTCGCTCTTCGATTTTAAGTTGTTGCAGGTTTGTTCCGATTCGTCTTCCAAGGAATATCCACATTTCGTTTTGTCCACATCTTGTTGGATTTCTAGGGTTTCCGGATATATACAGCCTGCTGCAGATTCTGTTGTGGTTCTGAACTCATCTGGGATGTCGGTTTGTTCCGATTCGTCTTCTAAGAAATATCCATATTTCGCTTGGTTCATATCTCTCTTGATTTCTGTCGTTTCTGAATCAATGCTGACTTCTGCAGATTCTGTTGAGGTTCTCATCTCATCTGGGATGTCGGCTTGTTCTGATTCGTTTTCCAAGGAATATCCACATTTCGTTTTGTACACATCTTGTTTGATTTCTGTGGTTTCTGCAGATTCTGTTGAGGTTCTGACCTCTTCTGGAATGTCGGGTTTATCTGCTGCTGGGAGCTGCTCGGTTTGAGAAACAAGAGCAACATCTTCTTCTATGTTTGTAACACCATCTTCGTCATTTTCAGTGAAATCTTTTGAAGTTTCCAGGTCATCCGGAACATCCGTGGTAATATTGGGAAATTGTGTAGAAGTTTCTTCTTGTTGTGGAACGACATCGTCTAATCCAACTAATGGAGAGTCTATTGCGGATCTGTCGTCCTCTGCTGAACTAAGGTTTTGATTGTCTGGGCTCTGCGGATCAATGGTTGCTTCCGAATTGCAGTTATTTGTTTTCAGTACTGATTGTTTGGCTGCTCCGGAAGTTTCTTCAACACATATAACCGGAGTTAAGTTATGCTCCCTTACACTCAGTTCACTTGTATCCTCTGTTTGTAGAACTTCAGTTGATTTAATTACCGATTCGTAGTTGAAAGTTTTCGCAATGTTTTCTTGATCACATTCAATTGGCGTTTGCATGTCCTTGCTAGGACTTTGTTGTGATTCCTTTGGTGGAATCACAATGGTTTCCACTTCCTCATCTGCCGATTCTTTGGGAAAAGCTGAGACTTCAGCCACCTCTGGAACATCATTAACTGGAATTAATTGGCTGCTCTCTTCGTTTTCTGATTCTGAATCTTCACTATTCGCTTCCAAGGATGATCTTGATTCATTCGAAAAATCATTAACGTCGATTGGACTTTGTGCTTTGGAAACGTCTGGCCGTCTGTCAGTTTCATATGTTTCCTCGAATTCGGAATCTTCTTCGGATGTAGAATCTTCCGTGATATCGACGATTTGTGTAATTACCTGCATCGGAGCTATATCTTCTTTGTTGTGTTGAAACTGATCACCTTCAGAATCTTCAGAGGATGAAGTGTCTTCAGAAAGATCTATAACCTCTTCACTTTCCATGGATTTTGAAGTAAATGCTGACGATGAATTTGAATGAAAGTCTTCCCGGCAATCATCCATTTTAGCTTCATTCAGTTCACTGGATTTCGCAGAGGAAATGTCTTCTTCGGGAATGTTGCATGCTTCGGTTTTATCACTATCTGTAAAGATTTCTCCCATATCTTCATGTCCACATAGGTTATTTGTTGGACTTTCGACATCTTCTTTATCAGATACCTTACTTCCAGCACTTTCTACCGAGAGTTTTGTCAAATCTTCATCATCAGATATATTTTTCGCCACGATTTCTGGACACATTTCTGTTACATCACTTCCAGGTCTTTCTATGGGGAGTTTTTCCAAATCTTCAGATATATCTTTCGCAGCGTTTTCTGAAGGAAGTTTTTGTATATCCTCATTAAGAGACACGTTATCTGCAGAAGTTTCCTCATCAACGGATGGTTTCACGAAAGCTTCGTCATCATCAGGGACATTATTTGCCGGATATTCGGAGGAGAGGTTTTCTAAAGCTTCATTTTCAGCTACAATATTTGCATGGATTTCTTGGGAAAGGCTATCCAAATCTTCATGATCAGGGCTTTCTGGGGGTATCTTTAGCAGATCATCATCTTGAGTTATGATATTTACCGGACTCTCAGGAGAGACTTTTTCCATGTATTCCTGATCGGATATGATATTATTTGGACTTTCAGAAGATGGCTTTTCCACGACTTCTTCATCGGACACAGACACTTCCTGAGGTAGTTTTTCCAATTCATTTTTTTCGGGACTCTTTGGAGGGACTCGTTGCTGCAAATCTACAGCTGGACTTTCGGGAGACTCTTTTCCTATATCTTCATCATCAAGTATGCTATTTGTAGGGCTTTTGCAAGAAAGCTTGTGTAAATCTACCGCCTGAGAAGTGCTAATTGCTGGACTTTCGGGAGACTCTTTCCTCATAGCTTCATCGCCAAGCATGCTATTTGTTGGGCTTTCACAAGAGACCTTTTGCAAATCTACCGCCTGAGATGTATTGCTTGTTGGACTTTCGGGAGACTCTTTTCTTAAATCTTCATCGCCAATCATGCTATTTATAGGGCTTTCGCAAGAGAGCTTCTGCAAATCTACAGCATGAGATGTATTGCTTGCTGGACTTTCGGGTGACTCTTCTCTTATATCTTCATCGCCAACCATGCTGTTTGTTGGGCTTTCGCAAGAGACCTTTTGCAAATCTACCGCATGATATGTATTGCTTGCTGGACTTTCGGGAGACTCTTCTCTAACCATGCTGTTGGTAGGGCTTGCACAAGCGAGTTTTTCCAAGGCCTCATAATCAGAAACATTATTTGTAGTGTTTTCCACAGGAAATGAGTCCAAAAGTTCATCATCCGATAATATTTTTCTGGGACTATGAGGAAAAAGCTTTTCCATGTCTATATAATCTGAATTTAATATTGACTTTGAAATTAGCGCATGTTCAGGAGTCGTCTTCTTTTGTCTTTCTAAATCCAAATAACTAACAGCTGAGAGGTTTTCTTCTTCTTCGGCATCATCATCAGAACTGTCTTCCACCGCAAAATCTTCAACAATTTTAGAATAATCAGACACAATTGGAATGTCTTCAACAGTTGGAGTTGTAGGCTTAGATAGTTCGTGATTTTCGTGGCTTTCCCTTAATTTCGATTCTTGTGAATGGTTTTCAAAAACACCAACAACTTCTGCAGTATCAGAGTTGTCTTCTGCCGGGAAAGCATCAGCAATCTTTGCATGATCTTGAGCAATTTGATTTTCATCATCGGTGGGCGATGTAGGCTTAGATAGTTCGTGATTTTCTTGTCCTTCCGTGAATTTCGTTACTTCATCTACTCTATGTTCCAATGTTTCCTTTTGTGGTTCGACATCATCTTCACTGTCCGAAGACTCGTTGTCTCCATCGGATTCATCACTTGATGTGGAGTCACTCGCCAACTCATCTATGGAACTTTGTGTCTCCAGTGGTGGTGCCAGTTTAATAACATTGTCATTGTCTTTCGCACTTGCAGGCGATGATGTTTTATCGGCATCGGTTGTATTATCGAACTGTTCACTGACTTTTTTACTTTCTCTTCTCAAGCTAGCATTCACTTGCTCTTGTTCTTCTACGTCTTCTTTGGTTTTAGTTTCTTCGTCAGAGGCAAATGTTTTCGTGATTTCTTTGGTATTCTCTAATTCGAAAATGTCTTTACGATTAACGTCGGTTGGTTGCTTGCGTCCGGAAAACATCAACATTTCTTCGTGGCTATGAGCTTCCGCAGAAGACTTCGAAAGCTTTTCACATTTTTCCACAACTTTAATTAATGTCTTAAGAGTTTTGTTTTCCATTTCGTTTTCCGTATCTGAATCGGAATCACTGGAATCTTGGCTGTCATCACAATCCTTGTCGTCTTCGTCGGAGCTTTCCGAAGTAGAACTCGAACTGCTGTATGTCTCAGATTCACTTGACTCTGCTACATCTTCAGGTTCGGGTTTAAGGGATTCGGTTGAGATCAGTACTAAATCATTTACGCTGCAGTCTTTCTTCGGTTCAGCATATTCCAAAACAATATCAGCCTTTTTCGGATAGGTTTCATGTTTCCTAATTACGGTTGTTGCCTGGGCTGTGACTTGTGGAGGAGGCGGAGGTATTAGCTCCGAAATGATTGGAGTAGTTGATGAGGTCTTGTCTTCAACTTTCGCTTCGGTTGATTTCTCTTCTGCTTTAAGTTGTGACTTTGATAAGTTATTGGCTTCCGCAGTACTCACTATATGTGCTGTGGCCATTAATGGACTTTGCTCGGCATCTTGTTTTTCTTTTGCTCCCATATATTCGGTATTATCATCAATTTGTTTCGGTTTACTTTCAATTTTCCGTATTACGGATGTTATCAGCACTGTATCCGTTTCTTGGGGGGTTGTTGTTAAATGACCACTGGCTTGAGGATCTGAGGATGAAGCCTTGTGTGTTACTGTCTCTTCAGCGAACGCCGGTGCTGTACATTTCTTCTTCGGCTCGAACTCATCTTCTCTTTCTGTCGAATTCGAAGCATGTTTTCGAATTACGCTGGTTGCCTGTGGCGATTCGACTTGAACCGCTACACGCGATTCTGGTACTTCATCAGTTTCATTTGCGTTATTTGCAATGCTTTGAATTTCCTTCTGGGCGGCCACTTGAGAATGAGAAACTTCAGCCATAGTTGTAGGCGATTCAGTTGAGGTTTGCGGCGTGGACAAGTCTTTGTCTTCTTGATCTACACCCCCCAGATTAGCCTTGATTATAACACCACCCGTTGAGTGTTTCTTCTTCTGCAGATCTAGAACTTCATATTGGAGAGTTGGTGATTTGTGGTCACCCACTTCGTTTAGTTCGACTTCCTCTACACTTTCTGGTTTCTCTGCTACTTCAGCAGCTAATGGATACAATTCGGCTGGATAAGCCAGATCTTGTATCACAACAATTTCAGTATTCTCTTGACCATCAGAGCTCGCTAGCTCTGCTAGCAATATTTTCTCAGAACTAGATTCCAAGGCCTGTTCCACTGATGGGTAGGATGACAACTCCACAATTTCGCTTACATATCTCGGACTGCCCTCCAAACAGGGTCCGTCAACGGCCTCCGGTTCCATAAGACTGCGTATCACCTCACACGTCTCACACGAGGGATCTACGCAAATGTGTTTCTCTTCGGTTTCCGGACACTCTTCTACGGTTATCATGATACGCCCACGGAATTCCTCCGAATTTATAACGTTCAACACCAGGGTTTTCAGCGGAAGCGGATCGAAACGTTTCGCATCCGAACTCAGCGCAATCGAATAGTTCTTAATCGATTGCCTCTTGATCAAGGGTAAATGTTTCTCTTTCAGCTCGGCGATATAATTACGTACACGCTTGTAACGCTGACGCCGATATCGGCGCAAAGAATGCATTAGTTTGTAGTAGACGGAAGAAGGTTTTCGTCGGCGCGCCATATCGGTTTTTAAGCGTTTTATGGCGGGCAGTAGTCTATTCCGCGACTTTTTTGTGTAGACCCGGGGAAAATTTGAATTGTTCACTTTCACTTCTTCGGCCGATTTCATTTTTTTCTTATTCTGTTGCGCCGCGGAGGGCGTTGTCTTCACTTCTTCGTCTTTTAGTTTTCGCTTGCGTTTGTAGAATTTCGAAAAGTCCTGAACTTTCTGTTCGAAATCCTTTTCCGCCTTGGTTACATTTTCACAATTTGTTGTTATTTTATTGATAAATGTTTCGTATTCCTTTTCGAACAAAGACGACTCATTGGAATTTCGACTATTGCCGCTCTCATAGCCCTCAATATCCGTGGAGTTTGTAGCGGTGAGGGAACGTGCTGGTGCTGGTGTTGGTGTGGGTAGGACGGCTTTGGTTTGGTCTAAGTTCAAATCATCGAAGCTAATTTGTGTTGTTAGACTTTTGGCTTGATGGTGGTGGAGCTCGCTCTCCCGGGACTTTGTGTGCTCCGCATTATTATTTGGCTTAATATCAGTTTTGGTATCTTTGGTAGGGGCCGGCTCCTCGTGGTGACTTGATTTGGTTATCACTGAATCTATTTCCAGTTTGCGCATCTGCTGCAATTGATCTAGCTCCTTTTCCACATCGAAGTTATCTAGGCTAAGAGAGCTGGTGTCGACGACCGAGTGATCGGTGTTGGGAGGCGTGACTATCGAACTGTTGACGTTCGATTTTTCAATATCTATGATAATATCGGGCAAGTTGACATACTGATTGGCCTCAACATCGTCCAGGGCTGAGGTCTGTGAGTCTGTGAAGTGTTTGGCGATCTGTGCCGTTTTGTGGGCACTTTCCGCCGTTCTCACTTTGTCGGAGATTAAGGGAGGTATTTGCTCCATGCTAGGTTGACGTTCCGCGTTGGCAGTTTGCAGCACTTCATTTATGACAGTGGGTTGATCGAAGGACATGACCTCGGAAGCGGCCGCATAATCCTCTTCATCATCATTCCAATTGGCTATAAAATCACGCAGACTTACGTTTTTGGTCGCCTCCTCGCCGGCCTTGGGCTCAGCTCCCGCATGTTCATCGGGTGTATAACCCGAAGCCTGAGATTGTGTGTCGTATTCATTGAAGGCGGTAGTAGTTTCCGGTGTATTGAGTAATTCCGTAGACTGATGATAATGGTCTCGCGCTGTAATCGGCAGCGGCTGCGTTTGCTGTGCATAGCAGGCTTCCTGCCCTTGTGGCGGAGGTGGCGGCTGTGGTTGTATGGGCTTGCGATAATCCAATAAGGCACGTTTGGCGGCTGACGGTGCATAGGCGGCCGTTGTGGCTCCCACATTTGGGGCGCTCATATGTGAGGGTGGCTCGTGTAGGTATGTATCGTAAGCGTTAGCTGGTAAACTGAGATCATTTGAAAACGTTGCGGAATTCGCGGGGGGATCATGTGCGATCAGTGGTCCTGCCGGCTGTTGTCCATGATGCATCTGGTTGGAACTGTACAGTTGATTGTTGGGCGCAGACGCCCCAGCAGCAGTAGCAGCACTGCCATATTGGTAATTATGCGGATGTGTTAGGTGGGTGGGTGGAGCATTGGCGTCGTAGTGCGAGCTTAGATAGAGATCATTGGGGTTTTTCAGTTTACTCCCCGTCCCGTAGTCCATGACACTGCCGTACTTGCAACTGGAACCCAAAGGATTGAGATGCGACTGATGGTGGGCTGCCGATTGCGGTGTCATATAGGCAGAGGCTTGCCCGAGGGGTGCTGCCGCCGATTGGCCATGTGCTAAACGTCCGGGCGGGTAGTAACAACTTTGTGCCTGATAAGGTTGGGCACAACACGACTGCCGGGCATTTAGTGCAGCGCTTGCAGCATTCGCCGGAAAGTAGGGCGACGTCGAGTGCAGAGCATGAGGCGGCGGCGGTGGTGGTGGCGCCAATCTGTCATTTAGAGGCGCATGCGTGGTCGGCCACAAGTGATGACGTGTTGCGGGTGGACTCACATAGGGCTGTTGATAGGGCGGGGGATATTTGTCATATTTCATGCCGTACTTGTCGTGAGCCATATAGTAGGGATCGCGGGCCAGATGTGAACTATTAGCTGCCAGATAACTGGCGTGGGTGGGAGCCACCGTGGCGGTGGGTAGATGGCCCGTCGGAGGTGGTATTGTGCGGCTGTTTCCCGACGCATATTCAATGCCCCACGGCCATGTTGAAGAATTTAGCGAACCGGCAGCTCTCGCTTTGCTATAGGCCGTTTCAGGCGAGGCTTCGTAGCCCAGCGAGGGATATGCCGCCGAGGGATACATGTATTTATCGTAACCGGCCGTGGGCAAACTAGCCGCATGTTGAGCCGGTGCTCCCGCATAATAGTTGTTGGCATTGTGATACAACGATTTGCCCGCCAGTCCCGCAGAGGAGCCATAGGTGACCGCCTCCTTCAGCTGTGATTTGGCAGCGGCATAATATTTCTGCTGCTGATGATAGGCGGCCGCATTGGGAAAGTTGGCCAAGTTGTCGTGATAATCCAGGGGTATTTTATGTTTGAGCTGATCGTAAAAGGCTGTTGTGTTGCTGGACTGTTGCTGGGACAAGGGTTGAGCATAGAACGGTGTGGCAGTCGCCTGAGGCTTGGAGGTCGTCGACGACGAGGAGGAGCCCAGCAGTGACGTTGAAGATCGCGACTTGGCGGAGGAACTGGACACACCCAAAAACTGCTGGTGATGTTGTGAGTGGCTGCTCGGTTTCGGCCCGGCTGCTTCATTTTGCAAGTGTGGATGTTGGTAATTGGCGGCTGCTGTTGAACGGGCGGTTGAGGACCTTCCACTTAAGAGCTGACGTTCATAATTGAGGGGAGCTACACCCGTAGCTTTGTATGGATGTTGCATACCCTGTTGCTGTTGTTGATACGCGGTGGGGGAAGTTGCGGCGGCACCATCAAAGGTCGTTGCACCAACAGCTCCAATGTTATATGTTGACGATAAATTGTGAGCTTCTTGTTGCTGCTGCTGCTGTGGCAGTTGTTGTTGGTGTGGTTGCTGTTGCTGCGGCTGTTGTTGCTGTTGCGTGTAATCATACGCTGTTGAATAGTATTGTTGACTCTGCGTATGTTGTAGACTTTGCTGCAATTGCTGATGTTGCGTATGCGAGTGCAGATGTTGTTGTTGCTGCTGTTGTTGCGACTGGAGGTGGTGGTGGTGTTGCGGGAGGTGTTGCTGTTGCGCAGAATAGTGTTGCGACTCGATGGCTTGTGTTGTTATAGCTTCACTGTAGAACGGTGACACAGCTGCCACAGTTGCAATGGGTATTGGCTCGGCTATGGCAACCGGTGTTGTGGCCGCCGTGTGTGTTTCATAACTGTTGGTGGGTGTTGCTGATGTGCTACCATATCCACTGCTATTGCTACTCGTACTGCTGCTGCTGCTACTACTGTTGCTGCTGCCACCGCCGCCGACAACGCCGACGCCATTGCTGATGATGAGACTACTACTGTTATTGCTGTTGCTACTGTGTCCGCTGTGTGTTATTAGTGAGTTGTGGTGTTGGTTGTTGCTCTGATTGGCATTGATGATAACATTCGCTGATGATGATGTTCGGTTGGCTGCCACAATTGATGGTACTGTCACCGCGCCGCCAGCCGTATCCATTATTTTGTGTTGCTGTTGTTGGAGCTATAGTTGCGTTTGCTGTTGTTGTTGCTGTTTCTGTTCTTGTTTTTGTTGATATTTATTGTTTTAGTTGAACGCACATTTGGCTGGGTTCACTTTTCAGTTAATAACACTGAATTCTGATCTGAAATTAAAGATAAAATTGCTATTAGAAAATATTCGAAAAAAAAAAATCATCATCGTATTGGTTTTTTGTATATTTCGCTTATGGATTCTATGAATTTAAGAATAACCGTTGACGTACAAAGTTGTGCGCCGAGAATTTCCGTTGCGAAAAGTTGTCTGTATTGCAAATGGTGTAGAACGTGGCAGTGCGGGTGTAGTGGTCTATATTATATTATTATTTTAAATTGTCGATCTACAGATATTGCAATTTTTTTTGCGGCTCTTATTGGTAAGTATGTGCGTGTTTGTTAATTATATTGATTGAGCAAAAAAAAACGTTAAACTATGCTGGAGGATGGAAGAAAAAAATCTATGTTTGAGGAAGACAATATATACATATGTGAAACCAGAGATCCTATGTAAGAACTGTGTACCCCATTTTATCTTTTGGCGAACATTTCTCCTTTTTGCAGGACTTTTAATTTCAAAAGAATATAGATGTTTAAATAATTTATTTTCATACTTTAACGAGTGGTACAAAAGTGATATGGGTATCAAATGAAAGAGAAGAATGTATGTTAAAAATAATAAAAATACGAATACGCGAACTTAGAGAATTATATTTTCGCCTCTGGGTGTATTTCTTTGAATAATACATGGACTTCCTTTAAGTTGCACAGTGCCAGTATTTATACACTCCACGAGAGTATTATGTCTTTGTACATTTGTTTGTAACAGCCAAAAGGAAGGGAGATAGACCCATTGTTAAGTATACCGATCGATTTAGAATCACTTTTTGAATCGATTTAGCAATGTCCGTCTGTCTGTCCATCTATTGTTGTAATCACGATACAATACAATTATAGTCCGATCTTAACAAAAATTGGCACAAGTAAGTTTTGTGGATTAAGGACGAACGCTATTTAATTTGAGGCAAATCGGTTCAGATTTAGATATAGCCCCCATACAAATGTCGCTCCCGATTTGCCTTTTTCCGCTCTATAAAGCACCCGATTTTCTTCACATTTGGCTTAGATCCTTAAAATCTGACTAGACACACCAGTGGCGAAAGCAGGTTAGATCGGTTCAGATTTATATAGGGTGTTTTTTATTGAGGTATAGAACTTCGAATTGAAATAAAACACAAGAAAATCGTTTTAATGTCCATCAATTTGGCTTTATTGGAAGGATAATTTTATGCCATTAATGTTTAAATATGATTTCGGGCATGTGGCCGCCGCGGCTGGCTCGAATATAGCCAATTCTACAGGTCCAATTTTCAACCACTCCAATTGCTGTGCACGGTGGCGAATCGATTCATTCGGGTCCTCTTCAACACTTTGCTCTACAGCGGCAATTGTTTCTTCGGTGCGCACTGTTCGACGTCTCTGCGGATGCGTATTATCACATAGAGTAAACGTAGTGCGAAAACGATCCATGGTTAACCGAATTAATTGCTCTGATGGACGATTATGTCGATAAAATGGACGGAGCTTGCGGTGAACTTCGCGAACTGAACCATTACTTTCGAAATAAATTTGCACGATTTGCAAGCGTTGTTCTTTTGTCAACCTGTTCATGATGAAATGGCAAACCAAACTAAATATTAATCACTTGACAGCTGACAAAATGGCCGCCAGTTAAAAAAGTGATGCCAACTTAAAGTTCTATACCCCAATAAAAAACACCCTGTATATAGCCCCATACAAATGTCTCCCGATTTGACTTTTTCCGCTCTACAAACCACATATAGTACCCGATTTTCTTTAAATTTGGCACAACATCTTATAATCCAACTAGAAACACCTATGCTGAAAGTGGGTACGATCAGTTTAGATTTAGATATAGCCCCCATACAAATGTCGCTACCGATTTGACTTTTTCCGCTTTAGAAACCACATATTGTAACCGATTTTCTTTAAATTCGCAAAACACTTTATATTTCAACTGGAAACAGCTGTTGTAAAAATGTGTTCTATCGGTACAGATTTATATATAGCTCCCATATAAATTTCGCTCCCAATTTGAATTTTTCCGCTCTAGAATCCACATATTTTAAAAGATTTTCTACAAAATTCGCAAAACACCTTATATTTCAACTGGAAATACCTTTGGTAAAAATGTGTTGTCGGTTCAGATTTATATATAGCTCCCATACAAATTTCGCTCCCAAGTTTTTCCGCTCTAGAATCCACATATTTTAACAGATTTTCTTCAAAATTGGCAAAACATCTTATATTTCAACTAGAAACACCCATGGTGAAAATGTGTCACATCGGTTCAGATTTATATATAGCTCCCATTCAAATTTCGTTCCCGGATTGACTTCCCAACAGAAACCACGTATTTGCAGAGAATTTGTTAAAATTGAACATAACACGTTATACTTCAACTGGAAGAACTTATTGTGAAAGTTAGTTACTTCATTCCATGTTATCATATAGCCCCGATACAAATATTCTTCCCGATTTGACAAATTTGACCAGGTCATATTAGCCTGTGATTGGGAAACGTACAAAAAAATTTCCCCGTTTTCACTTTTTTACTGAATTGTATTATTTTTTAAAAAAAATTATATTTTTTTTAAATACGTGTAAAATATTTTTAACAGTAGAATATGTCTGCGAAAAATCGGAGTCGTGGTCGTATTTTTTAACGAAAATCGTTCGGTTTGATATGGAATCAACGATATATTAAAAAAATTAAATAAAATATTTTTGTTTTCTTGGTAAGGAAATATTACTATTGCGAAAAAAATAAAAATTTTGTGTGTTCATTTTTTTTTCAATTTTGAGAAGAATGAAAGTGGTCTAAGTCAGTGCACCCTCTGAAAGTAGTTGAGGTACCAACGTTGTCGATTTTTTCTATAAAAGTTCGATATAGTTGTAGGATATTCTAATAAAAAAATTTTGTGCTTCGGTGGAAAAATAGTTTTCAATTGACTTAAACATAAACCATTGCATATCTCAGAACGGATAAAGTGTAACTTAGACCACTGTCATTCTAACTGGTTTCATATGTATATGGTCGTGTTCAGACCGGTGTTATCTAATTTGTAAATAGATTGTCCCTAACGCGAATATCCAAAAGGCGGGATATTTGAATTAAAAAAAGCGGGATTATGAAAATCTATCCAATAACGTAAAAATAGAAAGTTTCTGGTATTTTGATGAATTATAAATTACAATAGTTGTGTTTAGAATATTTATTTTTTCGCATTTCAAGTACGAAATCTACTTTGCATTTTGCTATCTTTGTTGCTGTGTTCTATTCCGTGTTGCTGTGTTCTGGTAGGCACTCAAAATCCCTTTGATTTTGACCATCAAACCAATCGAAAATGCGACAGCGTAACGCGTTTTCTTTCGAAACACTAATTTCATTCATGGGATAGATTTTAAAACCTATTATTTTCCGAGGTAAACTAAAAATAACAACAAAAATTCGTATATATAAATGGAATGCCTCATTTATATTTTTTTAATTAAGAACGAATACTATGAATAATATTGTCTGTTTCTGTAAAAAAATTTTACAAAATTTAGTCGATTACCAAAAAATAATGTAGAACGAAAAAACGTAAAACCAGGACATTTATGGTCAACTATGGTGACCGCTATTTAAACAAAAATTCAAAAATCTTGATTTTTTAAATTATTTTGCGTCTAGAAAGAGCGCCATAACTTCTACATTTAACCATGAATGTCAGATATTAAAAGTCTTATGAGGGAACGTCTGATGAGGATGACTAAAATCGAAGCACGATGTGACTTCTCACAGGTCCTTCACGCCTCTGTTTTTAGAATATTTCGGGCGATTGGACTCGGGTGAGTGCCGGACCTGCAGGGAAGACGCTAAAACACTTTCTCTATCACTGCCCCACCTTGTCGAGGCGATATTACTTGACCTGGAGCACATTAGGGGCGCAGGATGGTCGAAATTAGCGAAGTTCATGGTCGTCGCGGAATTCCTAAAATAGGAAAAAATGATTGATTTTGTTCCCACCATCCACTTTGGTTTTTTTATTGAGAGCCCACAACAGACCGACCTTCAGGCCTAGGTATGTATGAGTCACCCTCAACTACTACGTTTAGCGTGACTCCTCTTTTTCAACCTAACCTAATCTAACCTAACTATTAAAGAAATCCAATTGATTCTATTTTTATGGAGGTTTCGTTCGGAGACGTTTCCTAAAATTGAAGTTTGTCGCCGTTACTTTAACATATAAGCGGATATGATCTAATATGTTTCCAAAATGAAAGTATAAATATTAAAGTTACCTTCTATGAAAATTGTTTAAATTCCAATTATACACTTTTTAGTAAAAAAATATATATCCATAAAAATAGTGAATAATTACACCGTATGACAAATTAAAAGAAGTCGTTGCCAGGCGTTATACGCCTGAAACTATGGGCGAAATGGAGTGTATTGTCGTTTTTAGTTTTTCATTTCCTCGCCCCGTTGCCCCTTCACAGGACTACAAATTTCCAAAGGATACGATTTTTCAAAAATTATTTGAAAAACTTATACGCACCCTATGATAACGCGATAAGTGTCAAATTCAAGAGGAGAATATCTGTTAAAATTACTTCAAATTTCATGCATCTATCTTCATTAGTTTAGCATTAACAACTATTTCATTTCTAGTCTCCCTCTAAGTTTAATTAGTTTTCCACTTTTTAAGAGGGAAAATACGAAATGGTTGTTAATGCTAAACTAAAGGGTGATTTTTTAAGAGCTTGATAACTTTTTAAAAAAAAAAAAACGCATAAAATCAAAATCTCATCGGTTCTTTATTTGAAACGTTAGATTGGTCCATGACATTTACTTTTTGAAGATAATTTCATTTAAATGTTGACCGCGGCTGCGTCTTAGGTGGTCCATCCGCTTAGTCCAATTTTGGCATTTCCACGTTTTTGAGTAACAGAGACCCAATTGGTGCGAACGGCGACGAATCGAAAATTGGTGGTCATCATTAACACTGGCCGATACAGCTGCGATATTTTCTTCAGTTCGCACTCTACGTAAGCGTGTTGGTGGTTTAATGTCCAACAATGTAAATTTGGTGCGAAATTTAGTCACAATAGCCCGAATAGCCGCTTCAGTGGGTCGATTAAACTGACCATAAAATGGAAGCGCGCAATGAACTTTCTTAACAGAGCACGCATTTTGATAATAAAATTCAATAATTTGCAAGCGTTGTTCGTTTGTAAGACGATTCATGATGAAATGTCAAAGCATACTGAGCATCTTTCTCTTTGACACCATGTCTGAAATCCCACGTGATCTGTCAAATACTAATGCATGAAAATCCTAACCTCAAAAAAATCACTCTTTAGTACAGATCAAAGTGTGCAATTTAAAGTATTTTTAGCAGATAGTCTCATCTTGACTTTGATACGTATATCGGTATCATAGGGTGCGAATAAGTATTTAAAATAATTTGTGTAAAATTTTATTCTATGGAACTTTAAACTAAAAACGTCAATTAACTCCAATTCGGCAAAAGTTTCAGACGTATACCATCCACTTTAAGTGTTGTTGTTGTTGTAGCAGCTTTTTAGAGGGAGCTTAAGTCTGAATTGTACTAGACTTCGTTCCGGGATGAATCCGATTATCGCGGGAACCTTTGTTCATCATCGTTCTTATGTTGTCCGGCTGTTATTTGCATCTTCTTCAAGGTTGATGTTAATGTTAAGGGAATGGGATTTTAATCGAGTTGTACCCCTATCATCCACTAGGGGCGCTGCATTTTTTATGTTAACAGCCATGTTATGTATCGCTAATGGCTATTAGTTTCTTTCCTGGACCTTGGAGCAATCGAAATGACTATTTTTATGTGAAAATGTGTTTGGATGAGAAAATTGGTGATCCAGTTTAAGTGTAATATGGACTGTCGGACAGTGATATTTATGCCTCAATGCACACAATATTTTTCGTTTCGTAAATAGAATTTTGAAGCTATCTTATTTCGAAGATTGTACTTTCGGATTAAAATAAAAAAACACACTTGGATCAATTCAAACTTTACTTTATTCCTCTAAATCAATACAGAAAGTCCACGTCCGGTACTTTAATTTAGGAAATATTATTACTATCCTAAATGATGACAAGATGTTTCACGAGAAGGAACTTTACAAGGTCTTCTTCATACTTTATCTGCTGCAAGAGGATTACGATGAGGAATAATTTTAATTATTTTATCAGAAAATTTATTTTTTGTTTCTTTCTTTTGAGCATTTTTTCGTAGCAGTTTATCTTTTTCAATTGAATTAGAGGCCATGTTGGCCTCTTTTAGGAATTACAGTGACTTGAGCTCACCATAGTTTAATAGAAAATAATTATTCACATACAACTCAAGGATTATTTTTTACTGTTATTTTAGGAATTTATTTGATTATTCTTTAAGTATATCAATGTATGGGAGTTCCGTTTACAATTGCAGATTCTGTATAAGGATCTACTGTTTTTCATAGCTACAGGATTTCATGGAGTTCATGTATCAATTGGAACAAGATTTCTATTAGTATGTTTAATTCGACATTTAAATAATCATTTTTTCAATAAATCGAATAATTCGAAGCTGCAGCTTGATACTGACACTTTGTTGATACCCACGGGGGTATTATGTCTTTGTGCATTTGTTTGTAAGCGATGCGAGATACATCGTTTATTGTACCGATCGTCTTAGAATAACTTTCTGGTTCGATTAGTCATGTCCGCATAATTTAACCGATTTCGGTGAAATTAGGATGCACACTTTATGCTCGGTTCATGTTTTGATGTAACATCTCCATCTAACTTTGTCCACGCCAGAAACCACACGGATTTTGGTGAAACTTTGAACAACATCTAGAAACAACTGTGGAGAAATAGGTTTATATTGGACCCTGTTTTTGATATTTTCTCCCTCCCATATTGGGTAAAATTTGTGTTACACTTTAACTGATTTTAAGGCATTCGGATTTGGTAATAAGAACTTTATAATTGAGTTGAGAGTTTAAATGTGATTTGGTCGATTTCTTTTATTACCTTTTGCATACACTTTTCTCGATATTCTGTATTACTTCGCTATATATCTTTACAAAAATGATATAAATTTAATTTCTTTCAAAATTTCAGTAACAAATTTTCGACTTTACACGAAATTTAAGACGGAACGATTTATTAATATTTTTTATGATAATTCTATTGCTTTTCACAACATAAATTTTCAATACTATCTAAGTGATTTTGAAATAGAAATGATTGGCTCGCGTGTAATGGCCTAACAAAAATAGATTTTTTCGAAAGTTTTTTTTATGCACAAATATTTTTTATTTATTTTTTCCAACTGCCATGATAGAATTAAGCATTTTTTAATGTCATTTATTAAATATGAAATATGTATCTATGTGTGTACATAGTACATATATGCCCACACACACACACTATTTTCACTTTCACAACAAAAGGTATGGGAAAACGCGCGCGCGTTTTTCACTTGCATGTCCTTTGTTTTAAAAATGTTTTAAACAAATAACTTCGACTGGCCCACGAACAATAACAACAACCATGTGACTCGGACCGGAATAAATCGGAAAACTGAACTGAAAACAAAAACAGTCATTAAAATAAAAGTGAAAATATGAAAAACCCCGTGAGTCAAGCGAGCAACCGACTGACAAGCATACCAAAGTGTCGTTACGACGAAAAGTAACATGATTTGCTGTCCCCCCACCCGAGCGGGTGGGTGAAATTTGTATGGACTCCACTATCCCCGGTTGATGGTTCTCATGAACATACGTACATGTGTACATTGTACCGATGTATATATTTATGTATGTTCATATGTAGTTTGAAGGAAACTTCAATTACTAAAAAAATCGTCATTAAATATTAATGATTAAATGTCATTTTCTGTCCTATGGTCTCCTCTGGCCGGGTCTGCTGTGTGTGCGTGTGTGCCGGTCGATGGTGGTGGTAGATTCTTAGTTAACACAAATCCATCGGAGCACTCAGTCACTCGCGCTCACCCAGCTCAGCTCAGTCCAGCCCAGTCAGTCATATCCTCATTCATTTATTCATTCATTCGGTCGTTTGTTCGTTCGTGGCAGTCATACAGTCTGATTGAATGCATATCGACTAAGTAGCGCCATGTGTACAAATGCATTAGGGATGTCGTACTCTTACTCCCGGCGATCGGGATAAAATACATATATTTTTCAAATACAATAGAAACATTGAAATGCACAAATTTTTAAAAGAAAAATATTCAAAACTATTCAAATGAAGTTATTGGTGGTCAAAGCAGATTGTAATCTCCATGGGGGCCTATGATGAAAAGTTCAATATCACTTTCCGGAAGTCCATATTACATTTGAACCACATGATATACATCTGAAATTTTAGATGAAATGGAGTTACTTGGCGCTTTTTTTATTTTCTCATCCCGTTACACCTTAAAAGGGATTTAAAGTTTCAAAGGCTACAATTCTCAATACAAAATATGAAAAACCCCGTGAGTCAAGCGAGCAACCGACTGACAAGCATACCAAAGTGTCGTTACGACGAAAAGTAACATGATTTGCTGTCCCCCCACCCGAGCGGGTGGGTGAAATTTGTATGGACTCCACTATCCCCGGTTGATGGTTCTCATGAACATACGTACATGTGTACATTGTACCGATGTATATATTTATGTATGTTCATATGTAGTTTGAAGGAAACTTCAATTACTAAAAAAATCGTCATTAAATATTAATGATTAAATGTCATTTTCTGTCCTATGGTCTCCTCTGGCCGGGTCTGCTGTGTGTGCGTGTGTGCCGGTCGATGGTGGTGGTAGATTCTTAGTTAACACAAATCCATCGGAGCACTCAGTCACTCGCGCTCACCCAGCTCAGCTCAGTCCAGCCCAGTCAGTCATATCCTCATTCATTTATTCATTCATTCGGTCGTTTGTTCGTTCGTGGCAGTCATACAGTCTGATTGAATGCATATCGACTAAGTAGCGCCATGTGTACAAATGCATTAGGGATGTCGTACTCTTACTCCCGGCGATCGGGATAAAATACATATATTTTTCAAATACAATAGAAACATTGAAATGCACAAATTTTTAAAAGAAAAATATTCAAAACTATTCAAATGAAGTTATTGGTGGTCAAAGCAGATTGTAATCTCCATGGGGGCCTATGATGAAAAGTTCAATATCACTTTCCGGAAGTCCATATTACATTTGAACCACATGATATACATCTGAAATTTTAGATGAAATGGAGTTACTTGGCGCTTTTTTTATTTTCTCATCCCGTTACACCTTAAAAGGGATTTAAAGTTTCAAAGGCTACAATTCTTCAAAAATTATTTTAAATACTTATTCGCACCCTATGATATCGATTTAGATGTCAAATTAAAGAGGGGAAAATTTTCTAAAAATACTTTAATTTTCAAGCATCTATCTTTTTTAATTTAGCATTGACAACTATTTCAAAGTTACCCTCTTAAAAAGTAAAATATGAAAAATCTAAATAAACTAAGGGCTAAACTTGAAATGGTTGACAATGCTAAACTAATAAAGATGGAAGCATGATATTTGAAGTATTTTTAACAGATATACACCTCTATAATTCCACACTAATACCGTTATCATCTGATGCGAATAAGAATTTAAAATAATTTTTGAAAAATTGTATTCTTTGGAAATTTGCAGTCTTGTGACCTCAGATTGTAATTGCCATGGGGGTCTATGATGAAATTTTCAATATCTTTGTCCGATAGTCCATATTACACTTGAACCAGACTATATACATCTGAAATTATAGATGAAATGGAGTTACTTTCGTTTTTAGTTTTTCATTTTCTCATCCCGTTGCACCTTAAAAAGGGATCTAAAGTTCCAAAGGCTAAAATTCTTCAAAAATTATTTTAAATACTTATTAGTACCCTATGATATCGATTTATATGTCAAATAAAAGAGGAGAATATGTGATAAAAATACTTTAAATTTCAAGCATCTATCTTTATTAATTTAGCATTGACAACTATTTCAAAGTTTCCCTTTTAAAAAGTAAAAAATATGAAAAATCTAAATAAATTAATTGGTAAACTTGAAATGCTTGTCAATGCTAAACTAATATAGATAGAATCATGCTATTTTAAGTATTTTTAACAGATTTTCTCCTCTATAATTTGATACTAATACCCTTATCGTCTGATGCGAATAAGAATTTAAATTAATTTTTGAAAAATTGTATCCTTTGTAGTCCTGTGACCTCAGATTTTAATTGCCATGGGGGTCTATGATGACATTTTCAATATTATTGTCCTACAGTTCATATTACACTTGAACCAGACTATATACATCTGAAATTATAGATCAAATGGCGTTAGTTGGCGTTTTCAGTTTTTCATTTTCTCATCCCGTCGCACTTAAAGTTCCAAAGGATACAATTCTCCACAAATTATTTTAAATACATATTAGCACCCTACGATATCTGTTTAAATGTCAAATTAAAGAACAGAATATATGCTAAAAATACTTTAAATTGTAAACATCTATCTGTATTATTTTAGCATTGACAACTATTTAAAGTTTTCCCTTTTAAAAAGTAAAATATGAATAAATTAAGGGATACATTTGAAATGACTGTTAATGTTGAACTAATACAGATAGAAGCATGATATTTAAAGTATGTTTAACAGAAATACTCCTCCATAATTTGACACTAATACCTTTATCGTCTGATGCGAATAAGAATTTAAAATAATTTTTGAAAAATTGTATCATTTGGAACTTTGTAGTCCTACGAAGCGGCAACAGGCTGAGAGGTAAACTAAGTGGTTGTAAATGCTAAACTACAGCAAACAGATAGAAGCATGATATTTAAATTATTTTTAACAGATATTCTCCTCTATAATTTGATACTAATACCGTTATCGTCTGATGCGAATAAGAATTTAAAATAATTTTTGAAAAATTGTATCATTTGGAACTTTGTAGTCGTACGAAGCGGCAACAGGCTGAGAGGTAAACTAAGTGGTTGTAAATACTAAACTAATACAGATAGAAGCATGATATTTAAAGTATTTTTAACAGTTATTCTCCTCTATAATTTGATACTAATACCGTTATCGTCTGATGCGAATAAGTATTTAAAATAATTTTCGAAAAAATTGTATCCTTTGGAACTTTGTAGTCCTGTGAAGGGGCAACATTATCAGCGGCATAAACTCCCAAATTTTAGGCGCCCAAAACTCGACTTTACTGATTGAAATTTACAAAGAACATTCCTATCAAGCATATTCTAGAAGATTTTGCCAATATCGAGTCTAAATTTAGCTGTGGATGCATTTAAAGTTCATAAATGCTAAAATAATTGAAAATTTCATCATTATAGAGGTTATTTGATTGGAATGTATTTCGAAGACCATGTATCGTATTGAAATTTCGTTTTGTTTGTAGAAAATGAGAGCTCTTAAGGTATTCTTTTGCATTTAAAAAAGTGTAATTACGTTTTTGCTTTCCTTTTCAGACAGTGGTTTACCTGAAGGTTGCATTTATTTAGTTTTGTTAATTTTCTACAGTATAAAACCATATTAGCGAGGCCGGCCGATGCTTCGGCATTTAAAAATATTGTTAAACTATTGTCTTATTTATTCATTTTAAATAGAATATTCTGCTTATAGCTGCAAACATCGATTTAATTACTGAAATGGTGAAACCCTGTAAGCCAAAAATCAAGCAATACTTCCTTCGTTATTCTCTGTTAATCGATTTTGGAAAATTTATTTAAAGCATACTTTAGGGATGTAATATTTTATGGTATGCGGGCGCATGTAAATATTGGTTCGATATATAAATCTTAAGTTATTTAAAAAGTTATAATAGCTGTTTGTCATCGATTAAAAAATAAAATAATTTTTATCAAAAATTTCGAAAATCGTAAAAAACTTAAATTTTTTATTTGGACGTTGGACGTGGCACTGACAATTTTCATTTAATTGTAGACTCAAATAAAATCGCTCAAATAATCTTAAGTTATTTATAAAGTTATAAAAGCCGTTTGTCATCCATTAAAAAATAAAATAATTTTTATGAAAAATTTGAAAAATCGTAAAAAACTAAAATTTGTATTTGGGCGATGAGGGTGGCACTGACAATTTTCATTTAATTGTGGGCACAAATAAAATCATTCAAATAATCTTAAGTTATTTATAAAGTCATCGATTAAATAAATAATTTTTATGAAAAATTTCGAAAATCGTAAAAACTAAAATTTGTATTTGGGCGATGAGCGTGGCACTAACAATTTTCATTTAATTGTGGACTCAAATGAAATCACTGGTAATAATTTGTATTAACATATATATTAAAATAAGAAATTTATGACGTTTTCTTCATTTTAACTCACATGGGAGGTAGGAGTGGTCGTGGACGAAAATTGTTTTTGATTTAATTTGACGATATAAGGGATGTGTGCGAAATTTCACGAAGGTTCTAGCTTTATTCCATCCAGTTTTCGCCGCAGCTTGGGTGAAAATATTCCACTGTGCGGTGTATTATATTGCCCAGAATAGATGGTCTAAGATTTTGAAATGTATGAAAATTCAAAATTCTTTTTTGCCTCAAAAGCAGGTCATAGCCCCCATCGTGTATTGGTAAAAAATACCAAATTACATATTAATAATTCGAATTTTCACTAATTTTCCACCATCCCCTGTTATTGCTGTTACTACTTAAGTTCCATCGTAAGATTTCCTGGGATATATTAGAAAATCTCTGATCCCTTAAAATAAAACCTCGTCAACGACATCCCTAAAATGTTCATGT
This sequence comes from Polietes domitor, assembly GCA_947397865.1. NCBI lineage: Eukaryota > Metazoa > Arthropoda > Insecta > Diptera > Muscidae > Polietes > Polietes domitor. Next base: position 22,614,223 of record OX377619.1, on the reverse strand, counting down.
TTGCATACTTGTATCTATCTATCTGTACTCGTACATACATATCTATCTACATACAAAATTTTAAACACTTGTTCTCGTAGTAGCGCCCGACAATAATCATGTCAAACTAAAACGATGGTCTACTTTAGTTAAACCTATACTCGCTCGTCAGTCAATACCAGTGACACCGTAAACAGTTTTTTTGTTGTTGTTGTCATTGTTGTGGTTAGGTGGATGGGATCCACTACAACCAACCACCTTCACCAACAAATGCTCTCTCTCAAATCACCTGCGGCACCTTGCTCACTATGTTGACCCATTTGGCCCAATAATAACAATGCTGCGGGGGTGGTGGTGGTGCTTCAGGAAAGAGGAGATCCAACGACAGGAAAATCGTCCACAGTGGCTCACCACGTTGTTATGACTGACACACATCTGCTTACCACCTTCCTTCCATCCTTCCTGCACGGATGTCTGTCCATTTTGTTTTAAACATTCTACGAGAAACGTAATTACTTACGACGTATTAGTATGTTTGTATGTGTGTTGGCGGTGGTGATAGTGCTGGTGGTCTCACAGAATAGGCTAGCAAGGGCGCACAGTGGTTTGTGAAGTCTGTTAGGTGATATAACATTATTTGTATTATTATATTTAAATACATTGAGTTATCCTTCGAAAATTAGTATTTCATTATGAACATTTTATTTACGCTTTCTCCATAAAAACATTTTTGTTAAGAAAAACTATTATTTTTTACAATATATCATCAGTACAGTGGAAAAACGTTAGAAAAATTGTTTTAATAAAAAAATTCGATTACAAAATTAAAAAAATAATTAAAGTTTCTTATATATATTTTTAAGGTTTTGAAAAAATATTTAATTTTTTTAATATTGACTGTTTTAATTTTTATTAAAATACAAATACATCAATATAGAACAATTTTTTCTAACCTCCTACTTCTGTACTTAAACTACTGTGGCGATTTAAAAACTGATACTGACCTTAATTGGATATTTTTCTCAAAATATATTTAAAATAGTGAAACTATCAGCGACAGATTTTTTTAGTATTTTTCGAATTTGGAAGCTTTACAACAAAATGAGTGTTGTTATTCAAAAAAGTATTTATAAACCCGTTGAACAAACCCTATACACAAGAAGAAAGAAGAATTTATTTCACCATCATCTTGTAAAGAGCAAAGTTTTAAGATAGAATAAATCATCTAAAAATCGTAATCATCGTAAAAACCGTAAGACAATTTGAAAATAAAGCCATTACACTTGCACCGATAACAAGACGTCTGAAACTATAGGAAAAATTGAGTTAATTGGCGTTTTTATTTCTCACCCTGTTGTCCCTTAAAAGGGCTACAACATTTCAAAAGATACGATTTTCAAAAAAATTGTTTTAATTACTTATTATCAATCTACAATATCGATAAAAATGTTATATTAAAAAGGTTCTATCTGTATTACTTCAGCATTAACATATATTTCAAGTTTAACCCCAGTTTTTCTAGTTTATTCATATCTCGCTTTTTAAGAGACAAAACTTTAAATGGTTGTTGATACAGATAGAAGCTTGAAATTTAAATTATTGAAATTTTAATTTATTATTTTATTTGCCATTTATACCGGTGTCATAGGATGAGAATAAATATTAAAAACAATTTTTGAAAAATTGTATTCTTTGGAACTTTGTAGTCCTTTTAAGGGGTGAGGAAATGAAAAACTTAAAACGCCAATTAACTCTATTTCACCTATAGTTTCAGACGTTTATCATCTGGTTCACGTGTAATATGGACTGTCGGACAGTGTTATCATTGAGCAAGGAGTAGAAATGCGCTTGGTGTTGCCTGTCTACATAAACATAATGGCTAATGTACATTTATAATAGGAACTTGTTAATTCATAGTGAGAAATGTAAATTTTTAATGAGAATTGTAAATTCGTTTTGAGAACTATTAATTCATAATTCAGAAAACAAGTTCGTAATCAGAAAATCCAAATTCATAATGAGACCATTTTCTTCATATTCAGAAAATATAAAATCATATTGAGAAAATAAAAATCTATAATAAAAACATTGATAAAATATATGTTTCAATAAAAATATCCATAGAAGAACGTACATACATAGCTTCGATTTATATTTTCTCATTATGAATATATACTTCCTGAATATGAATTTATATTTTCTCATTATAAATTTTGATTTTCGCATTTTGAATTTACATATATTTTTCATTATGAATTGCTCAATATGAATTTACAGTACTTATTATGAAATAACATGTTCCTAAAGGGTGATTTTTTAAAAGCTATAGGAAAGTTTTTCAAAAAAAAAACACATAAAATTCAGAAAAATTCATGAAATCTTTATTTGAATCGATAGTACGGTCCATATAATTTAATGTTTGAAATTATTTCATGCAAATGTTGACCTTGACTGCGCCTCAAATGGTCCATCCGCTTAGTCCAATTTTGGCATTTCCACGTTTTTGAGTAACAGAGGCTCAATTGCTGCGAACGGCGGCGAATCGATAATTGATGGTCATCATTAACACTGGCCGATACAGCTGCGATATTTTCTTCAGTTCGCACTCTACGCAAGCGTGTTGGTGGTTTAATGTCCAACAATGTAAATTTGGTGAGAAATTTAGTCACAATAGCCCGAATAGCCACTTCAGTTGGTCGATTAAACTGACCATAAAATGGAAGCGCGCGATGAACTTTCTTAACAGAGCACGCATTTTGATAATAAAATTCAATAATTTGCAAGCGTTGTTCGTTTGTAAGACGATTCATGGTTAAATTATAGACCAAACTGAAGATGTTTGACAGTGAAACAAAACACGAAACGCGCGTCAGCTGTATAAACCAAAGTTGCCAAAAAGATAATAGCTAAAAAATCACCCTTTATGTTTATTGAATAGGAGTTTATGTTTTCTCATTTTGAGTTTATATTTCACATTATGAATTTGTATGTTCCTAATATGAATTTACATTTCTCAAATTCAATTTATATGAATATATATTTATATGATAATTCATAATAGGGATACTAGGAATTTGCCTATTCTGATTACAATTTACATTTTCTCATAATATACTGAAAAAGGAATAGTGCTACTAACTAATCAGCGATATTTTGTTTGAAATTGTTTTTTTTTTTAATTTATTTTAAATTAATAATTATCTTTTTTAAGAAATTATGTATTTTTTGTGCTGATTTCCTACTTTCTGACCCAAATGACTTTAAGATATTATAAGTTTTCAACTTTTTTCAAAAGGAAACCACTGTACGTAATCACACATTTGTTGAGAAAGGAACTAAATTTATTTTAGCCCTGAATTTTTCAAAAGTTTCTAAAATAGATAATTCATAACTTAAAAATAAATAAGATTTATTAAAAAAATATTAACTATTTTTTGTGCTGATTTCTTATATTCTGATTTTAAAAAATTTTATAGAATGAAATTTTAACTATTAAATTCTATTAAATATAGAAGCAAAATGGTCTTGAGCCAGGTCAATATCACAGTTCAAATCAAATATTGATTACAGACCAAAAAAATGCAAACGAAAAAACTAAAATAAAATTTTAACTTTTTCAGAAAGTAAACCCTTCTTAACCACTGTATGTAATCACACATTCATTCATTGGCTTTAAGCAATTAAATATGTTCATATGTAGGTATGAACGTACATACAAACATATGTGTGAATTTAGACAGGTTAAAAAATGTATTTCCATATTTAAAAAAAAAATTTACTCGTACCAGTATTTTTTTATTTTCTCGCACTTTCCACAATTACCAGCATTGCCACTGGAACGAACCATAGCCGCGTCAACGTCGTCATCATCATCGCCTGGTGGGGTAGGTGTAGATGTGGGTGTGGGTCACCACCGCTAACTAACACCGCGATGGTTCTAATGACTGTCATTGATGAATGCAATGCCAGGCCACACAAATGGCGCTGTGTATGGAAATTGGAAATTATTAAAAGTCATTCCATTCTATTCTATATCACGAATAAAATACATTTGTTATATATTCGTAGTACTCTCGCCTGGCATACGGTGCACAAGAGTGAATAGTGAAGGTGGGATACGAGCATGCATACCCGTTAAGTAATATCTGGATATGGGTTTAGGTTTTAATGTAATTGAATTGAGTTGAATTGCATACGAAGAGGGTTGAATGGAGGGGGGGCGACCTTTGTAGCATTTGAAATGAAATGAAAATGTGTCTAAGCCACATATTTAAATTTATTAACCCAATTTTGTTAAGTGTTTTGGTAATTTGTTGACCGAAGCAGGTGATAAGCAGCAAAGCCCCACAACAACAAAAAACACAATATTCCAATGTTGAGAATTCGATAAAATAAAGAAAGATTATATTCATTAAAACCAACATTATTCGGATTAATTTGAATAACGATTATTTGTATAGATATCATTGCACACAATATTGTGGGAATTTTTTGTTACTATACATCTCTTCCAAGTTCTTATCTATGGATGGGCCTCGGACCACTGACTGATTTCTGCTGATGATGGTCGTGGTGGTGGTGGTGAAGGTGTAACTTTAGCCAAACTTCGTGGCATATTTTTTTTTCTAGAAAAAAGTGTTAAAAAGCACGTCTGCTATTTACGCTGAATTGTAATTCATCTTTCACGAAATTGTGTTGACATTTCTGTGTGTGCGAGGTTTGTACGCCTTAGGGTGTACCGAAAACAAAGTTGTAAAGTGAAAATGAGAAAAATTAAAAAATTACATGGCATATAGTGGCCTTTAACCAAAATTGAGTGTTTGTTTGGCAAATGAACCAAACTAAACCAACACAAAATACGAACATATTCAAATATTATGGAATATAGCAAAGTTTGCACTATAAATATTTTGACGAATGGTTTCGTCGATCAAATAAGTGGACAAAATTAAATTATATATATATTATATCATAGGACCTATTCACATAGAAACAGTGGTTTAGGAACAGTATCCTAAAAATTGATTTTCTTAGAAAAAAATATGTTTTTGCATACTCGAAAAAACCCCATAAAAATATAAAAATGGAAAAAAATATTTTGTTTTATTTTCATTAGCTAATAATTTAACCAAAAATAAGGCCTATATGTAAAAATTATTATTTTTTTTTTAAACTTACAAATTTAAAAAATGGAAGAGTATTTTTTTTAATAGCTATCAGTTTAACAAAGAAAATAATACCTATTAGTAAAAACAAGTAAAAACGGAGTTAAGTTCGGCCGGGCCGAACTTTATATACCCTCCACCATGGATTGCATTCCACAGAGGTTGTCGGTTTTCGTAGAAGTGCAGCAATATTACAGGAAAATATAAATTTTGTCATATAGCCAAACTAAAACAAATACAAATATTGAAAAAATAATTATATAAATAAATATAATATTTTAATTATATCAAACCATTATCTATTTCAAATCAAAAAATAAATATTCTTATTTTTATATTTTCAACAAGCTCAAATACCATAAATATTGGCAGATAGTGGGTGCTACAGTTGGTTGTATTTCCATTCTATTTTAATTCCAAAAGTACAAATTTTGAAAATCCATTATCAGATGTACGTAGTGCAAAATAACCTAACTTCATGATTCAACCAATTTTTGCCGTAAAAGAAAAATTACGAATTTGGAAAAAAAACTATTCTGCGTGTCTATGCAGTCAGAGGAATGTATACACCGAATTCCATGATTCCAGCTGAGCCCATTTGGTTGGTACCATTTTTACCCCCTTGACGTTTCTACGCAATTCGAATTTCATCATTCTAGCTGCAGTCGTTTAGTTGGTACTATTTTTATCCCTCTGTACCATTTTATCCCTTGAAAGTACGAATTTCGAAAAATCCGTTTATTTTCCGTGTCTAAGCAGTCAGAGGAATGTATACTCCGAATTTCATGACTCTAGCTGCGGTCAGTTGGTTGGTACTATTTGTATCGCCTATTTTTCATTTTAACCCCAAAAAGTACGAATTTCGAAAAATGTTTTTATTTTAAGTGTCTACGCAATCAGGGGAATGTATACTCCGAATTTCATTATTGCAGGTGTAGCCGTTTGCTTGGTACCATTTTTATCCCTCCGTACCCATTGTATCCCTTGAAAGTACGAATTTGGAAAAAACCCTTTTATTTTTCATGTCTACGTAGTCTAAGGAATGTATACTCCGAATTTCATGACTCTAGCTGCGGTCATTTGGTTGGTACTATTTTTATCCCCTATTTCTATTTCGACCCCAAAAAGTACGAATTTCGAAAATTCAGTTTATTTTCCGTGTTTACGCAGTCAGAGGAATGTATACTCTGAATTTCATGACTCTAGCTGCGGTCATTTGGTTGGTACTATTTTTATTCCCTATTTCTATTTCGACCCCAAAAAGTACGAATTTTGAAAAATCCATGTATTTTACTTGTCTATGAAATTAGAGGAATGTATACACCGAATTTCATTATTCTAGGTACAGCCGTTTGGTTGGTACCATTTTTATCCCTCTATTCCCATTTTACCCCTTAAAAGTACGAATTTGGAAAAAATACTTTTATATTATGTATCTAAATCAATTAGATGAATGTATACACCGAATTTCGTATTTCTAGCTATTGTCGTTTATAAGTACCATTTTTATCCCTTTTTTGCCCCATTTCACCCCCTACAAATAAGAATCACTTTATGGTGCATAGCAAATATCAAGCAAATATAAACAGACATATTCAAAAAACATGCTTAAATACGCTAAAATATTATGGATTATTATGGGTATTTTTAGTCCTTGTGAGGGAAAAAATTTTCCCTTTGGGCCCCATTTCAATCCCAACCGATCTACGACTATAAGACATATTTATAGAACATTTGAACGTTCTAGCTCCTTTCGTTTAGATGCTAGATTGCTTTCAACAGACGGTCAGACGGACATGGACGGACATGGCTAGATCCTTTTAGAATTTTATCACGATCAAGAATATATATACTTTATAGGGTCTCAGGTCAATATTTCAAGGTGTTACAAACGGAATGACAAAGTTCGTATACCTATTTGAACTTCAAAAAATCGACAAGTTTGTCAAAAAAAAAATATATGCTAAAATTTTTTGCTTGAATTTGTTACTAAAATTCCAATTGTCGTTTAAGATAAAATCATTTATCATTTATCATTCATAGGTCCTATTTACATAGAAACAGTGGTTTAGGAACAGTTAAATTGAATTTCTTAGAAAAAAATATTTTTTGCAGACACAAAAAACTCCATAAAAATATAAAAATGGAAAAAATATTTTGTTTTATTTTCAATAGCTAATAATTAAACCAAAAACTAAGGCCTATATGTAAAATTTTTTCTAAAAAAAACTTAAAAATTTAAAAAATGGAAAAGTATTTTGTTTTATTTTCTAATAGCTATTAGTTTATCAAAGAAAATAATACCTATTAGTAGAAAAAACTATGGAAAATGTAGAAGTTATGGTCGTCTTTGGCGCAAACGTTTTAATAAAAAATAACTACTTTTTAAATTTTTTGTTAAAACCCCGATAATATAATTAATTTTTATTTTATAATAGCTGGCATCTTAACGAAGTAAACAGGGCATATTCGAAGAAAATAGAAAAGATGAACATCTTTGTAGACGCAAAATTTTTTTTTTCGTTAAAATAAAAGAATTTTTAATTTTGTTGTGGTTTTTCGTTAAGTAAAATTGTTTTCCTAAAAATACTTTTTTGTTGTATGTACTCAAATAAGTTTGGCTTGAAAACATGAATTTGGAACCATTGCTCAGTGGAATATTTTGGTACAAAATTAATAGGTATAGAGCTAAGAATATCCCACACATCCATTATATTTTGTTTAACGTTGAAGTTGTTTAAATCCGCCTACAAAAACGCCTACCTTCCAGGTAACATAAAATGAAAAATTTTCGTATATAATTCCTATTTTAATATATATAATATATAAGCTCGACATTTGCAACAAATCATTATCCCCTTAAAAGTTTTTTCTTAATTAATAAATTCCATTCCAATTATCCAAGTCATTCCTATAAAATTATCGACTGATTGCAGGAGCATGTTCATTTGCAATGGATGCTTTTGGGTTATAAACAAATTTACTATAATAATAATTTCATATAATAAATTTACTATTTTTTCGTAACACCCTAGTTCACACTCAAGTGCTCAAGTGAGTACACAATTCTTAAAGATATCATATTTATTGCATCAGATTCAAAACAAATATGTGCCGAATAAGCAACTTCTACATTCGTTTTCTTATTTCTGAGATTTATGTATTTATACGACGAGGACGTCTGTCTGTAGTTCGGCTCAAGTTTAACAATTACGTACAGCGTTGGAAAAGAAAAAAACATATTTGCGCCAAAAAACGATATCAATGAAAATAATAATTGTTTATATGTGCACATGTGATTATTTCTTGGGCAAAGAACAACACATGATTTTGAAGCTGAAGCTAATTATGTAGGTTTAAGTTTATATATCATCACCTGAAGTCCAAATCGAGCATACGTAACATTTGCGTAAACTACATAATATAATACAAATATAGTCAAAATTGTCTAAAAATAACCGCCAACATCTTCAAATATTTCACTCATTGAAATACAATTACATTTTTATATTTTTTATATTTCCCTATGACTGAAGGACAAAATCATAGCAAATAATAGGTGTCTACGACCAAAAATCTATAATTAATAAACACAATACGATGGCACGCACCTTGCAATATTAACAAGGTGCGTCCCACAGTTTATTATCAGCGACAAAAACTATTAAATTTGAAGCTCCCAAATCTCAACTTTGTTAACTAAATTCTGCAGAGAACATTCCCATATTTTAAAAGATTTTGGCGATTTTGTTTTGGATTCATTTAAAGTTCATAAATATTAAAACGAGTGAAAAGTTCATCATATTGGGGTTATCGTATAGGGTTGTGTCCCGGAAACCATGTATCGTTTTGGAATTTCGTTAATTTCGTTCGTTAGTTAATGTGAAACATGAGCTTTGCATTAAAAAAACACGTGTGATTATATTTTCGCATTCCTTTTCAGACAGTGGTTTACCTGAAGATTGTATAATTATTTAATCTGGTTAATTTTGTATAGTATACAACTGTATTCGCGAGACCGACCGACCGATGACTCGGCGTTTACAAATATTCATGAACTAGTGTCTTATTTATATATTTTAAAAAGAAAATTATTCGAATAACTATAAACATCGATTTAATTACTGATATGGTAAAACCTTCTAAGCCAAAAATGAAGCAATATTACTCTTTTACCTTATTTTGTATAATTATTTTAAAGCATACTTTAGGGGATATAAGGTTGTATAGCATGTGAACTCAAATTGAAGGTAAAAAGATATGTCTAAAAGTATACCTTAAATTTTCAAAAATCGCAAAAAAAATAAAATTATTTGGGCTTTGGACGTTGCACTGTCATTTTTTATTTAATTGAAAACTCAAATTAAGTCAATGGTAATGATTTGTCTTAAATTAAATTAAAAATTAAGAAATTTATTTTACATAAGAGGGGTAGGCGTGGTTGTGGGTTATTTAAACAAAAACTTGTTTTTTGTATAATTTGACAATATTCTCATATGTATGCGTTATTTTAAGATCCTAGCTTTCTTCCCTCTAATTTATGCTTAATTTTGACATTTTTCGTTGCAAAAATCATAACTTGTAAAGTTGGGAAGTTATTTACAAAATCTAAAATATATTGCCAAGATGAAAATTAGAATTTTAAGAAAAATTAAAAAAAATAATATTTTGAATTGAGATATTGTCCAGGCTAGGTCCTTTTGGCATCTCTATTTTTAGAGAATGAAAATTAAATTTTCTTATTGATTGGTTCAGCTTGAGGCCATGAACAAACTTGTGGTGTTTTTTATTATTTATTTCTATTTTATTTTCCCAATATTTCGGTTGCCTTCGTCAACCATCATCAGGGGATAAACACTAAACAAAGATATATACAATATTCACTATCGATATCACGAAAAATTCAATAATAATTACGTTAAAACTTAATAGAATGAAAATGAATGAAAATTTATTTACGAATGGCATGGTGACATTTATTACTTGGCAGCTGCACACTACCATTATTAGGCTTCGCAGCGATTATTTCAAAGTTAGAGAAAAAATAGTTTCTTCAATTGTTTTCTTGGATGAAAATTCTGTCTCTTCTCTCCCATTCTGATAAAATTTCCCGATTTTCAAAAATTTAGAAATTGTAGAGACTAGGGAGGATCGATAATAATATATTTTTGTCATAAGACTATTTTAAAATATTTGCAAGTTTTTTGTGGTATGAGATACAAATATAATTATTTAAGAAAAATTCTTCTACACCATTTTCAATTGTAATTCAAAAATCATCACTTGAAATTAAAAAATATCACTTGAAATTCAAAAATTCAATTTCAAATGGTGTCTTTTAAATTTCAATTGACGAGTTTTGAATTTCAAATGATGTTTTCTGAATTTCAAATGGTGTTTTTTAAATTATAAATGACGAGTCTTGAATTTCAATTAACATTTTTTGAAATGGAATTCCAAATGGTGTCTTTTGAATTACAATTGAAAATGGTGTAGTTTTACAGAAAATTAGATAATTTCATTTAAAATATATTTCATCTAATTTTTTTTATTTATTTATTTTATAAACAAAAATATATACCTTCGATCTTTGTAAAATACATTCTGTTAATAGCTAATAGTGTCAGTAAAAAGGTCCAGAAATTAGTTGATGGCGTTTCTAGTACTTACTCTAAAACAACTATAAATGTAAATGCTGTCGAAATTTAAAATATTTATTATAAATAATAATGGACACGAGCGATAACGCCGAAATATTTTGAACAGCCCTTTAAGCGAACCTAGATTCATTTTATTCGGGAACATCAACAACAGTTTAAAGTAAGTTATTCTAATTACACAATGCGACAAAATAGCCAAGCCAAAAATGTTATTTTTTGCGTAAAATGTATTTATAAAAAGCATGCCGATTTATAAAATCAACACAAAAATTTTTTTTTTACTTTTTTATTTTTTTATTAAAATTCCAATTTTCGGCGAAGGTACTATAAATATATAAACCCCGATTATATTTCAATTAAAGGTACTCATGATGGCTACAAATTTTGGGCACTACACTTTCACATAGAAACAGTAGTTTAGAAACAACATGTACAAAATTTGGGATTAAATAGAATACAAATATTTAAGGTACCTTCGCCGAAAATTGGAATTTTAGTAAAAAATTAAAAAAATACTACTAAAGTACTACGAACTATTAACGATTAAGAAAATGTATCTTATTATTATGCCCTCCACCTCCAGGATGGGGGTATGCTAACTTTGCCATTCCGTTTGTCACACCTTGAAATATCGACCTGAGATTCTATAAAGTATATACATATATTCTTGATCGTCATAAAATGAAAACACTTTAGCATCTAAACGAAAAAAGCTAGGACATTCAAATTTTCCATAAATACGTCTTACAGTCGTAGATCGGTTGGAATTGAAACTGGGCGAAATCGGCCCAAAGGGAAAAAATTTTCCCTCACAAGGACTAAAAATACCCGTAATATTCCCTAATAAGCACATTTATCAATATGTCTGCTTGGACTTACTTGATATTGGGTATGCGCATTCCCCTTATAACAAAAAAGTACACCATAAAGTGATTTTTATTCGTAGGGGGTGAAATGGGCCAAAAAGGGATAAAAATTGTACCTATCAAACGACAACAGCTAGAAACGCGAAATACGGTGTGTAAATTCCTCTAATTTAGTAGATACATAATATAAAATTATTTTTTTTTCAAATTTGTACTTTTAAGGAATAAAATGGGAATAGAGGGATAAAAATGGTACCAACCAAACGGCTGCACCTAAAATAATGAAATTCGGTGTATACATTCCTCTGATTGCGTAGACACGTAAAATACATGGATTTTTCGAAAATGGAAAAAAGGGATAAAAATAGTACCAACCAAATGACCGCAGCTAGAGTCATGAAATTCGGAATATACATTCCTCTGACTGCGTAGACACGTAAAATAAAAGATTTTTTACAAATTCGTACTTCCAACGGATACAATGGGTACAGAGGGATAAAAATAGTACCAACTAAACGACTTACTAGAATAATGAAATTCGGTATGTACATGCCTCTAATTGCGTAGACACTTAAATAAAGAGATTTTAGAAAAAGGTACTCTTAAGGGGGTAAATAGGGAAAAGGGGATAAAAATGGTACCAACCAAATGGCCGCAGCTAGAATCATGAAATTCGGTATATGTATTCCTCTGATTGCATAGACACGCAAAACAATAAGATTTTTCGGAATTTGTACTTTTTACTTTTACGGCGAACGAGCACTATGTACGTGAGATAATAGATTTTCAAAATGTGTACTTTTGGAATTAAAATAGAATGGAAATACAACCAACTGTAGCACCCACATCAACCAATATTTATGATGTTGAAGCTTTTTGAAGACATAAATATAAAAATATTTATTTTTTGAATTGATTTGAAATATTATTTCGATATATAGTGTTAACGTATTGGTAACCTTGCCTTGTAAGCGTGGTTTGAAATAATAAAAATATTATATTTATTTTTAAAATTATTTTTTAATTTTAGTTTTTTCGTTTGTTTTTTGTATTTTTAATATTTGTTTTGCTTTGGCTTTATTAAAAAAAATATATTTTCCTGTAATATTACTGCACTTATACGAAAATCGAAAGCCTCTGTGGAATGCAATCCACAGGAATTCGGCCCGGTCGAAATTAACACCATTTTTACTTGTTTTTTATTTAATTCATAAACAAAAAATATTTAGATTTTTGTAAAATAATTTTTATCAAAAAAAATATTTTTTAAAGATTACACAATTTTAAATACGTTCTGAAATAAGAAAGAAAAAAATTTAGTTTTTTCGTTTGTATTTTTTTGGTCTGGGATATTGTCCTGGCTCCAGACCATTTTGCATCTATGTTTAATAGAATACATTTTTTTTACAAATGACATAGTGACATTTATTACTTGACAGCGGACTTATAGAGGCCGGGTTAGATGTTGAAAAGTCGCTGTGAAGCCACTTGAAAATACTTTTGACATGGTCGAAATCGTGATCGTGGTAGTCTGCAGCCCAGTAATAAATGTCACCATGCCATTTGTAAAAAAGTGTGCATTCTATTAAATATAGATGCAAAATGGTCTTGAGCCAGGACAATATCCCAGTTCAAATTTTTTTTTAAGATTTGACAATTTTCTGTAAAATTATAAGAAATTTGCCAGAATTTAGAAAACGAAATATGCTTGTATTTTACCACAAAAAAGTTTTTTAAATAGACTTATGCCAAAAATACTTTATTTTCAATCCACCCTATTTCTTATTTGTCATATAGAAAAGTACATATTTGGAAAATTTCTACAAAAAGTTTGTACGAACGCTTCACATGAAGCGTGCTTACCTTTTTGGGGTTATTCCTGTTTTTTTTAATTTCTATGGGTTAGCGGCTATTGTAAGAAGCCCTATATTTCACAATTTGGGAACTATTACAATTTGTCCAAAAATATACACCTATCCTGTTTGTATCTAGGACGCCAATGCAGCAAGAATTTTGCAACAGCGCTCCACCCCTATGTGTATATTGTTTTGTTTTCGTTTTTTGCTTCCACCTAATGAACAATTATTTAATTCCAATAAACAAGGAGTGTCTTACGTTTAAATTATATTGTAACAATTTCAAAACTGCTGACGACTTTGTGCTCTACAAGTGGCTGCAATCCTTTCGGTTACAGCGATATTTATCAAACCATATGGTAAGTCGTACGGGGGTGGGGTTGGTTGTCAGCATTTAACAGAGAAAAGTGGAAAAACTGTACTCTGGCTCAACACAAATCCTTGAGGAGGGAATTTAATAAAAACACACACACACACTCACTTTGTATCAATTAATATTTCAATTTAATATTGATTATGTTTCTTTTCAAGTATTTTCACTTAAATTTCGTTTAGATTAAACACTTCATTGGCTCGACGGCATAAATCAAATGCTATCACATCGTCGTATATTTTTATAACGCCATTCCGTTTAACGCACAGTCCATAAAATCGCTGGTGATGATGACGATGATGATAATCTGTGCAAATGTTTTATAACATTAATAAGAAAACAACAACATCCGACAATTACTTAAAGATTTTATTGGCCATATGTTAGCTAGCGTGAAATGTGATTTTATGGTATTTTCTGTATTTGTGGCCAAAGCACGCCAACTTTACGAATCACATAGAATTCAGTTTGAAAAGCTATTAAAAACACAGACACACACACTCACACAAATTCAGGCGGCAAATTGTTGCCAACAAATTGTATTAAAAATGTTGTTTCTGAAAAACTGAAAACACTTTCACTTTCCAAGAAGAAAAACCACAAGAAACGAGCAAGAAACCCAGCCACGGACTGTGAACATGTGCATCCATACAATCCGCCGTCATTCGTGCATTCACCAGATACACTGGCCCGCCGTCGCCGCCGCCGTAAACAAAAAATGTTTTGAAAATTGTCAAACCCCGAACAGACCGTGGTGGCAACAACAAAAACTCTAGAAAATGTATTTTAATTTTCCTTGGCGTGTTGTTATTATTTTTGTTGTTATCGTTGTTGTGGCTGGTGATAATTTTACGCTTCGTAAAGTTTTTCTTTTTTGGGTGCTACTATAACGGGCGACGTCTAAAGTTACTTTGTAAAGAAATGTCACAATTTTCTTCTTCTATGCTCGCTCTGCTGCTGTCAACAACAACGACCAAACACAGGCACACACATACACACACACCCACAAATAATATATTTTCATGTTCACACACTGATAGCAAAGCGCGCACCCATACTAAACAAGCACACAACAGCAACAATATTTATACAGAAGAAGAAGAAGACGTCAGCGCTGTTTGACATCGAACAAAACACACAACCGTGCACACTCGCACACACATCCAGAGACTAACATGTACAAACGTATGCTTGCTGGCGCTTGTAAATGGGGTGAAAAAAGGACTAAAAATGTACAACGACAAAAAATGAAACACATGCTCAAGCACACACACACACACACATGGAAATGGATACCACCAAAATGAGAGGAAAGGAAAAAACAACAAAACACCAAAATACAACAGCAACAACGAATGTGAGGCGCCCAAGCAAAAAAAGAAACATGCTAAAAGCATGTTGTTTGTTTTAAGAAAACAAGTGGTTGCCGGGGCAATGCGAGTGGGTGGCGTTTAAGTGAATTCCTGTGTTTATGTGGTGCCCCCCAAAAAGGGCTACTCTCAAACCGCTCGCTCAATGGGTGGGTGAGGGAGAGTGAGTGTGAGTGTGGACGACCGCCATACTGGCCCCCTTTCACAGTTGAACAAAATGTGAAGAGACACCTATTGAGAGAGAGAGAGGATGAGAGCGGAAGCACAATATCATAAGAGCTAAACATAACATTTAAGTGTGCATACACACATGCACACATATGCATTTTAAGAGGTATGGATAGTCACAGAAGACTTCCGTTTCCTTTTTGTGTGCAAAGGCTAAGAGCATTATGCGATAAAAGAGAACATGTTGTTGGAAACAGCGAGTGAGCATATTTTTTTATTTATTTTGTTTACCACTACTAACAACGAACAATTTTGCTTTAAAAATAGCATATTCTGAGAAAAGTTTAAGTGTTTGTAACAAAATAAAGGGTTTTTTTGTATTTCGTAATTTCGTAGAATCAACTAGTTCTGTGCGGTTTTTTAGGAAAATCGCTTGTCTCGAACGATTTTGAAATTTTATGCATATTAATGGATATTAATGGTAAGGTATATTTTCGGATTTAAAATTACACTGTACAACGAAATCAAACCTTTACGAAAACAACAAGGTTCTCACAGAGGAAGCATTGAAAGTTTAGTTATGGTGACCCATTTTAGGAGAGGGGGGTGAATATTTCCCCCTTTTGCACATTGTTATGATGAATCGACATAGGAAACCTTGCGATCCTTACATTTCAAGTATAGGATGTGTTCGGTAATATTACTTCACACACTAAAGGAACATTTTTGTGGAATAGTTTAACTCTCTAGATCTTATATTGAGGATCGAGCTAAACTCTTCCACAAAATTAGACCAAAGAAAAGTTTTTGTTTAAATTCGCCCACAGCCACGCCTACCTCCCATGTAACATAAAATGAAAAAAGTTATTAATTTCTTATTTTAATACAAATACGTTGACACAAGTCATTACCAGAATTAAATGAAAATTGCCAGTAGTACATTGAATGCCCATATAAAAATTTAATCGATGGCAACCAGCTCTTATAAGTTGAAAAACAAATTAAGCTTAACCCGCAAAAGTGCCTCAGGACACTCTTCGCAAATCGAATTTACTCAATAATTGCTTATTCTTACAAAAACAAACTTATAATGGTACTTCGAACAACAGACTTAGTAACACTTTTGTTTAAGTACACAGTGCAACACGAAAAAAATAACCATATACGGACACCGCTACATGATAAAAGACCAAAAAAAAAGACCCGTGTTTTTTTCCCCCCAAAGTCATGCACTTTTTTTTTATGGGCCCCCAGAGATTTGAGGCCTCGGTGTAATTTTTGGAAAAAAGTGATCATATTCTCAGGCTCATATCTTGCAAACCGTTCGGAATTTTGATTTACTCTCTGAGGCAAAGTTCTAGCTCTTGTCATAAAGAACAAAAATTGTGAACATATAAAATCAAAAAAACTTCATCTTCAAGGTCAAAATCGCAAAAAACTTAAATAAAATTCGATTTTTTTTAACCTTTTTTCCCCTGTTCAGGTCCATAGGTAGCAAACCGTTGAAAATTCAGGGAAACAATCAACTACAAAAATGTACCTAAGATCTCAATAAACAACTTTCTAGAACATATGAACTTCCTAGGAATTATTCTTAACACCGTTTAGGTAGCGCTTAGGTAGCCGCAAAAGTGAATAATTTTCCAAAAATTAGATTTTTTTCCTTTTTTGCCCTGTTCAGGTCCATAGGTAGCAAACCGTTAAAAATTCAAGGAAACAATCAACAACAAAAATGTACCTAAGATCTCAATAAACAACTTTCTAGAACATATGAACTTCCTAGGAATTATTCTTAACACCGTTTAGGTAGCGCTTAGGTAGCCGCAAAATTGAAAAATTTCCCAAAAATTTTTTAATTTCATTTGTTTTTTCTTTACTTCAACATTGACATACTATGCTATCTAATACAAAAATAATAAAAAAATATTCGTATTATGTTTATAATGTTGATGGCCCTGGACTTGCATATCGCACTCTCTTAAGTTGTGGATCCAAATCGTCCTCCGAATCGTCCGAATCTGACTCTGATTCAGAACTTATGGTGTGCAGAGGCACGTTGCTTCCAGACTGCCCTCCACCATCAGTTTTTTCTTCTTCATATACTTCATTAACATCATACAGGGTGATCTTGTGACTCCGCTTTTATATTGTGTGCTGCGGCTACATATGTGTTGTTAATGTTGTTGGTACAAATGGATTGCGACTACTTCGCTGCTTTGAATTGTCATGTGTTTTGTTAGTGCAAATTTTTGGACCGACGACTTTGTTGTTGTTTGTTGAATGGCATTGATGATGTCGTGTGGGTAAGAAATACTGGAATAAACAATTTTTCACTTTTGCGGCTACCTAAGCGCTACCTAAACGGTGTTAAGAATAATTCCTAGGAAGTTCATATGTTCTAGAAAGTTGTTTATTGAAATCTTAAGTACATTTTTGTTGTTGATTGTTTCCTTGAATTTTTAACGGTTTGCTACCTATGGACCTGAACAGGGCAAAAAAGGAAAAAAAATCTAATTTTTGGAAAATTTTTCACTTTTGCGGCTACCTAAACGGTGTTAAGAATAATTCCTAGGAAGTTCATATGTTCTAGAAAGTTGTTTATTGAGATCTTAGGTACATTTTTGTAGTTGATTGTTTCCCTGAATTTTCAACGGTTTGCTACCTATGGGCCTTAACAGGGGAAAAAAGGTTAAAAAAAATCGAATTTTTTTAAGTTTTTTGCGATTTTGACCTTGAAGATGAAGTTTTTTTGATTTTATATGTTCACAATTTTTGTTCTTTATGATAAGAGCTAGAACTTTGCCTCAGAGAGTAAATCAAAATTCCGAACGGTTTGCAAGATATGAGCCTGAGAATATGATCACTTTTTTCCAAAAATTACACCGAGGCCTCAAATCTCTGGGGGCCCATAAAAAAAAAGTGCATGACTTTGGGGAAAAAAAAACACGGGTCTTTTTTTTTTGGTCTTTTATCATGTAGCGGTGTCCGTATATGGTTATTTTGAAATGACTTCAAAAATGTTGCACAGTGGTACCAAACACATTATGACGTTTGGTTTAGATTTTATTTTCAGTTTTGTGCACGAAGGCCGAATAAATAACAAGTAAGGAAAGGCTAAAGTCGGGCGGGGCCGACTATATGATACACTCCACTTTCTATCCGAATACAATCCAACTCGGTAAAAAAGTGAAAACGGGAAGAATTTTTGTCTATTTCCTAATCATAGGCTAATATGACCTGGTCCGATTTGCCAAATCGATAAGACTATTTGTATCGGGGCTATATCCAAGCATGGAATGAAGTGACTAACTTTCACAATAAGTTCTTCCAGTTCAAATATAACGTGTTATGCTCACTTTGAAGAAATTCGGTGAAAATTCGTTATTTCTGGGGCGGAAAAAGTCTATCCAGGAGCGAAATTTGTATGGGTAAATCTGAACTGATCTAACCTATTTTCCCCATAGGTATTCCTAGCTCAAATATAAGATGTTTTGCCAATTTTGAAGAAAATCTGATACAATTTGTGGTTTCTAGATCGGAAAAAATCAAATCGGGAGCGAAATTTGTATGGGAGCTATATATAAATCTGACCCGATCTAACACATTTTTACCACAGGTATTTCTAGCTGAAATATAAGATGTTTTGCCAATTTTGAAGAAAATCTGTTGTAATATGTGGTATCTAGAGTGAAAAGAGTCAAATCGGGAGTGAAATTCGTATGGGGGCTATATCTAAATCTGAACCGATTTTCTTCAAATTAAATAGCGTTCGCCCTCATCTTGAAAAACTTCGATGTGCATAGTTTGATTTGGTTCTGTGTACAATTGCGAGCTGTATCGTGATTACAAGAATAGATGGACAGACGGACGGACATTGCTAAATCGATTCAAAAAGTGATTCTAAGTCGATCGCTATAATTAACAATGGGTCTATCTCGCTTCCTTTTGGGTGCACAAAGACATAATACTCTCGTGGAGTTTATAAAAACACGTAAAATAAAAATAAATATTTTTTTAACTTCAATTTGAGCTCGTATGATATTGAACCTTATATCTCTATAGTAAGCTGTAAACATTTTTTTTTTTTCAAAATGCAGTGACACTGTAATATTGTTTTATTTAGGCTTAGAAGGCTTCAACATTTCAGTGATTAAATCGATGGTTGCCGTCATAAGAATTTTCTTTTATAAATTAATTAATACGGCTCCAGTTTATAAATATTTTTAAATGTCGGACTCGAGAATATATTTTTTTATACTGCACAAAATTAACCATACTAAATACTAATGCAACCTTCACTGTTTGAAAAGAAAAACAAAAACTGTTTTTAAAATTGAGCTTAATAAAATATACGTGCAACCTATGTTACCTATGTTATCATATCTTCATAAAAGTCTTCAGAAAAAAAAATAAGAGTTTAGGATAATAATTGTAATTGTCCTCCATGTAAACACACAAGTCATCTTACAATCGCCTAAAGCAAATGCACTACATTAAAAAGCTGGAAAGATTCTATTTGATTAGATCGCCTATAGTAATTCTCAATAGGGTCGTGAAGTAGTCGTGAAGTTTTCCCAGCGTAAGTTTATTAGAACTGAGTCAGCGCAATATGACCGTATGAGCAATATTAGTAACAATTACTTATACGCCACCCATGTGATGAAATGTGATAAATTGAACTATATATAGAGCGCTGTATCGACTTCTATAAAATAAAAGGCCGAAAATAAGTACTTGAATTAGGAATGTGCTGAATCTTCATTGCTTACAGTTTATCGTTCTGGAATTACTTGGTATCCTAATAATATTTCGAAGTGATTGAATATTTTTATATGTTTATTCCGCACTGCTAAGTTTGAACAGCGAATTACTCTTATTATGTGAAAGGTGCAAATAAATAATATGTGTGATCGAATATTCCAAAAGTTGAACCTATGTAATCTGATCTCATGCCCTGTTCATCTAAGGTGTCAGCGTTTTCCGTTTCAACATTGTCATGTCACTGTAATAGAAGTCATTGACCCATAGAAGACTCTCTGGCAGATCACAACACAACTTTGCTGTACCCAGTAAAATGTTGTTGCATTAACTATATGAATACATGTGTAATAGGCTGGGTCGCGGTTCATCAAATAAAAAAATAATTTCCAATCACCTCACGGAAATAAAGTTGGGTTTGTTTAACGTTGATTTGCAAAATATTTCGTTCCTACATCAAGACAACCGCCGCTGAAAACACATCTACAAATCGTATTTTTCGTTAATTTGTCCAAAATTTTCCTCTGAATTAATAAACCCATGAAAGTTATTGCCTTCGGTTTACACTATGCAACAAAAATTTTGTCGAAGACTCATGTATGACATTTTCTCATGTATTTTGGTTTTCTAAACACGAAAACGATGTTAATTTTTTATAACTAACATTCTAACGCAAAACAGAATTTTTATATGTGAAAATTTATGGATAAATGTAGACGCAAAAGATTTTTTAAAAAATACAAACGAAAAAAACTAAAACAAATGAGCGTTGGCACGGCAGAAGTATTGCTGGATAACTATACCTGCATATACACATACTTACATATGCAACTCGATGAGATGCTTGTAAGATGGCATGTGTACTTTATTACTTGGTTCGATTTTTTAAACGCAAATTCGGCAAGTGAGTTGTGCTTCTCGTTCGTTTGTGAGAATCATCTCCTTATAGAAGCCGAGTTTGATGTCGCTGCGAAGGCACTTGAAAAGACTTTTGACATGGTCGAAATCATGATCGTAGTAGTCTGCAACCAAGTAATAAATGTCACCATGCCATTTGTAAATAAATTTGCGTTCTATTAAATATAAATGCAAAATGGTCTTGAGCCAGGACAATATCCCAGTTCAAATCAAATCTTAATTTTTTTTCTATTTTTTATGATTTTTTCGTGCCAGAAAAATTAGTTTTTTTTTCGAAAAAAGATAATTTTTTCCCATATTCTATGAGTTAATTATATTTAGAGTGCTCTCAAGGATCTATTAATTCAGATAAAAAAATTTAAACGTGAAAAACATGATTTTGATAGATTTTTCATGATTGAAAGTGTTTTCAAGGGTCCATTAATTCAGAAAAAGTGGACGAAAGTACAACATTCAAAAAACTATATATTTTAGAGGTGTTTAGCTCAGAGACCAGACCAGACCCAGCGACAAAATATTTTGCAGAGCATCATTAAACAATTCATTTTTGGGGGTGACTGGAAATTATTTTTTATGTGTATATATCCCGACCCACCCTAATCTATATACTCGTATGTACAAGCTCACAACGTAACCCGTCTGTTATTTTTCCAACAATTCCCACAATTTTCATATTCAATTTAGTTTGCATTCCAAACTGGTAACATTTTAACTAATTCAAACATGCAGACAGACATTCAAACATTAAATTTGTTGTGCTGGGGGGAGCTCTTAATATCTAAAAAAATCAATTTAAAACATTTCAAAAACAACTTCCGTTTCCCTTCAAGTTGTCACATCGAACGCAAACACACACACACAAATGCTATTGACATACATACAAGTATTCGTACATTTGTGTGCCGTCGTTTCTAAGAGAAGACTCTGCCACAACTACTCGTATTGAAGAGTACACTCACACACTGTGTGTGTGTTTTGTCTTGTTGTGTTCATTTTTAAGAGAGCCAGCTGCCAGCAAAAGTTCCACGTTCATTTAAAATAAGTTTGAAAGACGACATTTAAACTGATTTAGTAGTTAATAGCCCATAACGCAAACAAATCAGTATTCTTCACAATTTAGACTGAGCGATGATAGATGAGATAGATGTAGGCAGGCATGCTCGAAAAAAAAAATAACAACAACAATATTGTAATTGCAACGAGCCCAGCACAATAGAATAGAATGGGGACACAATTCATGCACATACATACATACTTATGTACTTAGACAACTTGTACACAGTGGTTACAAACTGATCGGGACGAAGAGACAATTTTGGAAGAATATGATATTGATCTTGAGATTGGGGACAATGTGTTAATGCATAGTTCATACTTATTATTTATTGTAAAGGAAAATAGTAAAAAAGTGGATTCTTTGCCACAACTTCAAATTAATGTTGAAGTCATTCAAAATAAATGTCATTCCTCCTATGGCAAACCCATGATAAATTCACTGATACAATTTTCGCCACTTCCGTATCACAAGATTAGCATCGTTTTCACTTCTTCGAATGCTTTCCTTTTGCTGGGAATATGAGTTTTATTCTATTTTTTACAAAAATGAATACAATACAATAAAAATATGTACACACTATTTTATCATAGAATTAATGGTCATCGTAAGTATAACAGCTGGTAGTTGTTGATAAGTCGTGCTGAGCAATTTATATTTATAATAAAGTAAAACCACAGAATGCGTAAGCCATAGTATATTGAACAAGTCGTATCAAGATAAAGATAACAAATATATTGTCATGCTACTACACGCTGCCTGCATATTTGCTCATAGTTAGTGCCTGCTTTTTGTTTCTTTAAATTCACTGTGCTTTGCTTTTTTCGCATACAACTAGGCGTTTGACAATTTCATTTTAAACAAAATGTGGAAAAATAAACAACAACAGCTGCTTATATTCTTTCAAAATAAGAAAAAATTATGTCGGCATGTTATCGATATCCCGCTTATCGAATTTTCACACGTTAAAGTTTGAAAAAATGTTTTATTTTTTTTATTTTTTTAGTTATCGTTCTTGAATACTACAAAAAAACGTTTTTTTTTAATTTTTTATTATTTCAACTGATTTTAAAGAAAAAGTAAAAAATATGGTAAAAATTCTGGATAAAGGAAAAAAATAAATTCAATATAAAAAAATAATATTTTATCGATATTTATCGAAATTGAAAATTAAATATAAACGATTTTTTAATTTATTTTTAACTTATTTGAATAAAAAAAGGGGAAAACATTTTCGAGATATGGAAATAAATAAATATTTGTTTGATAACTTTTAATTAGTTTAAGCTCTTTTGAACGAAAAGAGTGTAAATAAATAAATATTTTTTTGTCGATAACTATCTTAGTTATCGAGTTTGCATACTACAAAAACGTTTTTTAACTGATTTGAAAGAAAAAGTGAAAAAATACGGCAAAAAAATCCGATAGAGGGAAAAAATAAATTCAATAAAATAATATTTTTTCGATAGTTATCGAAATTGAAAATTAAATATAATCGATTTATTAATTTCTATTTTTCCCCATTTGCGTTAGTTATTATTATTATTTTAGTTATCGAAACTGAAAATTAAAAAAAAATCATTTTTTTAATTTTTTATTATTTATGACTCATTGAATGAAAAAAGTGAAAAATTTTCAATAAATGCAAATAAATAATTATTTTTTCGATAACTATCTTAGTTATCGATTTTGAATACTGCAAAAAACGTTTTTTTAATTTTTTATTATATAAAATGATTTGAAAGAAAAAGTGAAAAATTCCGATAGAGGGAAAAAATAAATTCAATAATGATAAAATAATATTTTTTCGATAGTTATCGAAATTGAAAATTAAATATAATCGATTTTCTAATTTATTTTTAGCTCATTTGAATAAAAAAAGTGGAAAATGGAAAAAACTTTTTCGATAAATGGAAATAAATAAATATTTTTTCATTTTTCGATAAAATAAATAAATATTTTTTGTCGATAACTATCTTATCGAAAAAAATTAAAATTAATCATTTGAATTAAACAGTAACAATTTTCGATAAACGGAAAAAATAAATTCAGTATGAAAAAATACTACTTTTTTCGATAACAATCTTAGTTACGGAAATTGAAAATTAAAAAATAGATAGTTTGCTTATTTGAATGAAGAAGGGTAAACATTTTTGATAAAAAATTTTTTTGATAACTATCTTAAAATGTTTTTTTTTTATTTTTTTTATTATTTTTAACTCATTTGAATGAAAAAAACAAAATTAAATTTTCAGCAGGTCCATGTAGTTGGACTAACATCGCTTTCCTTGCATTTTATATGTTGTGGGCGATCAATTTTGGAAAAAGATTGAAAATGGCCGAATTAAAGTCACATCCTCGTCTACATCCACTTTAAAAATTTAAATTAAAAATAACTCGAAAGTTATCGAAGTAAAAACTATACGAAAAAAATGATTATTGTAGAAATCTCCGCTTTAAAAAGCTTGCTATTATTGAATCGTTTAAAATAGTTATTTTTTGCCAAGAAATTTATTCAACTCCTCCACAATCTTGTGGTTTATCGTTGAAAGTGGAACAAATTAAAATGGATATGGAGATGTTCGATTACTTCAAACCTAAAAAGGTTAACCCTTGCATTGATACGTTTTTTGAAGGATTGACTACCAGAAAATTCGAGAAGCTTTATTTATAGTTATTCCTTATCTAATAAAATTACCGATTTTTTTTAAATAATTTTTTCTTTTTTTTTCAAACCAATTTCAAAAACAAAACTTGCTGGCGAACAATTATTAAAAAAATCGCTTGATTTTTTCTAATAATTTTTCGATTTTAGGTTTCTTTGAAATGCATATAATAATTATTTTTGTTATTGAATTTTTCGCAATTTGCATCTGCAAAATGTAATTTTTAGTTTAAATAAAAATTCATATAATTTTATATCGAATGGAAGTTATCGATAACTATAATGTTATCAAAATTGTTTCAATTTAGTGTTCCAATTTTCTATTTTGAGCCCATAGGAACGAATAAAAACGTAGATTTTTCAAACTCTGCCCTTCGAACGGAGAAAGAAATTTGTTTTTCAAAATTGAACTTTCGTTAACTCGATAACAAAGTGAGATATCGATGATATGCATATTTTTTTTTATTTTGAGGTCCTCCTTTCAAAAATATAGTAAGATCTGGCGGCCTCCACTTTCCTAGATTGTTGAACGTCGCAGACAAATTGTATAATAAATTTTAAAGTGTAAACTCAACTTATTATTCAAAACAGTACTTAAGGGTCCAACCTAAATCCGCAAGCTTGGCCACTGCAGTAGATTTTTCTACCAAAATCCGCAGCGGCTAAAGTTGAAAAGTCCAATCTTTTGCTGCTGCGGATTTCACGCTCTCGGCCACGACAACCAATCTCTTTTAGGAGACAATAATCGTAGTTTTGAACCACAGTCCAGAACTTACTTATGACAAAAATTACCGCAAAACAAACTCGAGGAAAGTATATACTCCTACATACATACATACATAAATATTTATGTACATACATACACAGACAACAGAAGAGAGATACGGCAAAAGCGTTTCTAACAAGGCGAAACGAAATAACAAAATAGAATTAGCGAAAATAAAAACTGGAAAAAATATTTCACAAAAATAACCAACAACAAGTAATAACAAATAAACGCAGATAACGTTAACGTACCCACCCATACATGCAACTATTCATGCATGTGCATGCGTGCGTATGTATGCAACACATTGGCGGTTGAAACACAACACAACAGATATCACACTAGACAAAATAATACGAAAAAACGCGACAACTAAATAAAATAGAGGTGAAATGCAGAGAAACCGTAAAAGCGGCAGCTATAAAAACACACATGCACACGACCATAATCAAATCATCATCATGATCATCATCATCAGCACAATAACAATGTGCCATCAATAACAATCAAGAAATCGAAATCAAAATGAAACAAATCCAACAAACATAGCACACACGGCACACAAGCATGCATGCATGACACATGCAAATGTAACTCACAAAAGATGACAACAACAAACACAACACAAATCGACCGGCCAATTTGGTTGGTGAGGGGTTGGAAGGGAAGTGGGGATCACCACACCACAGGTCAAAGACGAAGAAAAGAAACAGATTTCAATAAACACCCGAAGAAAAAGAAAAGCTTCAAACTCAAACAACGCAAAGGTAATGCAACAACAAAAATCAATAAGAAACACAAACACACAGCCAGCTTCACACAAAACAACACAACAAAATTCGAAACACCCATCCGCACACGCCACACACACTGAACAGATAAGCGAAATAATGAAAGGAAAAAAACAGCAATTCATATGCAAAATAACAAACATTTCGAAATCATTTATATTGAACCCGATTCCGATTCCAATTCCGTTTTTGTTTTGTTTTTTTTCGGTTTAACATGCAACATACAAACATACACACCCAACAACCGAAAGCAACATCGACACTAACAAAAATAAATGAGCTTACACACACCGCACACACACACACAGGTATACGCATAACTAATAATAACATCATAATAACATTCGGTAATGTCATCATAAAACAACAACAGCAGCAACAAGAACAACCACAACATCAAGTAAATATAAGTATATCCACACAGAGATATGTAGGTAAGCTTAAGACAACAAAACAAAAAACATAAGCACGCGCTTATATACGACCGACTGCCAGACACGGCGCTCGTGCCTAGACACTCGTACTGTTTTTACTCGACTCGCACACAAATGTCGGATCATACTCGCTCTCTTACACACTCGTCGTCATCGTGTAAGTGCATAGACGATACTCTCTCATGTGTTGGTGTAAGTTTGTTTGGTCGTATCTATTATTTTGTTGAGGAGTGTGGCGTGCTAGGTTCGGTCAATATGCATGAACAGGGAGGTCACACTGATTTTCGTATGATTGGTATGATTGTAAAGAATGCAAGTTGCAAATGGAAACGTACTTTTATGAGAAAGAAAAGGGGTGCTGTATGTACCTAAAAAGGGGAGTTTACACTTGAAGATTTATCGAACAATTTTAAAGTAGAAAGATCAAGATTGGTATGTTTGTAAATCGTTCTTTTATTTGAAGGAAAAGAGGCATATACAGTGAATAAATAGGGGAATTTACACATGAAGATTTATCAAACCATTTTTAAAGTAGAACGACTAACTAGCTTGTGATAACTCAGCGAATGAGTAATATTATATTTTATAAATATATGTATAGCTTATACGCTACCCCTGCATAGTGTGTGAAAATCCCATTTTTAGTGATGATCTACTGGATACGACGATTTTTATCGAAAGAAAAGGGGTGCTGCATGTACCTAAAGAGGGGAGTTTACACTTGAGGATTTATTGAACAATTTGGTATGATTGTAAAGATTGGAAGTCGCAATGAAACCGTACTTTTATTACAAAGAAAAATGGTGCATACAGTGCCTAAATAGGGGAGTTTACACATGAAGATTTATCAAACAATTTTTAAAGTAGAACGACTAACTACCTCTGCACAGTGTGTGCAAATCCCATTTTTTGTGACAAAAGTCCATAACTTTCGATCTAATGGATATTTTTCGACGATTTATTGTATATGCACTTGTGATAGGAAAATACGTCTCGGGTAGAAAATTGGGCGAAGTTGGGTATGCATTTTTGACTTTACAGCCAACATTTACACTATTACACTCTTATTTTAGCCTAAATTTACAAGAAGAATGTTATAAATTGTGATATGATGGAATTTGATAAATCTAGAAAACTTTTTTTTAAAAAGGCTAAAGTAAGAGTGAAATAGGACAAAATGTTGGCTGTAAAACAAAAATTGTGAATTGTGCGCCTTTTGAAAAACCCGCGTAACTTTCTATCATATAGAGAATACCAAAATATTATTTGGCATATGATTGCTAACTAAATAGGGAGTATTTCTGACAGAATTGTTCCAGAAACCGGAGAAAGCTGAAATAAATGCAATTGCAACCGCGAATTTTGGAGTTTTGCTACAATTGTAGATTTTTTCGCGTCTTACTACATATATGTTACAAGCGACTTTGGTTCTTAATACACATTCAGAAAATCAGCCGGATCCGTTGGATAGATCGCGAGAAAATTACACAACAAAAATGCATGTATACAAATCATATCTGCCGCGCAAATGAAAATTTTGTAAAAATATCTAATTTACATTTTTCGTTTACCGTTTACTACCGATATACCCACATTTTTTTGTCGAAAAATGTCGATCTTTCAAAAAAACACAGACCAATTTTAACCCTAGTAATTTTGTTGTATAAGTTGGCGTGTAATTTGAATATTTAAGCGGAAAGAGCATTATTTACAACTTTGGTGTCTTGGGTGACCGCCACTGAAATCTGCCGACAATTTTTTACGTGGAACATTTTGATCCTTAAATGTCCTTTTTAAAGGACTTTATAGTTTTCTCGAAAAAGGGTCAAATTGCCACATAAAGAGAGTAGATCTTTCATAAAAATAATCCTCATAAAATTCCGCAGTATTGTTCTGACAATAACAATTCTCTCTGACATTAACTGACATCACTTTTTTCGCTTAGAATAATGCTTCCTTTGACCAAAAAATGAAAACTTAAACCCACTGTAAAAAGAAACTCAGACCAGCTGGACTATAAGTTTATTCAGCAAAAATGGTCTACTTAACATGCCCTTTCAGAACTATAGGGTTGCTATTATTATTAATTATTTATAATAAATAACATATTTGAAGTACATTATTAAAACAATAAATTTATAAAATTCTGAAACAAAATTATTTAAATTAAAAAAGTATACAAAACATTGTTTATTTATAAAAAGTAATAAAAAACAAAGAACAAGATTATTCCCCAGTCACGAATCGAACCCGAGACCTTCTGGGTGCCAAGCGGACACCTTACCTCTGTGACCCCATACGGAAAATTTGGTTCCACTCACTTATGAAAATTCTTCTATTCTTAAAATGTTTTCGGGATATTAACATATTATCAAATTTTTTTGTGGAAGTTTTTTCAAAAGAACTTCCTCAAATGAGGGAAATATGCAAATTGGGATTTTGGGATGTGACTAAAATTTGCTTCCTGCGGAAGTACTTCCAATTTAGTTGCTGGGACTTTAATGATGTCTTCTTTTGTGGAAAAATGTGTTGCCTCTACACAAAACAAAAACATTTCGTAAATGTTAGCCTTGAAACATATGGCATTTTTATTGGTTAAATTTTAACAGGGAAAAAATTAAAACGGATAAAAAATAGCGGATTTTATAATTATTTTTTATAACTATATTTATATAATTTATAATTATTTTTCCCTTAAAATATCACTAAATCGTAAAAAAACTGTATATCTCACGAATGGACAGTGATACAGCCGAAATATTTTGGGATAAAGTATTAAACAAAACCAAAGATTAAACCAGCTTAAAGTAAGTTGTGTTAATTGTGTCTATTAAATATTTGTAATTTCAACTCACGTTTATAATTGTTGTAGAGTAAGTAACAGGAACTGCATCACGAAACGTATGAAGTGTCTTACTGACATTATTAGTTGTCAATAAAAATTAGTTTTAAAACAATCGAAGAGGTACTTTTTCGATTATTCAAAAATTAGAGGGATCTATAAAAAATAAAAATAAATATATTTTGTAAATGATTTGATAATTTTATAATAAACAAGAGGCAAATTTCCTTCAAATTCGTCAAATAAATTATATTTCTATTTGCTACCAGAAAAAGTTACTATTTTTTTTAAATTACCTTATGCCAAACTTCCGGATTTTCGAACCATAATTGCATCTTTTTTGAATGCAGTTCTATTTCCCCTATTCAGAAGTACACATTTGCAAAGTTTCATTAAAATCCGAAAATGTATGGAAAATATCTGTTCCGTTTCACATTCAAATTATAGGAAAAATTACACTATTCAATAAAAAAAATAAAAATTTAGTGTTTAGTACTAAAAATGTATGGTTTGATTCATATGATTCATAAAATCAGTATACAAAAAATTTTATGGATCTATTTTTTAAATTTTTATTAAAATTCGAATGCATAACATTGAATTGGCAAAGTGAGATTTTTAGTGTGTCGACTTAGTTCGGTGGAATGTTTTGTTCATCAGCGCTTCTCATTTGTCATATGTGAGCGCCGGTACTAATATGAACCCTGATTTAAGTCAAAGACATACATTCGTTGCGAAAGTTCTGACGAGATGGGGTAGCGCCCATCGAAACTGCGCAGTCAACTTTTAGCTGCAACAATAAAGGTCTAACTTCGCCTTTTTGCTAATTTTGGGTTCTGGTGAATACTTCAGCACAACCTTTGGTCTTAAACCAAAATAAATGACAACACATACAATTCGAATTATCGTCGTTGGTACCTTTAATATTTGTACTCACTTATATAGTAAATAAAAGATTCTTATAATGGCTGCAAATGTTGCGAATCAGTGCTTTAGGAATGGATACTGGAATTGAGAATTTGTTTTTTTTTTTTCAAAAAACCTCGAATAAATATAAAAGAGAAAAAATTGAAACAAAATAGTTAACCTTCAAACGAAGAAAACAACGTCTATGGATAAATGTAAAAGTTGTGGACCTCTTAGAAGATGCCAAATATTTTTTTACAAATGATGATTTTTTATTTTCTTTATAAATAGAGCTAAAAAAAACATTTACATTAGATTGTGTAATATTATTTCATAATAACTAGGATCGTAACGAAAGCACAAGGTCTAATTAATGAATGAATAAATGTAGATTTTTATGAGCCTTATTGTAGAATAAATGGAATTTCAAAAAAGTGTAAGTTTTCCCTTAAATTGGTTTAGTTCTCGTGCTGACGACATGTTCTTCTACAAGAAGGACCATAATTTCCACATTTACCTCTTTACATTCTACATCTAATCTATAGATAAATGTATAAGCTATGGCGGTTCTTGTAAAGGGTAATTTTTTAGCTATTATCTTTTTGGCAACACTGGTTTGAACAGCTGACGCACGTTTCGTGTTTTGTTTCACTGTCAAACATCTTCAGTTTGGTCTATAATTTAACCATGAATCGTCTAACAAACGAACAACGCTTGCAAATTATTGAATTTTATTATAAAAATGCGTGCTCTGTTAAGAAAGTTCATCGCGCGCTTCTTCCATTTTATGGTCAGTTTAAACGACCCACTGAAGCGGCTATTCGGGCTATTGTGACTAAATTTCGCACCAAATTTACATTGTTGGACATTAAACCACCAACACGCTTACGTAGAGTGCGAACTGAAGAAAATATCGCAGCTGTATCGGCCAGTGTTATTGATGACCATAAATTATCGATTCGTCGCCGTTCGCGGCAATTGGGCCTCTGTTACTCAAAAACGTGGACTAAGCGGATGAACCATTTGAGGCGCAGTTAAGGTCAACATTTGCATGAAATAATCTTCAAACATTAAATTATATTTACTGTACTATCGATTCAAATAAAGATTTCATGTATTTTTCTGAATTTTATGTGTTTTTTAATTTTGAAAAACTTTCCTATAGCTTTTAAAAAATCACCCTTTAGAAGTGCGTGTCGTCTTTATGTAAGAAATTTGAAAATTTTTAAGAAATAACAAACGATTTTTGTAAAATTCCCTTACTTATACAATAAGCTTCCGCATTTATCCACAGATTTCCCAGCTTTTGCAAAATAAAACAAAATATTTTGTTATATATTTGGTAAAGGGTTTTAGTGATATTTAAACAAATTTTAAATTCTTTTGCGCCTACATTTATCCTTATTTAAAGATACCAACTATTACAAAATAAAATAAAATATTATTTTATTTAACTTTTAAAGAGAGTTTAATTTATAAAAAAAAATAAAAATTCTTTTGCGTCTACAATGAGTGTCAAAACTTCTACATTTATTCATAGATGTTTTACATGTAGACATTGTTTTCTACTTAGCTATTTTCTGTTCTATTTACAAATGGAATAAAAAATTTTCCCGATTTTTTTTTTGTTTCAGCAAAACAAGATTTTTATTTTTCAAAAAAAAAAATCAATTTTCTT
Source organism: Polietes domitor (assembly GCA_947397865.1). Taxonomy (NCBI): domain Eukaryota; kingdom Metazoa; phylum Arthropoda; class Insecta; order Diptera; family Muscidae; genus Polietes; species Polietes domitor. The sequence goes on along the minus strand of OX377619.1, from coordinate 22,581,974 downwards.
TGCAATTGCGAGGAGACTAAACCACTGTTTCTATAATTTTCGTGATTTTTTTGTGCCAGCAACAAACATATTTAAAAACAAATAAAAACGGCGTTAAGTTCGGCCGGGCCGAACTTTATATACCCTCCAGCATGGATTGCATTCAACAGAGGTAGTCGGTTTACGTAGAAGTGCAGTAATATTACAGGAAAATATAATTTTTTTAATATAGCCAAACCAAAACAAATACAAATATTGAAAAATTAATTTTATAAATAAATATAATATTTTTATTATTTCAAACCACGCTTATAAGGCAAGGCTACCAATACGTAAATTTAAAAAATAAATATTCTTGTATTTATATTTTCAAAAATATTTTCAAAGTCATAAATATTGGAAGATAGTGGGTGTTACAGTTGGTTGTATTTCCATTCTATTTTAATTCCAAAAGTACAAATTTTGAAAATCCATTATCAGACGTACATAGGCAAAATAACCTAACTTCATGATTCAACCAATTTTTGTCGTAAAAGAAAAATTACGAATTTGGAAAAAACTTTTTATTTTGCGTGTCTATACAGTCAGAGGAATGTATACACCGAATTCCATGATTCCAGCTGCGCACATTTGGTTGGTACCATTTTTACCCCCTTGACGTTTCTACGCAATTAGAATTTCATCATTCTAGCTGTAGTCGTTTAGTTGGTACTATTTTTATCCCTCTGTACCATTAAATCCCTTGAAAGTACGAATTTCGAAAAATCCGTTTATTTTCCGTGTCTACGCAGTCAGAGGAATGTATACTCCGAATTTCATGACTCTAGCTGCGGTCATTTGATTGGTACTATTTTTATCCCCTTTTTTCATTTTAACCCCAAAAAGTACGAATTTCGAAAAACCAGTTTATTTTCCGTGTCTACGCAATCAGAGGAATGTATACACCGAATTCCATTATTCCAGGTGTAGCCGTTTGGTTGGTACCATTTTTATCCCTCCGTACCTATTGTATCCCTTGAAAGTACGAATTTGGAAAAAAACTTTTATTTTTCATGCCTACGTAGTCAAAGGAATGTATACTCCGAATTTCGTGACTCTAGCTGCGGTCATTTGGTTGGTACTATTTTTATCCCCTTTTTCTATGTTGGCCCCAAAAAGTACGAATTTCGAAAAATCAGTTTATTTTCCGTGTCTACACAGTCAGAGGAATCTATTCTCGAAATTTCATGACTCTAGCTGCAGTCATTTGATTGGTACTAATTTTATCCCCTTTTTTCATTTTAACCCCAAAAAGTACGAATTTCGAAAAATCCGTGTCTATGCAATCAGAGGAATGTATACACCGAATTTCATTATTCTAGGTACAGCCGTTTGGTTGGTACCATTTTTATCCCTCTATTCCTATTTTACCCCTTAAAAGTACGAATTTGGAAAAAATACTTTTCTATTATGTATCTACTCAATTAGAGGAATGTATACACCGAATTTCGTGTTTCTAGCTGTTGTCGTTTAATATGTACCATTTTTATCCCTTTTTTGTCCCATTTCACCCCCTACAAATAAGAATCACTTTATGGTGCACGTTTTTGCTATAAGGGGCATGCGCATACCAAATATCAAGCAAATACAAAAACAGACATATTCAAAAAACATGCTTAAATACGTTTAAAAAAATAGGGATTATTATGGGTATTTTTAGTCCTTGTGAGGGAAAAATTTTTCCATTTGGGCCGATTTCGCCCCATTTCTACGACTATAAGACGCATTTATGGAAAATTTGAACATTCTATCTCGTTTCGTTTAGATGCTAGCGTGCTTTGAACAGACGGGCATGGCTAGATCGTCTTAGAATTTTATGACGATCAAGAATATATATACTTTATAGGGTCTTAGGACGATATTTCAAGGTGTTACAAACGGAATGACAAAGTTAGTATACCCCCATCCTGGAGGTGGAGGGTATAAAAACTTACGGATATTTGAAAATTGTTACATGTTGTTCTATTTCCCTTATTCAGAAGTACACATTTGCAAAGTTTCCTTAAAATCGGAGAACCTTTGGAAATTTTCTGTTCCGTTTCATATGAAATTAGTCCACTATAAAAAAAACTAAAAATGTTGTGTCTGAGATTTAAAAATTATTATTTTATTTTTTATTTTATTTTGGTGATTCATAAAGTCAGTATGCAAAAAATTTTATGGATATATATTTTTTATTTTTTTTTTACTTAAATTCCAATTTTCGTCGAAGGTACCTTTAATATTTGTACTCTCAATTGTTAAATATAAGTTCAATAGCACTTGCTTATATGTTAAATGAAAGGTATTTATGATGCCTACAAATGTGGCGAGTTCCACTTTCACATAGAAACAGTGGTTTAGGAACAGTCTCCAAAGAATTGAAAAAAAAAATGATTTTTTTTGCGGGCTCGAAAAAATAAAAAAAAAATGGAAACAAAATGTAAAATGTATGGCCCTCTTTGTAGACAAAAATTATTTTTTTACAAATGATCGTTTTCTAGTTTTGAAAGCCAAAATACACCAGAAAATATATATTCGACAAAATTATTGTTGCATAGAGTGCTATATTATTGTGACTTGTTTTCTTCAAATCCACCACATCTTGAATGGACAGAAAAAATACCCAAATAATTAAAACACGCCTATTGTCTTAAATGTCTGCCTAATATAACTTGACAACCACCATCAATATGGTGTAGCCATCGATGACATCCCACGGTGAGGGGTGATTTGCGTAGCATTTGCCCCAGCCACACTCAAATAATTATATACTTGTTTCTAATAAATTATTTATATTTTTTTTCCTATGCTTGGTGGTTGTTCAAACTGGTTTCCGATGTACATACATGTGTATGTGCACAAATTAAAAAACCCAAAATATAAATATCATAAACAAAAAATAAAAAAACACACATACTACGTATTAATATTAAGTTCAAGTGAATATTTAATACTCCACACACACACACACGCTCATATGAGACTGAGATTCTTAAGAATAAAATTATTAAAAAAAAATAAAAATGGAAAATTTTGATAGCAGGTTTACATTACATTGCATTCATATTCTGAAAGTTCTTACAGTGAGAGGGAAATGTATTTGGAATTTCTTCAAAAGTAAGTTAATATCTTCATCAGAGTTCAGGCTTTATGAGAAGAAAGCAAAACTGGATTGAGCGAATTTGATTTTCAATTTGTCCCACTTCAAGTCAAGCAATTGTTGGCAATTGAAAACAATATTATTCACATCCAAAGCCGGCAAAAAGAATATGTTAATGTTTGGAAATTTTGAAAACAAAAATTATTATTATGTTCACTTTGTCATGGAATTACTCATGGAATCAGTCATTGTGCTCACGGACGTTAATGGCTTAAGGTCAGCCCTTAATGTCAAAAAATTATAAAATGTGATTTCTTTAGCCCTAACTAATCATACTACCCTCTATATATATTGCATATGTCCATATGTACGAGTGTGTTCATATATTTGTATCAAATTGGAAATAAAAGAAGACAAACAACAAAACAAAAAACAAATGCACAAAAGAAGCCTAACAAAACCCAACTAAATAACAACGTTGTCGCTGATGATGTTCGTGATGGTGATGGTGATGACTATGACTACTATGAGGCAACAAAAAAGTGGATCAAAAAGCCCCACCGAAAAAAGATAGAAAAGCACCAACTTTTTCCATATTTATTTTATTCGAATATTCGCGCAAAGTACGAATTTGTATGTATGTCTGTCGGTCTATAGAGGTATGTAGCCAGCTATAATGGTGATAACTGTTGTTTTTGGCACAGTGGGTTTTTTATGAATCGCACACCCCCCCCCCCCACACACACACACGTAGTGGCACACACACTTGGCACTACTGAAATACATTTGCTGGGTTTTCTTTTGTTTTTTTTCCTGCTTTTTTGTTTCATTTAAACATGTTATTTGTTTGGTGTTGTTGTTGCTTTAATGATAATCGTGCACATAACTACGTAACTACATAACATTTGATATAAAACATGACCTAGGTCACAGGTTTTATAAGTAATCGGGCACCCAGTAATGGAGTAATTGAACGCCATGGAACAATAGAGCTAAATCTAATCTAAAGAAAATATTATATTTTTTCAAAGATAGAGGGTATATTATATATAGGTGATTCCACGTAAAGTGACCCTTTTTTCGATCAAATTTTAAAATCAATTTATAATTTAAGAAAACATCGATAAACATTCGTAATATTTACACTTCTCATAATATATATTTTTTATTATATTTCAAAAAAAAAATGACAACATTAGGTCTGATGATTTCCTTTTCCAGATATAGACTGCTGTCGTAACAGGATTTCCGTCAAATTGTCACTCCCGTTACAATTTATTTTTTAGAAGAAGGTATGAACTACCCTTTTTATTGGCAAAAATTAATAAAGTCATGTAATGGAAGACTATCACAGACTTCAAGAAAATAAGTAAACCTCAAGATTTTCTTCAAAGCTAAGGTCACACCTTTGCAATAATATTCCGATTAACCTGACTTTTTCAATTGGCAATATAGCTAAAATCTCAGTCAAAAAAAATTAGGCAAAAGTGTCACACCCGTTCCAATAGAATCAATCATATGACAAGTCGTTTGAATCATCTTGTGGAGTGGCAAGAAAGATCGATCTTAAAAATAATATTACTGAACTGGTAGCAAATCAGTCGTTAAAGGCTAGCGCACACCAACGCCGCTTTTGATTTTAGCTTGATTACACAATGCAACACGAAAAAATATAACCATATACGGACACCACCACGTTGTAAAAGACCAAAAAACACCAGTGTTTCCCAGTTTTGCCCAAAGTCATGTACTTTTTATGGGCCCCAAAAGATTTGGGGGCCTGGAATCATTTTTGCAAAAAGTGATAATTTTCTCAGGCTGAAATCTTGCAAACCGTTTGGAATTTTCATCTACTCTCTGAGGCAAAGTTGTAGCTCTTGTCATAAAGAACAAAAATTCTGAACATCTTCAAACTTCATATTCAAGGTAAAAATCGCAAAAAAAACTTTAAAAATTCTATTTTGTTAACATTTTTCCCCTGTTCAGATCCATAGGTAGCAAACCGTTTAAAATTCAAGGGAACAATCAGTTACAAAAATGTACCTAAGATCTCAATAAACAACTTTCTGGAACATATGAACTTCCTAGGAATGATTCTTAACACCATTTAAGAAGGAAAATATATATCTTGCAGGACTGTTTCTGTTTATGGTCAGTCCGACTACAGAGCGTATGAGTGACATTATTCTTAATCAACAGCACGTATACGCTATCTACACACACTATAGCCTATAAGATTTGTTCGACGACATTTGCGATTTTGACCTTGAAGATGAAGTTTTTTGATTTTATATGTTCACAATTTTTGTTTATGCTTTATGACAAGAGCTACAACTTTGCCTCAGAGAGTAAATCAAAATTCCAAACGGTTTGCAAGATATAAGCCAGAGAAAATGATCACTTTTTTGCAAAAATGACACCTAGACCCCAAATCTTTGGGGTCCATTAAAAAGTGCATGAATTTGAGCAAAACTTGGAGACGCTGGTCTTTTTTTGGACTTTTGTCACATAGTAGTGTCCGTATATGGTTATACTAGCAGTACCCGCCGCTTCGCACGCGAAAAAGCAAGTTATTCGTTAATTTTATCCGTCTCTGTTTTTGGATAGTATTTATTTAATTTTCTTTTGGTGGATATAAATAAATCTAAAATAGTAATTTGGAAAGCTCCTATTAGCTAGCACTCACACACAGTCAAAGGAATGTGCTTGTCGATATGCACTATTTTAGCTGAACTACTTCGTATGTATAGTTTTCTACCAAGTTTTGAACAAAAAATACAACCATTTATATCCTCGATCTCATATTTCTTGATTCAGCCAGCCAGTTTATAACTTTTTGCACCTCTTTCCAAAAAAGTACACATTTTGAAAAATCACTATAGGTAACATGTGTTTTTGCTTCTCCTAAAAATATGTACTTTATTTGGTAACACTTTCATTTTCCTTTTCAGGATTATACAGCATTTTTATCCCTTTTCGTCCCGCGCACCCCTTAGAAGTACAAATTTCGAAAAATCAAACTACAGCGCTTCTATATGATCAGAGGAATTTACACACTAAATTTCACGATTCTAGCTGTAATACTAAAATTGGTACCAGTTTTATCCCTTTTTGTACCGCTCGCCACTTAAAAGTTCAAATTAGGAAAAATCCAATTTTTCTTCGTTTCTATATGATCAGAGGAATTTACATACCGAATTTCACGATTCTAGCTGTAATACTTTAGTTGGTACCCTTTTTGTCCGCTCGCCCCTGAAAAGTACAAATTTCGAAAAATCCAATTTTACTTCGTTTTTATATGGTCAGAGGAATGTACATACCAAATTACACGATCCTAGCTGTAATACTTTAGTTGGTACCATTTTTATCCCTTTTGTCCCGCTCGCCCCTTTAAAGTACAAATTTCGAAAAATCCAATTTTACTTCGTTTCTATATGGTCAGAGGAATTTACATACCAAATTTCACGATTCTAGCTGTAATACTTTAGTTGGTACCCTTTTTGTCCCGCTCTCCCCTTATAAGTACAACCTTCGAAAAATCAAATTTTACTTCGTTTCTATATGGTCAGAGGAATTTACATACCAAATTTCACGTTTCTAGCTGTAATACTTTAGTTGGTACCATTTTTATCCCTTTTTGTCCCGCTCGTCCCTTAAAAGTACAAATTTCGAAAATTCCAATTTTACTTCGTTTCTATATGGTCAGAGGAATTTACATACCAAATTTCACGTTTCTAGCTGTAATACTTTAGTTGGTACCATTTTTAACCCTTTTTGTTCCGCTCGTCCCTTAAAAGTACAAATTTCGAAAAAATCCAATTTTACTTCGTTTCTATATGGTCAGAGGAATTTACATACCAAATTTCACGATTCTAGCTGTAATACTTTAGTTGGTACCATTTTTATCCCTTTTTGTCCCGCTCGTCCCTTAAAAGTACAAATTTCGAAAAATCCAATTTTACTTCGTTACTATATGGTCAGAGGAATTTACATACCAAAATTACCGTTTCTAGCTGTAATACTTTAGTTGGTACCATTTTTATCCCTTTTTGTCCCGCTCGTCCCTTAAAAGTACAAATTTCGAAAATTCCAATTTTACTTCGTTTCTATATGGTCAGAGGAATTTACATACCAAATTTCACGTTTCTAGCTGTAATACTTTAGTTGGTACCATTTTTATCCCTTTTTGTCCCGCTCGTCCCTTAAAAGTACAAATTTCGAAAAATCCAATTTTACTTCGTTACTATGTGGTCAGAGGAATTTACATACCAAATTTCACGTTTCTAGCTGTAATACCTGAGTTGGTACTATTTTTATCCCTTTTTGTCCCGCTCGTCCCTTAAAAGTACAAATTTCGAAAATTCCAATTTTACTTCGTTTCTATATGGTCAGAGGAATTTACATACCAAATTTCACGTTTCTAGCTGTAATACTTTAGTTGGTACCATTTTTATCCCTTTTTGTTCCGCTCGTCCCTTAAAAGTACAAATTTGGAAAAATTCCAATTTTACTTCGTTTCTATATGGTCAGAGGAATTTACATACCAAATTTCACGATTCTAGCTGTAATACTTTAGTTGGTACCATTTTTATCCCTTTTTGTCCCGCTCGTCCCTTAAAAGTACAAATTTCGAAAAATCCAATTTTACTTTGTTACTATATGGTCAGAGGAATTTACATACCAAAATTACCGTTTCTAGCTGTAATACTTTAGTTGGTACCATTTTTATCCCTTTTTGTCCCGCTCGTCCCTTAAAAGTACAAATTTCGAAAATTCCAATTTTACTTCGTTTCTATATGGTCAGAGGAATTTACATACCAAATTTCACGTTTCTAGCTGTAATACTTTAGTTGGTACCATTTTTATCCCTTTTTGTCCCGCTCGTCCCTTAAAAGTACAAATTTCGAAAAATCCAATTTTACTTCGTTACTATGTGGTCAGAGGAATTTACATACCAAATTTCACGTTTCTAGCTGTAATACCTGAGTTGGTACCATTTTTATCCCTTTTTGTCCCGCTCGTCCCTTAAAAGTACAAATTTCGAAAAATCCAATTTTACTTCGTTTCTATATGGTCAGAGGAATTTACATACCAAATTTTACGTTTCTAGCTGTAATACTTTAGTTGGTACCATTTGTATCCCTTTTTGTCCCGCTCGTCCCTTAAGAGTACAAATTTCGAAAAATCCCTATTTGTAGCTCGTCTGCATGGTCATTGCAAGGAACTCACCGAACTTCATGTTTATAGCTACTGCCGTTTAGTCAGGACGAAGGTTCGATGTTTATCCCTTTTTGGGCCATTTTATCCCCTAAAAGTACGAAATTCGTAAAACCCTTTCTTAGTCGACGTCTACGTCATATTTGGGAACTACCCTGAAAATTTCATGACCCTGGCTTCAGCCGTTTGGTCTGGGGGCTGGTCAATGATAAGTCAGTCAGTCAGTCAGTCAGTCAGTCAGTCAGTAACGCAACTCTTTTATATATATAGATTCCCATGACTTAAAAAATTACACACAGTGATGATGTATTTTGGCTAAATAAATTGGAAAACCATATTAAAAATATTTTTTATGATTTTTTTTGAATTTTTTTTATTAAAATTCCAATTTTCGCCGAAGGTACCTTAACTATTTTTACTCTCATTTCTATTTTACTCTCAATCTGATAGGAATCGCTTATACGTTAAATAAAAGGTATTTGTGATGCATTTTGGGTAAATAAATTGGAAAACCATATTAAAAATATTTTTTATGGAATTTCTTTTTTGAAATTTTTTATTAAAATTCCAATTTTCGCCGATGATACCTTTACTATTTCTACTCTCATTTATATTTTACTCTCAAACCGATAGGAATCGCCTATACGTTAAATAATAGGTATTTGTGACGGCTAAAAATGTGGCGAAATTCAGTCACCAAAGAATTGAAAAATTGTTTTTTTTTTTTCAAAAAAAAAAAATATTTTTGCTGCCTCGAAAAAAATCATAAAAATTAGAAAACAGAATTGGAAAAAATGTATTGTTCCATTTCTATAGCTAACATTCGAACGAATAAAACAATGTTTATATGTATAAGATCTACAGATAAATATAGAAGTTATGATACTCTTTGTAGATGCAAAAAATATAAATCATGATTTTTTTTATTTTTTTGCTTCAATAGAGAAAAATCCTTTGCAAATTAGATAACAAAATATTGTTTTATTTCGCATAGCTGAGATCCTGAAGAAGAAAACAAGGCCTAGTTAAAGAAAATCGGTAGATAAATGTAGATGTTATGTGCCTCTATGTCGTCTTCATGTGTGACTAAATCAATTTGAGCACAAATTTCATAAAAAATTTGCTTTCTTCAACATAAGGGTCATAACTTCTATATTTATTCATAGATTTTCTTCAAAAATGTCTTGTTTTCTTCGTTCCGGGTATAACAAACTAAAATAATATAATCTTTTATATACGTTTTAATGGGACTTTTCGCGCTATTTGAAAAACATATTCACAAAATCATTATTTTTTGAAATTCTTTTGCGTCGACAAAGAATATCATAACTTCTACATATATAAAGGGTTTTCTAATAGGTACTTGACAACTTTGAATTTACTGTTACTTTCCTTTTTTCAGTAACCTCAACATTTTCATCATGGTAAAGTACACGAACGAACAACGTATGCAAATTATAAAAAAATGTACTATCGAAATTCGGAGTCGGTGACCGCAACATTAAGATCGTTAACTCCTATTTTCGGTCGTTATTCTCGCCCTATAACAAGTTTAGTGCAAAAATTTGAGCCGTCATATTCTTTGTGTGATACTGTCGTGCCAGAGAGACAACGGGTTCATCGAAGTGACGAAAATATCGCGTCCGTAGCAAACGATCCAAATCATTCGATTCCGCGGCGTTCTCAAGAACTGGGCATAACCAAGTCTACTTTATGGCGAATTTTGCGTAAGGATCTTGGATTACACCCATACCAGATCAAGCAGACTCAAGAATTGAAGCCGATGGACCATTTGACACGACGTACGTTCTCCAATAGGGCTCTGGAGAAGATGCGCCAAGATGATGAATTTCATCGCAAAATCATCTTAAGTGACGAAGCTCACTTTTGGCTCAATGGGTTCGTCAATTAGCAAAATTTGCGTTATTGGTTTGGTGAAAATCCACATGTGCTTCATGAATCATCACTTCATCCACAAAAAATAACTGTTTGGTGCGGTTTACATGCTGGCGGCGTCTTTGGGCCATATTTTTCGTCGACGTTGTAAATAAATTAAATAACGATCGTTACTTTATAAATAAATTAAATATAAAATATTTGTTTCTGTTTTTTTCTATTTTCTATGATTTTTTCGTGCTAGCAAAAACAGATTTAAAAAATATATATTTTTTCCACATTATTTTGAAAGGCTGTTCCCAAGCCACTGTTTCTATGCGATAGTATAATTCGCAACATTTGTATACACTATAATTACCCTTAATTGTACATATAAGCCGGTGTGATCGAACCATTATATCCAAAATGAGAATACAAATATTAAAGGTACCTACGACGACAATTCTAATTTTAGTAAAATTTCTTCATAATAAAATTATCCCTAAAATAATTTTGTATTGATTTTACGAATCAGCATAACTCAATATACACAGAACTATTTTTTTTCGGCTTGTACACACAATTTTTCTTTTTGTTGCATACTTTAAAAAAATATGAAATATTTGAAGTGCTTTAGAAAAGCCATACATTTATAGAACTGTTAAGCAAAATGGCTTAAATTAACAAAATTAAACATTGATTGCGTAATAATTAATTAACCAAAATAATTAATAAACCAAAAAAAAATATTTTCCAGAGCCACGTTTTGAACTAGAGACCTTCTAGGTACAAAACGGACACCTGAAATGATACACTGAAAGAAAAATCGTTCGTTGCATCAACGAATCAGATTCGTTATTGCCATTTCGTTGCATCAACGAAATATTTCGTTCCCATAACAATCCGACACGTTGCTGAAACGATGTATGAAACCGATTTTTCGTACTTTTCGTAGTTTCGTCCCTGCAACAATTCAATATTCATTGATGCAACGAAAATATTATCTTTCATTTTTTACATAGGAATATATTAATTAATACAAAAAAATCTATAAATTTCTGATCAAAAATTATTAAAATTATTTGAGTTTGGATGGAACACTTTGCCTCAACAACCCATTCGTTGCAGTAACGAAACTGATATCGTTGCAGCAACAATTTATTCGTTGGTGGAGACACACAAATTATTTGTTTTTCTAGTGTGTGTGTTTTTGGAATCTATTCGATAGTAATTCTCATTCACGTTGTTGAAGTTCTGCCTTAAGTAGTTGAGCTGCTGTTGCGAATAATCACTTCGAAGTCCACTGCCGGTGGTCATCATGGAACTAAATTATCTATACCGAAAGAAAAACGTTCGAGGCCAGGACGAATTTTGTTTTTGAAAATCAATTAACGTCGGCGTTCATTGCTGCAACGAAAAAGTTTCGTTGCTGCAACGAAAATGTTTAATTTATTGCCACGAATATTTTCGAAACCACATTATTTCAGCAAGGAAACCGCGTTGTTGCAGCAACGAATCAGGGTTGTTGCGCCAACGAAATAGCATTGTTGCAGCAACGAAACAGCATAGTTGCAAGCAACGAAACAACATTGCAACGAACATATTCGTTGTAGAACTATAATTTCCATTAAATCAAGATTCGTTGCATCAACGAAACTTTGTTTGTTGCAGCAACGAACGCCGACGTTGGTTGACTTTCAATGAACAAATTCGTTGCCGCAACGTACAATTTCGTTCGGTTACGTACGTTTTTCTATCACTGTATGACTCCATATGAAAATTTCGTCCCCACTATCTTGTGAAAATTTTATTCTTATAATATTAACAGAATATTATCTGTTTTTCTTTAATCAATCAAGATAACGAGCTGCAATAACAATAACGTTAAAAATTTTAATTTTTACTAAAAATAAAAAAAGACAGCCTCGATAACCATAAATTGGATAATTATCCAAGCTAAGTCCAAAAATTGTAACATAAAGTTAATTTATCGAAATTTGTTTTCACACTCACCTCGATATTGTTTTTGGCGACAATTTTAAAAAGTTTTTTTTTTATTTTGAGTGAAATTTGAATTTTTTATTTAGGTTTTTGTTATCGCAGCTTAGATGTCCAGTCTTAAAGAAAACAGCCCTAATATAAACATTTTTGGGAGTTTCTCAAAAGAACTCCCTCAAATGCGGGAAATATGCAAATTGGGATTCCTGCGGAAGAACTTCCTCTTTTTTCTGGGCATGTATTTCTTTAATTTAATTTAGGTTTCCATTTGTCCTGGGTACTTTAATTCAAAACAAAGCTTTCCCATGTGGCCATGAGTATTCCATTCTTTACGTTCTACAATTTAGGCGGAATATTACAGTTGTTAGTAATCTAGATGAAGGTACTTTCTTGGTGTAGGGTAGCATACACCCCAATCGACCGAACTGAACGTTTATTTTTATTATCCGATAAAGATTATTATTTTTTTGTAGCTTTTATTGTTGACTTTATTTCGCAACGACTTTTTGCCATTCAAACAAGAACAGACAGAAATATTTTAAAGAATTTATTGTTATTTTTATACACCTGGAAGAGGAAATGGAAAGAAAGGTGGATGGATGGTACACAAACGCAAACAAACACATCTACAGATGTAGGTGTAGTCGTACTTGAGTACAAATTATATATGTACTTGTATATCTTAGACGTCTTCAGGTGTTGATAATTGTCAAGTATATTTGAAGAGTACCTCATCCTCTTACCCCCTTTTTAATGAACTGGACGTCTTTGTCTGTCGACTTTTTGATGTTGTTTATAAAATTGTATATTATTGCTTTACTTATTGCGAATTGCTTTAAACGTTTGTGTGGTTACTAGGTCAGGTGAGAAAAAGTAAAACCATTAAGACTTAACAATGAAATAACGGCATCATGAATTTGTGAAACACAAAGAGAATTGCGTTTCATTCTTATGTAAATCTTTGGGGGGGATTATCACAAGAAAGTTGCAGATATTTGAAAAAATATGTCTTAAACGTGATTAGTTTAAACTAATTAATCACAAATCAAAATGTTCCATAAAGACAGTGGAAAAACTTATCGTTATTTAAATTGTTTATAAGCTTTCGATATTGATGACATTCTCGAATTGAAAGGACTAACCAAGTGGACTGGTAGTATACTCAAGGGCTAAATCATCAATTCAAATATGGCCAAGATGTCCTGGAGGAGGAATATTGAGGATAGGGAAAGAAGGAACTCTGTTTCTTCCATGTCCGTAGGAAAATGTTCGGACGTAAATTGGAATAGCAAATTATTAATGAATGCAACGACATAAATAAATTTGTTTCGAAAAAAAAAAAATATTTTTGATGGCACGAAAAAATCGTAAATATAGAAAAAAAAAATAGAAAAAAGTATTTTCTTTTATTTTGTAATAGCTAACATTGATGTTGTTGTTTTTAATGATCATCGTCGCCGTAATCATGTGCACATTTGATACAAAACATGACCTAGGTCAAAGGCTTTATAAGTAGTAATTGAGTTGTTAAATGCACCCAGTAATGGAGTAATGGAAAGCAATGGAGCCAAATCTAATCTAAAAAGAAATATTATATTTTTTCAAAGATAGAGGGTTAAATAAATATAGCTTGCCGTTGATAAGGTCACATAGAAACAGTTTCGGAACAGACTTTCAAAATTTAGGATTTTTTTCTGCTGAAGACTTCAGCACAACCTTTGGTCTTAAACCAAAATAAATGACAACACATACATCATAACAGACCAACTGTAAATACAACAACAATACACAAAAAAAATATTTTTCTGTTACGAAAAAATTATTTGTTTTTATTTTATTTTTAAAAGCTAACATTCTAACGCAAAAAAAAATATTTATATGAAAATATACTTTTTGTAGACGCAAATTTTTTTAAAAAAAATCATATTTTTTATTTTTTTTTTAAACAGTACGAAATATTTAAGCAAAAGCTTCGTTTGTGTTCTCATCGACACTATGGAATCTAGTGATACATGAAAACGATCTTGACAGAACAGGCACTTAAGTTACTCCTTATGCGGACGTCGCACAGTGGAATATATTCATACAAGCTGCTGCAAAAATTAGAATTAGAATAGAGCTAGTACCTTGAAATTTTACACACATCCCTTTACAAATCAAATCAATTTAAGTAAAAGCTTCGTTTTATTTAAAATTCCCTTACTTCAACATAAGGATCATAACTTCTACATTTATTCATTTCGTCCACATTTATTCTTCAAATTGCCTTGCTTTCTTTCTATTACAAACTGAAACAATATATTCTTTTATATAATTTGTAATGGGACCTTTCTCGCAATTTAAATAAAAATTAAATAAAATCATATTTTTTAAAATTATTTTGCGTCTACAAAGATTATCATAACTTATACAATTATCCCTAGATGCTTTACATATAAACGTTATTTTTACGTTAGATTGTTAGCTATTCAAAAATAAAACAATATATTTTTCCCACTTTTGTTTTTTTTTTTTTAATTTTTTATGATTGTCTTGTCATTTATTTTGGTTTAAGAACAAAGGTTGTGCTGAAGTCTTCAGCAGAACCCAAAATTAGCAAAAAAGCAAAGTGAGACCTTTATTGTTGCAGCTAAAAGTTGACTGCGCAGTTTCGATGGGCGCTACCCCATCTCGTCAGAACTTTCGCAACGAATGTATGTCTTTGACTTAAATCAGGGTTCATATTAGTACCAGCGGTCACATATGACAAATGAGAAGCGCTGATAAACAAAATATTCCTCCGAACTAAGTCGACACACTCAAAATCTCACTTTGCCAATTCAATGTTGTGCATGTGCTCGCATCGCTCTCAACAATGCAAAGGTTGTTGTTGTACGTGTATGGTGTATGTCCCGTCTTCACTGTACCTCGTGTGTATTGTTGTTGTTTGTATGTATAGTTGGTTGCAATGTTGTATGTCTTGTCGTTTATTTTGGTTTAAGACCAATGGTTGTGCTGAAGTTTTCTTCTTACGATTTTTTTTCGTGTCAGAAAAATTGAATTTTTTATCGAAAAAAAATAATATTTTCCCAAATTTTTGTAGGCTGTTTCTATGTGAAAGTGCAACATTTGCAGACATCATAATTACCTTTAATTTGATATATTAACGTTGTTTTTACGTTAAATTGTTAGCTATTCAAAAATAACATTTTTTCCCTATTTTTTTTACATTTTATATGATTTTTTTCGTGTCAGAAAAATTAAATTTTTTATCGAAAAAAAGTAATATTTTCCCAAATATTTGTAGGCTGTTCCTAAACCACTGTTTCTATGTATTTCTATTTGTAGACATCATAATTACCTTTAATTTTATATATAAACGGCTATGGTCGTGCCTATATTTCCAAAATGAGATTATATATATTAAAGGTACCTTCGGCGAAAATTTTAATTTTTGTAAAAATTAAAAAAATATATCCATAACAATTTTTTTATGGATCAGCAGCCTCAATGCACACAAACAAATATTTTTTTCGACTTGAACACAAAATTTTCATTTTTTTTCATTGGGTTATCGCTACCAAGAACCTTCCAAAAGCTCTATTGCTGTAGAAATTGATCGGAGTCCATAAATAGTGAGCAACTATTCAGTAATCATTGGTAAAATCACAATATTTTAAAAACGTCATCGTCGAAAATTACGGCAAATTCCGTAGAAATTGATCGGAGTCCATAAATAGTGAGCAACTATTCAGTAATCATTGGTAAAATCACAATATTTTAAAAACGTCATCGTCGAAAATTACGGCAAATTCCGCCACATAATTCGGTCCCTAAAAAGCAGACGCTGAAGTTCCAGAATGGTTCACATGTCATTTACTGTGCCTCAAGGCCAACTCCTGAAGATCGATCGATCGATGATCACTTCACTGCCATTTTAGGTTTTCTTCAGTTGTCAACTCATCTTTTTACTGGGACAGATGACAGACCTAGGCCAAATAAATAAAAATAATAATAAATATAATAAATAAATAAAATAATTTGATTTGAACTGGGATATTGTCCTGGCTCAAGACTATTTTGCATCTATATTCAATAGAATGCAAATGACATTTATTACTTGACTGCAGACTACCACGATCATGATTTCGACCATGTCAAAAGTATTTTCAAGTGGCTTCGCAGCGACTTTTCAACATCAAACCCGGCCTCTATAAGGAGATGATTCTCACAAACGAACGAGAAGCATAATTCACTTGCCGAATTTGCGTTTAAAAAATCGCACCAAGAATAAAGTACACATGCCATCTTACAAGCATTTCATTGAGTTGCATGTGTAAGTGTGTGTATATGCAGGTATAATTACCCAGCAATACTTCTGCCGTACCAAAGCTCATTCGTTTTAGTTTTTTTCGTTTGCATTTTTTGGTCTGTAATCAATATTTGATTTGATACCAGTTCAATATTGTCAAATATTGATTAAAGACCAAAAAATACAAACGAAAAAAAACTTAAATAATAATTTAAGGTCCATCAATTCTGGTGAGAACTTAAATTCCATCCATTTTCATAACTTCAGGAATTAAGAACAATTTCTTTCTCATCATTATAACAGATAGAGATGAGTATTTTTTCATAAATTTTGAAGTGAGGCTATCCTATGTTAACAGTGTAGAGTGTATGCTCGTCTGTCGAATCATAAAACTCCAATATAGCTGGTTATGTTTTGCTAATGTTTTAATTAAAAATACAATATTTTCCGCCAATTTAAAACGGGTTTCAAATTATTCGGTTTTAATGTTGAAGCTAATCCAACATTGACAGTGCGATTAAACAAGGTGTAGAAAGGGACGGTTATATAGGTTGGAATTGGAAAGGGGTTTGTTCACACTGGGCGAGCTATTTCACATATAAAATCGTAGCGCCTGAACATGTCGAATGGGAATAGAACTTTCCCGGTTTACACAGTAAACAAATGATTTAATAAAATCTCCAAAAAAAAATCTGTCTAAATATTTAATAAACATATATACGCATATAAATTATTTCTAGAATATATATAGAACGAAAATCAAGAGAGAGAGAAAGAGAAAGATAGGACAGAGAGAGACTTAATTCGTCGCTGGTTGTTAATGGGGCCGGCCAACATCTAAAATTGAATTTGAATGTGAACGTTTCACGTGGAGGTCTTCAGACCTCCTCCGTCAGTGAGAGATATAGTCCACAAGTGTGTGTCAGTGTGAAATGGTTTCATGTGTGTTGGTTGTACGGTCCCCAAATTGCGTCAGCCAAGTTTCGAAAACGTTGATAAAGAATCGAAACATTCTTAGCAGCGACTTAGACACACACACACACATCTCTTTTTATATTTTGTCATATTTATTCGTATCAATACGGATGTTTTTTGAGACTGTTTCATCGTATTAAGCTCGATTCTGTTTTATTTTTGGTGTATAATCAGAGGTTTAGAGTGGAAACGTCTATGATTTAGTTCGACATGACTCACAAACAAATATTTATTTATCTTATTCATGAACAACCTATATGTACATATGTATGTATGTATGCACATATCTATACTCGTAATTATGTAGGTTAGAGTGGGTCACCGAACAGGTGGGGTTGTTTGTTACCTTCTAAAATTGAACCTTGGTTTAGTTTATGTTAATACCAAACACTTAGCGGCTCCAACACACACACACGCAACGGTTCGTTGTGAGCTGAACCATTTTGAAATAACCCGAAAAGAAAAGAAGAGATAAACTTGTTTACTTTTGGCCAATGATTGAATTTGGAGATGCGTAATTTTTGAATTTTTGATAATTTGAATTGGAATCGTGGTTCTAATAAATGTAGTCTGCTTGCTGATAAAGCTAGCTTATCAATGGGTCCTCGCATATATTCAATTCAAATTTGCAGACAAGCTAATGTTTTTATATAAATTCATCCTAAAAAATTTCGGACAATTAAGTTGTCCATAATTGTTGTTCGATTAAAAATGAAGCCACACCCTCCTTGTCGTTGTTTCGTGTCATTTAATGATGCAAATGAATGAATGTCATAAAGTCCTCAACAAATTATAATTCTTAAGCTCAAGGGGTTTCACAGATAACCTCCTCCTTAAAGTGTATAAAACGATTATAAAATATCGCTCTGAGCTTCCGCAATAAATTTGAAAACAAATAATTTGAATACCCTTATCGTGAGTAAAAATTCCTCTGAATTTTATATATATGTACAGTATGTTATAAGCAACAAACTTTCCCAAATTTGATTCACCAAAATCTCGACTTTGTTCATTGAATTCTGCATAGAACATTCCAATCAAATGTAATCTAAAAAATTTTGGTGTTAGCTGTTGATGCATTTAAAATTCATAAATATTAAAGCGAGTTACAAGTTCACCATATTAGACGTTATCGTATTGGGATGTATCTCGAAAACCATGTATCGTATTGGCATTTCGATTAGTTCATGGAAAACAGGAGCCCTCGAGGAGTACTTTTGCATTAAAAACAATTGTAATTTTCTTTTCACTTTCCTTTACAGACAGTGGTTTACCTGAAGTTGGTATTTATTTAGTAGGATTAATTTTGTACCGACCGTTGCCTCGGCATTTAAAAATATTGATAAAATAGTTTCTTATTTATTCATTTTAAAAAGAAAATTCTTCTAACGCCCGCAAATATCGGTTTAATCATGGAAATGGTAAAACCTTCTAAGCCAAAAATAAAACAATATTGCTCTGTTATTGTATTTTGGACAATTAATTTAAAGCATACCTTAGGGATGTACGATTCTATTTTAGTATGCGAGTTCAAATTGAAGTTAAAACAAGTAAAAACGGCGTTAAGTTCGGCCGGGCCGAACTTTATATACCCTCCGACATGGATTGCATTCCACAGAGGTTGTCGGTTTTCGTAGAAGTGCAGGAAAATATATTTTTTTAAAATAAAGCCAAACCAAAACAAATACAAATATTGAAAAAAATATTTTTATAACTAAATATAATATTTTATATTTATGGTTTTTATTTCAAACCATTATTTATTTCAAATCAAAAAATAAATATTCTTATATTTATATTTTCAAAAAGCTTAAATACCATAAATATTGGTAGATAGTGGGTGCTACAGTTTGTTGTATTTCAATTCTATTTTAATTCCAAAAGTACAAATTTTGAAAATCCATTATCAGACGTACATAGTGCAAAATAACCTAACTTCATGATTCAACCAATTTTTGCCGTAAAAGAAAAGGGAAGAATTTGGAAAAAAAACTTTCTATTTTGCGTGTATATGCAGTCAGAGGAATGTATACCCCGAATTCCATGATTCCAGCTGCGCCCATTTGGTTGGTACCATTTTTACCCCCGTTTGTCTACGCAGTCAGAGTAAAGTATACTCCGAATTGCATGACTATAGCTGCGGTCATTTGGTTGGTACTATTTGTATCCCCTTTTTCCATTTTAACCCCAGAAGGTACGAATTTCGAAAAATCTGTTCATTTTAAGTGTCTACGCAATCAGAGGAATGTATACACCGAATTGCATTATTCCAGGTGTAGCCGTTTTGTTGGTACCATTTTTATCCCTCCGTACGCATTGTATCCCTTGAAAGTACGAATTTGGAAAAAAAACCTTTTATTTTTCATGTCTACGTAGTCAAAGGAATGCATACTCCGAATTTCATGACTCTAGCTGCGGTCATTTGGTTGGTACTATTTTTATCCCCTTTTTCAACTTTGACCCCAAAAAGTACGAATTTCGAAAAATCAGTTTATTTTCCGTGTCTACACAGTCCGAGGAATGTATACACCGAATTTCATGACTCTAGCTGCGGTCATTTGATTGGTATTATTTGTATCCCCTTTTTTTCATTTTAACCTCAAAAAGTACGAATTTTTAAAAATCCCTGTATTTTACTTGTCTATGCAATCAGAGGAATGTATACACCGAATTTCGTTATTCTAGGTACAGCCGTTTGGTTGGTACCATTTTTATCCCTCTATTCTCATTTTACCCATTAAAAGTACGAATTTGGAAAAAATAATTTTATATTATGTATCTACTCAATTAGAGGAATGTACACTAGAGCGTACCAGGTTACAAGTAAAAAAAAAAAGTTCGCCGTACACCTTCGAATATGAAGTATTATTGAAAGGTAGTTTCAAAAAAATTTTTTTATTTTTTTATGCCGAACGTAGGGGTCGCGCTTTTACATTTTTCTATATAACTTCTGCATTTATAAACGGATTTTAAAGTGTGATACATCGATGTTTTTGTCCGATTTTTTTGTCTTTGAAGTCATTGAGCTCAAACATGATTCATGATTTTATGCGAGCTTTAATTTTCGATTATTAGAGTGGTACATTAGGGTAGTAGCAACTGAGAAATGATGGGTAAGTACCAGAAGGGGGTGCTTGAGCTCAATGACTTCAAAGACAAAAAAATCGGCCTCGTTGAGACAAAAACATCGATGTATCACACTTTAAAATCCGTTTATAAATACAAGTTATATAGAAAAATGTAAAAGCGCGACCACTACGTTCGGCATAAAAAAATAAAAATTTTTTTTTTTGAAACTACCTTTCAATAATACTTCATATTCGAAGGTGTACGGCGAACTTTTTTTTTGAGGTACGCCCTAATGTACACACCGAATTTCGTGTTTCTAGCTGTTGTAGTTTAATATGTACCATTTTTATGCCTTTTTTGCCCCATTTCACCCCCTACAAATAAGAATCACTTTATGGTCCACGTTTTTGCTATAAGGGGAATGCGCATACCAAATATCAAGCAAATATAAACAGACATACTCAAAAAACATGCTTAAATACGCTAAAATATTAGGAATTATTATGGGTATTTTTAGTCCTTGTGAGGAAAAAATTTTTCCCTTTGGACCGATTTCGCCCCGTTTCAATACCAACCGATCTACGACTATAAGACGCATTTATGGAAAATCTCCTTTCGTTTAGATGCTAGCGTGCTTTCAACAGGCGGACAGACGGATGGACGGACATGGCTAGATCGTTTTAAATTTTTATGACGATCAAGAATATATATACTTTATAGGGTCCCAGGTCGATATTTCAAGGTGTTACAAACGGAATGACAAAGTTAGTATACCCCCATCCTGGAGGTGGAGGGTATAAAAAAATAAAAAAAAATAATATCGTTTTCGAGCCTTCGACTAAAGTTTTGTTTTTTCAGTATTCAAAATCTGATGGGCAAATCTGCTAGTGTGCATAGGCCTTCAGCATCGTGTTTACTTGTCTTTTGTTGGGTATAATGGGGAATATTTAAAGGATGGATTTGCCAATGTGTTGTTCAAATTATTTCAGCTCAAGATATATTTAAGATCTAGCCGATATATTGAAGGAATCACACTGTAAATCATCATATAGATGTGAATAGATAACAATTTCCATCACTATCTTTGTGGGAATCGAGACCCTCCTTAATGTTGGCATCCATGTGTGTATGTATGTATTTAGATGTAAACATACACATACATACATATTTAGGCATGTATGTTTGCCGATACCAGTTTCGCTATGTTTGTTTGATTTTTATTTTTCTTATTTTTTGTTTCCATAAAAGAAAAAAGAAACTATTACAATATTAGGAGTCGACACTTCGATTTCAGCCTAAAAGGTTAAAGACCCCAAATCCAGACAAGACCATGCTAAAGGTGTTAATTAAATCATGATGTGTGAGTACATACACACACACATGTATACATACACACATATTTGCATTTCTAATTAAAATTTCCAAATCAATAGCCACGAAAAAGAAAGAGTGAATCAAACGAAACCCAACCTTCTCTGTTTGCTGGTAGCGGAGTGCTGTGGAAATGGAATAGAGGTGGAAATGGTTTCGTTCGATTCATTTCATCACATCGGGTGCTTCAAATTGAATTTTCACAATATCGCGCTCAAGTGAACCAACCGACCAACCAACCAGTCATCCAGCCATCCAACCCACTGTACTCTATTATGTGTCAGTGCACAGTGAGGTAAATGTAACGAAAGACCGACCAAAGAAAATAGAATTTCGTTGAATCGTTGAGTGTGAGTATGCAGCTACAAATGCAACAACACCAAGAGATAATTGTAAGTAATGACGGCAACACAGCAACAACAAAGTGGAGCAAAAACTAATCAATGTCTTCGATGTTCTGCTGTTCCCGTTGTTGTTTGGTTGTTTGTGGTATTACCTTTATCGCTCAGATTGGAGCGCGAAAAAAGCAGAAGCGACAAAACAACGTACTCAAACGTCAAAGATTGACGTTCTGGGTTGTTGTTTTTATACCCTTCACCTCCAGGATGGGGGTATACTAACTTTGTCATTCCGTTTGTAACACCTTGAAATATGGACCTGAGACCCTATAAATATTCTTGATCGTCATAAAATGCTAAGATGATCTAGCCATGTCCGTCTGTTGAAAGCACGCTAGCATCTAAACGAAAGGATCTAGAACGTTCAAATTTTCCACAAATGCGTCTTATAGTCGTAGATCGCTTGGGATTGAAACGGGGCGAAATTGGCCCAAAGGGAAATTTTTCCCTCACAAGGACTAAAAATACCCATAATAATCCCTAATATTTCAGCGTATTAAAAATAAAATAGAGGGATAAAAATGGTACCAACCAAACGGCTGTACCTAAAATAATTAAATTCGGTATATACATTCCTCTGATTGCATAGACAAGTAAAATACACGGATTTTTCAAAATTCGTACTTTTTGGGGTTAAAATGAAAAAAAGGGGATAAAAATAGTACCAATCAAATGACCTCAGCTAGAGTCATGAAATTCGGAATATAAATTCCTCTGACTGTGTAGACACGGAAAATGAACTGATTTTTCAAAATTCGTACTTTTTGGCGTCAAAATAGAAAAATGGGAGAAAATAGTACCAACCAAATGACCGCAGCTAGAGTCATGGAATTAGAGTATACATACCTTCTACTACGTAGAAATGAAAAATAAAAGTTTTTTTTTTCAAATTCGTACTTTTAAGGGATACAATGGGTACGGAGGGATAAAAATGGTACCAACCAAACGGCTACACCTGTAATAATGAAATTCGATGTATACATTCCTCTGATTGCGTAGAAACTTAAAATAAACAGATTTTTAGAAAATCGTACTTTTTGGGGTTAAAATGGAAAAAGGGGATACAAATAGTAACAATCAAATGACCTCACCTAGAGTCATGAAATTCGGAGTATACATACGCAGACACGGAAAATAGACGAATTTTTCGAAATTCGTACTTTTTGGGGTCAAAATAGATAAAGGGGATAAAAATAGTACCAACCAAATGACCGCAGCTAGAGTCATGAAATTCGGAGTATACATTCCTTTGACTGTGTAGACACGGAAAATAAACGGATATTTCAAGGGATACAATGGTACAGAGGGATAAAAATAGTACCCACTAAATGACTACAGCTGGAATGATTGGAATTCTAATTGCGTAGAAACGTCAAGGTGGTAAAAATGGAACCTACCAAAATGGGCTGAGCTGGAATCATGGAATTCGGTGTACACATTCCTCTGACTGCATAGACACGCAAAATAAAAAGTTTTTTTTCCAAATTCGTACTTTTTCTTTTACGGCAAAAATTGGTTGAATCATGAAGTTAGGTTTTTTTCACTATGTACGTCTGATAATGGATTTTCAAAATTTGTACTTCTGGAATTAAAATATAATGGAAATACAACCAATTGTAGCACCCACTATCTACCAATATTTATAGTTTATAGCTTTTTGAAAATATAAATATAAGAATATTTATTTTTTGATTTGAAATAAATAATGGTTTGAATAATTAAAATTTATAAAATTATTATTTATAAAATTATTTTTTCAATATTTGTATTTGTTTTGGTTTGGCTATATTAAACAATTTATATTTTCCTGTAATATTACTGCACTTCTACGACAACCTCTGTGGAAGGCAATCCATGGTGGAGGGTATATAAAGATCGGCCCGGCCGAACTTAACGCCGTTTTTCTTATTTGTATTGACAAGCGCTCAGTCAAACAAATATAAATATATAAAAATATAAATATATACAAAATATATGAATATGTAAATATAAATATAATAACCAGTAAAAAACTCGAAATCGGGTCGTGTCGATGTCCTACTGGGCACCCTGTATTCCAGAAAACTTGCAAAAAGAGAGCATCCAAGAAAGTGAATAAGATCCTGTGATTCGAAAGTTGTAATAATTAGGCTCTTCACAAATGAATTTAACATGGGGTTGTCCATAAGACGGATGTCCTTTATTTTGAAAGACTTACCCCCACTTTCATCATGTCTGGTTAGAGATAACCAACAGTTATAGATATCCGATTCTAAAGTACTAATACCAACAAATAAATGGAAAATTTTGTGTCCAAGCCAAAATTTATTTTTATACCCTACACCACTTCGTGGACTAGGGTATTATAAGTTAGTTTTCCGCCAAATGTTTGTAACACCAATAACTGAGCTAGACCCACCTTTAAGTATATGGATCGGCTTAGAATCACCAGCTGAATCGATTTAACAATGTCTGTCCGTCCGTCTGCTATTCGCACTCTACATGTATCGCAAATGTGGTCCGATTGTCATAAAATTTCGCAGAAGTTACTTTTTTGGTCCAAGGACGATTGGTATTTAATTTGGAGGAAATCGGTTCAGATTTAGATATAGCCTCCATACAAATATCCCTATAGTTTACACTATTACTCCTCTAGAATACACATTTTACATGGGATCCTGACCAAATTTTCAGGATCGTGTTACTAGTTCTAGTTCAGGATCGTGAACTAGAAGCAGCTCACGGAAAAGTGGACCACATGGGTGCATGTTTTGATATAGCCCCCATAGAAATGTACCTCCGATTTACAATATTACTGCTCTAAAATGCACGTTTTACTTCGGATCTTGATGAAACTTCACACATCATGTTATATTTCAACTAGAATCGCCTACTATGAAAGTCAAATATATGGGTCCATGTTTTTGTATAGTCCCCGTACAAATGGGCCCCCAGTTTACACTATTATCGCTCTAGAACCCACATTTTACTTGATAAAATTTTGCAGATCTTGTTATACTTCAATAAAGAATATCTACTTTAAAAGTGATTTATAAAGGACCACTTTTTAATGTAGCGCCCTTACAAGTGGCCCCATTTTGATGTTTACCCCTCTAGGATACATCGGAAGTTTATCAAATTTTGCATTCTGTATTATATTTCAACTAAGAAGACATATTATGAAAGTCAAGTATTTGGGTCCATATTTTGGTATACCCCCATAAAAATTGGCCCCCATTCTACTCTTTTACATCGCTAGAACCCACATCGATATAATTTTCCATATCATGTCATATTTTGACTAAGAATACCTACTTTGAAAGTGATCTATATGGAACCACTTTTTAATGTAGAGCCATTACAAATGGCCCCATTTTAATTTCTATCCCTCAAGAACGCAAATTTTACATCGGATTTTTTTTTTCAAATTTTGCAGATTATATTATAAAGAGTGATTTTTTTGAGGTTAGGATTTTCATGCATTAGTATTTGACAGATCACGTGGGATTTCAGACATGGTGTCAAAGAGAAAGATGCTCAGTATGCTTTGACATTTCATCATGAATAGACTTACTAACGAGCAACGCTTGCAAATCATTGAATTTTATTATCAAAATGCGTGCTCTGTTAAGAAAGTTCAGAAAGAAAGAAATTGTGTTCAGCGACGAAGCTCATTTTTGGCTCAATGGGTACGTAAATAGGCAGAATTGTCGATTTTGGAGTGAATATCAGCCAGAAGCATTGCAAGAGCTACCAATGCATCCAGAAAAAGTCACAGTTTGGTGCGGTTTATGGGCTGGTGGCATCATTGGACCGTACTTCTTCAAAGATGATGCGAATCGTAACGTAACTGTGAATGGTGAGCGCTACCGTGAGATGATATCCAACTTTTTTTTGCCCAAAATGGAAGAACTGAACTTGGTTGACATGTGGTTTCAACAAGATGGCGCTACATGCCACACAGCTCGCGATTCTATGGCCATTTTGAGGGAAAACTTCGGAGAACAATTCATCTCAAGAAATGGACCGGTAAGTTGGCCACCAAGATCATGCGATTTGACGCCTTTAGACTATTTTTTGTGGGGCTACGTCAAGTCTAAAGTCTACAGAAATAAGCCAGCAACTATTCCAGCTTTGGAAGACAACATTTCCGAAGGAATTCGGGCTATTCCGGCCGAAATGCTCGAAAAAGTTGCCCAAAATTGGACTTTCCGAATGGACCACCTAAGACGCAGCCGCGGTCAACATTTAAATGAAATTATCTTCAAAAAGTAAATGTCATGGACCAATCTAACGTTTCAAATAAAGAACCGATGAGATTTTGCAAATTTTATGCGTTTTTTTTTTTTAAAAAAGTTATCAAGCTCTTAAAAAATCACCCTTTATTTCAGAATACAAAATCAAATATATGTGTCCATACTTTGGAATAACCCAAATGGGGCACCCATTCTACTCTAATACAGTTCTAGAAATATGAATCCCTATGAATACGTACCGTGAATGAGAAATATATAGGCCCATGTTTTGGACCAGGCCCCAAGTGTTGTTATAGATCTCCCTTCAAATGTCGGTCCGATTCATCCTATTACTACTGTATAATTTGTATTTGTCTGCCGGAAAATAGGATCAATTAATTTCCATATTCGTTAAATTTGAATAAAGATGATTTTATATAATTTATATGAACTACATAAAATTGCTCACATGAAACACCTGGGTTTAGTAATAAAAGCGAGATATATACGCAGGGAGTGGTGTAGGGTATTTATTATATAGTCGGCCACGCCCGACTTTAGCATTTCTTTACTTGTTCATTTTATGTTATACTAGCAGTACCCGCTGCTTCGCACGCGAAAAAGCCAGTTATTTGTTAATATTATCCGTCTTAGTTTTTGGATAGTATTTATTTAATTTTCTTTTGGTGGATATAGATAAATCTAAAATAGTAATTTGGAAACCTCCTATTAGCTAGCACTCACACACGTTGTCTACGTTGTCAGAGAAATTTAAACACAAAATTTCACGACTATAGCTGAAATATTTTAGTTAGTACTATTATTATCCCGCTCATTGTTTATAAGTACAATCTTAGAAAAATTCGTTTAGATTTGCGCTTCTCGTTGTCAGTGGAACTTACACTCCACATTTCACGACTATAGCTCCAATACTTTAGTTGGTACTACTTTTATCCCTTGTTGCTCACCCCCTATAAGAAAATTTCAAAAAATCCATGCGCTTTACAAACAGTTTACACTCCAAATTTCCTATATAGCTGCAATTCTTAAATTTGAACCCTTTTTGTCCCGCCTACCCCCTAAAAAGTACAAATTTCGAAAAATCTATTTTACTTCATTTCTATATGGTCAGAGGAATTTACATACCAAATTTCGCGATTCTAGCTGTAATATTTTAGTTGGTACCATTTTTATTCCTTTTTGTCCCGCTCGCTTCTTAAAAGTACAAATTTCGAAAAATCCAATTTTACTTCGTTTCTATATGGTCAGAAGAATTTACATACCACATTTCACGATTCTAGCTGTAATTCTTTAGTTGGTACCATTTTTATCCCTTTTTGTCTCGCTCTCCCCTTAAAAGTACAAATTTCGAAAAATCCAATTTTACTTCGTTTCTATATCGTCAGAGGAATTTACATACCAAATTTCACGCTTCTAGCTGTAATACTTTAGTTGGTACAATTTTTATCCCTTTTTGTCCCGCTTGCCCCTTAAAAGTAAAAATTTCGAAAAATCCAATTTTACTTCGTTTCTATATGGTCGGAGGAATTTACATACCAAATTTCACGATTCTAGCTGTAATACTTTAGTTGGTACCATTTTTATCCCTTTTTGTCCCGCTCTCCCCTTAAAGTACAAATTTCGAAAAATCCAATTTTACTTCGTTTCTATATCGTCAGAGGAATTTACATACCAAATTTCACGATTCTAGCTGTAATACTTTAGTTGGTACCATTTTTATCCCTTTTTGTCCCGCTTGCCCCTTAAAAGTACAAATTTCGAAAAATCCAATTTTACTTATTTTCTATATGGTCAGAGGAATTTAAATACCAAATTTCACGATTCTAGCTGTAATACTTTAGTTGGTACCATTTTTATCCCTTTTTGTCCAGCTCTCCCCTTAAAAGTAAAAATTTTGAAAAATCCAATTTTACTTCGTTTCTATATGGTCAGAGGAATTTACATACCAAATTTCACGTTTTTAGCTGTAATACTTTAGTTGGTACCATTTTTTCCCATTTTGTCCCGCTCGTGCCTTAAAAGTACAAATTTGGAAAAATCCAATATTACTTCGTTTCTATATGGTCAGAGGAATTTTCATACCAAATTTCACGTTTCTAGCTGTAATACTTTAGTTGGTACCATTTTTATCCCTTTTTGTCCCGCTCGTCCCTTAAAAGTAAAAATTTTGAAAAATCCAATTTTACTTCGTTTCTATATGGTCAGAGGAATTTACATACCAAATTTCACGTTTTTAGCTGTAATACTTTAGTTGGTACCATTTTTATCCCTTTTTGTCCCGTTCGTGCCTTAAAAGTACAAATTTCGAAAAATCCAATATTACTTCGTTTCTATATGGACAGAGGAATTTACATACCAAATTTCACGTTTCTAGCTGTAATACTTTAGTTGGTACCATTTTTATCCCTTTTTGTCCCGCTCGTCCCTTAAAAGTACAAATTTTGAAAAATCCAATTTTATTTCGTTTCTATATGGTCAGAGGAATTTACATACCAAATTTCACGTTTCTAGCTGTAATACTTTAGTTGGTACCATTTTTATCCCTTTTTGTCCCGCTCGTGCCTTAAAAGTACAAGTTTCGAAAAATCCAATTTTACTTCGTTTCTATATGGTCAGAGGAATTTACATACCAAATTTCACGTTTCTAGCTGTAATACTTTAGTTGGTACCATTTTTATCCCTTTTTGTCCCGCTCTCCCCTTAAAAGTACAAATTTCGAAAAATCCAATTTTACTTCGTTTCTATATGGTCAGAGGAATTTACATACCAAATTTCACGTTTCTAGCTGTAATACTTTAGTTGGTACCATTTTTATCCCTTTTTGTCCCGCTCGTGCCTTAAAAGTACAAGTTTCGAAAAATCCAATTTTACTTCGTTTCTATATGGTCAGAGGAATTTACATACCAAATTTCACGTTTCCAGCTGTAATACTTTAGTTGGTACCATTTTTATCCCTTTTTGTCCCGCTCTCCCCTTAAAAGTACAAATTTCGAAAAATCCAATTTTACTTCGTTTCTATATGGTCAGAGGAATTTACATACCAAATTTCACGTTTCTAGCTGTAATACGTTAGTTGGTACCATTTTTATCCCTTTTTGTCCCGCTCGTGCCTTAAAAGTACAAGTTTCGAAAAATCCAATTTTACTTCGTTTCTATATGGTCAGAGGAATTTTCATACCAAATTTCACGTTTCTAGCTGTAATACTTTAGTTGGTACCATTTTTATCCCTTTTTGTCCCGCTCTCCCCTTAAAAGTACAAGTTTCGTAAAATCCAATTTTACTTCGTTTCTATATGGTCAGAGGAATTTACATACCAAATTTCACGTTTCTAGCTGTAATACTTTAGTTGGTACCATTTTTATCCCTTTTTGTCCTGCTCGTGCCTTAAAAGTACAAATTTCGAAAAATCCAATTTTACTTCGTTTCTATATGGTCAGAGGAATTTACATACCAAATTTCACGTTTCTAGCTGTAATACTTTAGTTGGTACAATTTTTATCCCTTTTTGTCCCGCTCGGCCGTTAAAAGTACAAATTTCGAAAAATCCCTATTTGTAGCTCGTCTGCATGGTCATTGCAAGGAACTCACCGAATTTCATGTTTATAGCTACTGCCGTTTAGTCAGGACGAAGGTTCGATGTTTATCCCTTTTTGGGCCATTTTATCCCCTAAAAGTACGAATTTCGTAAAACCCTTTCTTAGTCGACGTCTACATAATATTTGGGAACTACCCTGCAAATTTCATGACCCTGGCTTCAGCCGTTTGGTCTGGGGGCTGGTCAATGATAAGTCAGTCAGTCAGTCAGTCAGTCAGTCAGTCAGTCAGTCAGTCAGTCAGTCAGTAACGCAACTCTTTTATATATATAGATAGTTGGTAGGCGTGGTTGTGGGCGTATTTAAACAACAACTTGTTTTTCATCTTTCAATTTGACAATATGAAGGAAGTGTGCGAAATTTCAAGATCCTAAAATTCCACCTTCAATCACTAGTTATAATAAAATAATGCTGATGCAATTTTAAAACTTTGGACGTAAGAAAGCCACTGCATCTGAATGCTGTAGGGCATACGCATAAGTGCATTAACAGCATCGACGACTTATAATTGAACTACTACTCGTACCTACATCACCACCACTTTCCTACTATGACAACAACAATACGCCACGGGAGCAAAATTCAAAGGTTTTGTATATTCATATGTATATCTACGTATGTATGTATGTATACAACGACTATATACTTAATGTAGTATATACTTATATACATACATACGTATATGAATGTATACTATACATATATAATACAATAATAAAAAACGAAAGAAACGTCAACAATAACCAGCAAAATGACAATAATTGACAAAAAATAAGGTATTCGTTTACACACAAAAAGAGAAAGACGAACAGCGACAAAAACAAAAGCAAAAAAGCTCAACACGCGAGGGTGATATGGACAATTTGGAGAAATGCAATGGCCTATGCCATACTGAGCACACACACTAGACTGGGTTATGAAAAACAAATTGCTGCCCCTCAAAAAATAAAGTTCTTTGAGATGCAGACAACTACAATTGAGTACAAGAATAGATAGTGGGTCGAATATAGCCAAATCGGTTGAGGAGATAACACTAACCCCATTTGCATGTAGCTACGTTAAACTGAAGTTATAGCTAACGGAGAGTTATAGATATCAGTTTGTGTGAACATTGACATCTATAACTCTTGATTAACTCTGACTGAGCTGCATTGAAACTGGCGTAAGTCGATAGGTATAAAGACCGATCGGTTTACTTATGTTCTTTTTGGGTGTTACAAACACCTGTACAAATATATAATACCCTGGTTGAGGGTATAAAACTCTATTTAAACAAAAATTATAAAACTTGATTTTTTTAATTCTCTTACTTCGCCAAATGAAATCATAACTTCTACTATTATTAAAGACCTTAAAAAATAACCATCGCTGTAATTCTATATAACACTATGTCACAAAAACAATTGTCCAAGGATCATGTTATCTGATGTATTTTGGCTTTCTAAACTCGAGAACGAAATTTTTATGGTAATTTTATTTTTATTTTTTTTTTTACTAAAAGTCCAATTTTCGGACTGTGTACTCTCATTTCGGAAATATAATACCGATAACAACCGGTTATATATCAAATTAAAGGTACTCATGATGACTACAAATATAGCTAATTATACATTCACATAGAAATAGTGGTTAAGGAACAAACTTCAAAAATTTGGAAAACATATTTTAGAAAAAATCTATAAAATCTATATATAGAAAAAAAGTCGGAAAAGTATATTTTGTTTTATTTTGTACTAGCTGACATTCTAACATAGTAACCCAATGCTATTATGTAAAAACTATGAATAAATGTAGAAGTTATGATGCTCTCACATTTTTTTATAAATCTTATTTTTTTAATTTTTGTTTAAATAGCGCGAAAATCCCTTTACAAATTAGATAAAGGAATATTTTATTATAGCATTTAAGAGCAGAAATTCGAAAAAATTAAAATTGGAAAGTGGTAAATGTGTATATATTTTCTTTATGGCAACACTCCAAGCGATCAAGAAAATATACTGGAGAAAATTAGGTGGCAACACCACAAGCCTGAATGGTACTTTAACTTTGCGGTTCAAAAAAAGTGGGATTAATTATACACTCCACGAGAGTATTATGTCTTTGTGCATTTGTTTGTAACACCCAAAAGGAAACGAGATAGACCCATTGTTAAGTATACCGATCGACTTAGAATCACTTTCTGAGTCGATTTAACAATGTCCGTCTGTCCGTCTGTCTGTCTGTCTGTCTGTCCGTCTGTCTGTCCATCTATTGTTGTAATCAAACTACAGGTCGCAATTATAGTCCGATCTTAACAAAAATTGGCACAAGTAAATTTTGTGTATCAAGGACGAACGCTATTTAATTTGAGGCAAATCGGTTCAGATTTAGATATAGCCCCCATACAAATGTAGCTCCCGATTTGACATTTTCCGCTCTAGAAACCACATATTGTACCCAATTTTCTTTAAATTTGGTACAACATCTTATAATCCAACTAGAAACACCTATGCAAAAATTGGATAAGATCGGTTCAGATTTAGATATAGTCCCCATACAAATGTCGCTCCCGATTTGACATTTTCCGCTCTAGAAACCACATATTGTACCCAATTTTCTTTAAATTTGGCACAACATCTTATAATCCAACTAGAAACACCTATGCTGAAAGTGGGTAATATCGGTTCAGATTTAGATATAGCCCCCATACAAATGTCGCTCCCGATTTGACATTTTCCGCTCTAGAAACCACATATTGTACCCAATTTTCTTTAAATTTGGCACAACATCTCATAATCCAACTAGAAACACCTATGCTGAAAGTGGGTAATATCGGTTCAGATTTAGATATAGCCCCCATACAAATGTCGCTCCCGATTTGACATTTTCCGCTCTAGAAACCACATATTGTACCCAATTTTCTTTAAATTTGGCACAACATCTTATAATCCAACTAGAAACACCTATGCAAAAATTGGATAAGATCGGTTCAGATTTAGATATAGTCCCCATGCAAATGTCGCTCCCGATTTGACATTTTCCGCTCTAGAAACCACATATTGTACCCAATTTTCTTTAAATTTGGCACAACATCTTATAATCCAACTAGAAACACCTATGCTGAAAGTGGGTAATATCGGTTCAGATTTAGATATAGCCCCCATACAAATGTCGCTCCCGATTTGACATTTTCCGCTCTAGAAACCACATATTGTACCCAATTTTCTTTAAATTTGGCACAACATCTTATAATCCAACTAGAAACACCTATGCAAAAATTTTATAAGATCGGTTCAGATTTAGATATAGCCCCACACAAATGTCGCTCCCGATTTTACATTTTCCGCTCTAGAAACGACATATTGTAGCCGATTTTCTTTAAATTTGGCACAACATCTTATAATCCAACTAGAAACACCTGTGCAAAAATTGGGTAAGATCGGTTCAGATTTAGATATAGCTCCCAAACAAATGTGGCTCCCGGTTTTACTTTTGCCGCTTTAGAAACCACATATTGTACTCGATTTTCTTTAAATTTGGCACAACAGCTTATAATCCAAGTAAAAAACCTATGGCGAAAGTGGCTAAGATCGGTTCAGATTTAGATATAGCGCAAATACAAATGTTGCTCCCAAATGTTTAACCGATTTTGTCCAAACTATACATATTATATTTCACCTATTTCGTTCCAGATTTCAATATACCCGCATACAAATGTCCTTTCCGATTTAACATTTTTTGTCAAACACATACATTTACAGGATACAAAAATCCTTCCCGTTTTCACTTTTTCACCGAATTAAATTGTATTCGGATAGAAAGTGGAGTGTATCATAGAGTCGGCCCCGCCCGACTTTATCCTTTCCTTACTTGTTTTGATATAAAGCAGTTTTACAAAATAATTAAAATCAAGACTTTAAAAGAAAATAATAAAGTGTCTATATTATGAAAATTGACGGCAAGAGTTAGTAGTTGAAAAATTATATTTAACATTTTATGATTATTGTGGTCTTGTAAGTATTCATAGGTATTGTAATTTTGTGATTTGTAGAGAACATAATCTATAAATGTCGTGGACCAAATGTTATATGTATGACTCAACTTGACTGAAAGTGTAAATGTGAAAGTGTTCGTCTGAGGTTGTAGTTTATGGTGGAGTTAATATCTCGTCAGCATTTTTCGGCAAACTCCAAAAATTGTCATTTTATTTTAGCACAGTTTTTGATTAGATATGATTATATCTCTGAATTAGTTTGTGTGTTGTGTACGAGAGCCGCCAATATTTGAGGTATTGAAAGTACCTTTAAAATGGTATACAACATCATTCACCTTTTTGTACTCATGTATACATTTTACTTTTTTTCTTGAAATAATTATTTAAATTGCAGTGTCGAGTAGAATATTTGTATGCTATATTTTGCTTTTGTAATAATGTTTAGAAAAACACATTTCGTCAAAATAAACAACTCTTCATTATTTTAAGCTTTCATAAAATTTTGTTTTTGGTCACCCTGTACCAATTCAGGGTGATAATTATGTTGGTTATATATTGAGTTTATATGGGAGGTGGTAGTGGGCGTGGTCCGATCGGCCCAATTTTATTTTTATTTTTTCCGTGATATGATATGTCTAGCAAATGTGCAAAATTACAAGACTGTATGTTTATTTTTCGACTTAATGCCATAAAAAATGGATTTGGGACCAGTGTGAGCTGGCATCTTAGAAAACAAGGCCTAAAGAAAATCTTTGGATAAATGTAGAAGTTATGGTCCGTTTTGTAGAAGTATGGAATCAATAAAAATAAAAATAAATCAATTTAATCAAAAGCACGATTTTTTAAAATTCCCTCATTTCTACATAATGGTCATAATTACTATATTAATTCATAGATTTTTCTACAAAAATGCCTTGTTTTATTCGTTAAGATGTCAGCTATTACAAACTAAAACAATATATTCTTTTATAGAATATGTAATGGGACTTTTCACGCTATTTAAACAAAAATTAAAAAAATCAAGATTTTTTCTTTTGCGTCTACGTCTACAAAGTGTATCATAAATTCTACATTTATTCAAAGATATTTTATATATAAGCATTGTTTTTTGCGTTTTAACCTTACTATTATATTAAACAATAAAACAAAATACTTTTTTCCAACCTTTTTTCTATTTTTTATGATTTTTTTTCGTGGCAACAAAAATAGATTTTTTTCAAAAAAAAAAATGTTTTTTTTCCCAAACAACATTTTTAGAAAATTGAACATAAAACCGGCTGTGATCCGATTTTTTTAAAATATTATTCTCAATGCACACAAAAAAATGTTTTTTTTTTTCGGCTGGAGAGGAAATTTTTATTTTTTGGTTGTACTTTGTAGTCTTCATAAGTACCTTTGATCTAATGTATAAACCGCCGGGCGTTATCGGACTTATACTTCCAAAAATTATAGTACAAATGATAAAGGTGCCTCCAACGAAAATTGGTATTTTAATAAAAAAATATTTGGTTTTTATTTTATGAATCAATTCAATTCACCAAAAATTAGATCTCGGATACTTCATGTTTTTAATTTAAATATTTTTTTATTAACAGCTATTAATGTCATTAAGACTCTACATAAGTTTCCTGATGAAGTTCCTGCTACTTACTCTACAACAATCTTAATTTTGATTTAAACCAATGAAAACAACTTACTTTAAGTTGTCTTCAAAAATATTCTAGATATGCTGGACTAAATTCGTGAGCTAGACAGTTTTTTTAACAATTACTGAATTTTTATTGAATCCCCTCCCTATACTACAATTTTGATCCGATTTGTGTTTAAAGGGGCTCACTGGAAAGAACTGGATAACTAAATAAGATTTTTTGAATTAAAAAAATAAATTATTGGTCCTAAATGGGTTAAATTGGAAATAAACACTAGTTGTTAATAAAAAATATTTTAAAAATCTAAGATGTACTTTTTTATTAATTTAAACAATACAAAGAAAAATGAAAAATATAAAAAATATAGTTTTCTAAGATTTGAGGATTTTTTATAAGACTAGCAGCAAAAAAAAACAAATTCGAAAAAAAAAATATAATTTTTTTCACGAGTTTTGACCAATTTAATAGTAGTGAAATTACCATTTTTTCAAAAAGGTGTGTTTATTCAATCGCCTTTAACTCCTGAAATACATGGTCGATTTTAACCCACTATGCCTTCCTATGATGGTATTCGCAACTACTTTAAAAATATCGAAGTGGTTTGTTATCGCCACGTTAATTTTTTAAAGTTTTTACAATTTGATTTGAACTGGGATATTGTCCGGGTTCAAGACCATTTTGCATGTATATTTAATAGAATGCAAATTTATTTACAAATGGCATGGTGACATTTGTTTTTACAATTTTTATTCTTTTTCTTTTTTTCTTTTTAATTTTTAAAATGTTACATTAATCAATTTTTTTTTTTTTTTAAATTTTAAGCGACTTTATAAGTTTAGAAGTGTTAAAATGATGGGTTGTATTTTAAGCTATTTTTTTATTGCAACATCAACCAAAATTTCAGTGAAAAATCATCAGAATGATAATTTCTTCATCGGTTTATTAACACATGGCATAAAGACAATAAAAAAATCCAAGAAAAAAATTTAATGTTTCTGTCGCCTTTCACATGGTATTATTCTTGTATCATTTTTATTCTTGCTGGCTAAATTGTTCCAACAATCATCATTTTCCTGAGTGTAAATAATAAAGAATGTATTTATTTTAACACATATAACCACAATACCAGATTAACGCGATTATTATTGTGAAGGCAACTCATCTCAAAGTGCTCACACTGAGCATCATTTGAATAAGAAAACTTAAACATAGTTCGCAATAGAATATAGTTTCTGCATATAATTTTATTA
The DNA here is from genome assembly GCA_947397865.1 of Polietes domitor. Taxonomy (NCBI): domain Eukaryota; kingdom Metazoa; phylum Arthropoda; class Insecta; order Diptera; family Muscidae; genus Polietes; species Polietes domitor. Next base: position 22,544,979 of record OX377619.1, on the reverse strand, counting down.
GATTTGATGTTGTTTTTGTATGCATATATGATAGAAAAAAACTAGTTTTTCTAAATTTTCCCAATACCTAAAAACAAAAATGTGGATCATTCCCAAGAGTCAACTAGTTAACTATTATATCCCAAAAACCCTTATGTTAAATTTTAATTAAAAAAACAATTTTGAAATTACTAAAATTCAGACAATTTTCAAGTTAGCTGAAGAATAGCCTAAAAGAACAAAGTACTTTAGAAAATTACCAACAATGCAAAAAGTTCAAAAGTTTACAGTTTACAAAGTTTTTTGCTACCAATTTACCCAAGTGTTCTATATGAGTTGTCGAAAAACTTTTAAAGTTGTATGTATATCATATAATAAACTTAGGTAACTTGTACTTTTTTCGCACATTTTGTTCTTTGTGTGCACAGAACACAAGATGCGGTTATAATTCTCTTATATAATTATTAATAATATTATTAATTAATATAATTTATTTTTTATATGACTGTGGCCTGATTTTCTCAATTGTATCTTAGGGCCCCACAAAGGCTCAGTCCGTCGCGTTTGGGGGTCTTTAGTATGTACTCGTTTAAAAGAAACCGCAACGATATTTATAAACATATTATTGTCATGACGAATCTCTGTATACTTGCAAATGAAGTAAACATTAAATACGTTCTTATTAACTCGGGGTATTTCTTTAGTGAAGCAAAAATCACAGTGAAAATTAAACCAAATGGGAACAAAAATAAACATTTTGTGTCCAAATTTTGTGTGTGTGCTGATTCATGAAATCAACACAAAAAAAAATTTATGGAAATATTTTTTTTTTAATTTTTACTAAAAATTAAATTTCCATCGTATTTGTTTTTCCTTTTTTTTGATATATTGGGCCGATTGCACCCGTTGTTGCAAATTACACTTTCTAGAAACGGAGATTTAGGATCATTCTCAAAAAAAAATTAGAAAAAATTAATCTTTTTCGGAAAAAATATATTTTTCCTGGCACGAAAATATCATAAAAAAAAGAATAGTGTGATTCCTTTAATATATCAACTCCATTTCGAAGACATATTAAGCTAATATAATTCACAAATCTATCATTTAAATATTCACCATTATTCCCAAAAAATGACAATGTACTGGAAATTCCCTTATAGCACTATACAACAAAAAAATCATAAAAAAATAGAAAAAATCGGAAAAAGGGTATTTTTTTATTTTTAATAACTGAAATTTTAACGAAAAAATCAATGTTTATATATAAAAAATCTATGGATAAATCTAGAAGTTAAGATACTCTTCGTTGACACAAAAAATTATAATTTTTTATTTTTGGTATAAATAGCGCGAGTAATGAGACTTACAAATTATATAAAAGAATAATGTTTTAGATTCCAATAGCTGGAATATTAAAAATAAAACCAAATAAAAAATCTTTTTTTCTATTTTTTAAGATTTTTCGAGCCTGCCAATTTTTTGTATATTTTATTTTTTATATTTTATTATTAATATTTTTTCCAAATTTGTTTAAGAATTTTTCTAGAATACTGTTTCTATTTATGGTTTTCCAAACTCAAAAAAATATATTTTTTAAATATATTTTTCTGGCACGAAAAAAATCACAAAAAATAGAAAAAATCGGAAAAGGATTTTTTTATTTTTAATAGCTGAAAAATCATAATTTTTTTAATTTTTGTATAAATAGCGCGAAAGTCCCATTACAAATTATATAAAAGAATAATGTTTTAGATTGCAATAGCTGAAATATTAAAAATAAAACCAAATAAAAAATCTTCTTTTTTTCTATTTTTTAAGATTTTTTTCGAGCCTGCAAAAATAGATTTTTTGTATATTTTATTTTTTATATTTTATTATTAATATTTTTTCCAAATTTGTTTAAGACTTTTCCTAGAATGCTGTTTCTATTTATGGTTTTCCAAACTCGAAAAAATATATTTTTATATATATTTTATTTTTTATATTTTATTATTAATATTTTTTCCAAATTTGTTTAAGACTTTTCCTAGAATACTGTTTCTATTTAAAAGTGCAATATTTGTAGCCATCATGAGCAGCTTTAACATAACAAATAACCGAGTGTTATTGGACTTATATTTTCAAAATGAAAGTAAAACTATTTAAGGTACCTTCGCCGAAAATTGGAATTGTAGTAAAAAATTAAAAAAATACCATAAAATAACTTGACAATAACTTATGCAGACTTATGAAGCTTATCATTTAATGAAGCTAATTATTTTTAATTGCTTTTACCCCTGATGATGGTTGACGAAGGCAACCGAAATATAGGGAAAAATTAAAAGAAAATAAAATAAAACTAACGTTTATCTATGACCTCAAGCTGAACAAACCCTAAAGAAAATAAAAAAAATAATAATATCGTTTTCGAGTTTAGAAAGCCTAAATACATCAGAAAATGTTATGCATAACCCATCTTCTGTTGCATAGTGTTCACAAATTATATTTTTAATTAGTATAGGAACAGAACAAATATTCCATTCCATTAATTTCCATTCCATTATCTATATATATAAAAGAGTTGCGTTACTGACTGACTGACTGACTGACTGACTGACTGACTGACTGACTGACTGACTGACTTATCATTGACCAGCCCCCAGACCAAACGGCTGAAGCCAGGGTCATGAAATTTTCAGGGTAGTTCCCAAATATGACGTAGACGTCGACTAAGAAAGGGTTTTACGAAATTCGTACTTTTAGGGGATAAAATGGCCCAAAAAGGGATAAACATCGAACCTTCGTCCTGACTAAACGGCAGTAGCTATAAACATGAAATTCGGTGAGTTCCTTGCAATGACCATGCAGACGAGCTACAAATAGGGATTTTTCGAAATTTGTACTTTTAAGGGCCGAGCGGTACAAAAAGGGATAAAAATGGTACCAACTAAAGTATTACAGCTAGAAACGTGAAATTTGGTATGAAAATTCCTCTGACCATATAGAAACGAAGTAAAATTGGATTTTTCGAAATATGTACTTTTAAGGGAAGAGAGGGACAAAAAGGGATAAAAATGGTACCAAGTAAAGTATTACAGCTAGAATCGTGAAATTTGGTATGTAAATTCCTCTGACCATATAGAAACGAAGTAAAATTTGATTTTTTCGAAATTTGTACTTTTAAGGGACGAGCGGGAGAAAAAGGGATAAAAATGGTACCAACTAAAGTATTACAGCTAGAAACGTGAATTTTGGTATGTAAATTCCTCTGACCATATAGAAACGAAGTAAAATTGGATTTTTCGAAATTTGTACTTTTAAGGGACGAAAAGGGATAAAAATGGTACCAACTAAAGTATTACAGCTAGAAACGTGAAATTTGGTATGTAAATTAATCTGACCATATAGTAACGAAGTAAAATTGGATTTTTCGAAATTTGTACTTTTAAGGGACGAGCGAGACGAAAAGGGATAAAAATGGTACCAACTAAAGTATTACAGCTAGAAACGTGAAATTTGGTATGTGAATTCCTCTGACCATATAGTAACGAAGTAAAATTGGATTTTTCGAAATTTGTACTTTTAAGGGACGAGCGGGACAAAAAGGGATAAAAATGGTACCAACTAAGGTATTACAGCTAGAAACGTGAAATTTGGTATTTAAATTCCTCTGACCATATAGAAACGAAGTAAAATTGGATTTTTCGAAATTTGTACTTTTAAGGGACGAGCGGGACAAAAAGGAATAAAAATGGTACCAACTAAAGTATTACAGCTAGAAACGTGAAATTTGGTATGTGAATTCCTCTGACCATATAGTAACGAAGTAAAATTGGATTTTTCGAAATTTGTACTTTTAAGGGACGAGCGGGACAAAAAGGGATAAAATGGTACCAACTAAGGTATTACAGCTAGAAACGTGAAATTTGGTATTTAAATTCCTCTGACCATATAGAAACGAAGTAAAATTGGATTTTTCGAAATTTGTACTTTTAAGGGACGATCGGGACAAAAAGGGATAAAAATGGTACCAACTAAGGTATTACAGCTAGAAACGTGAAATTTGGTATTTAAATTCCTCTGACCATATAGAAACGAAGTAAAATTGGATTTTTCGAAATTTGTACTTTTAAGGGACGAGCGAGACGAAAAGGGATAAAAATGGTACCAACTAAAGTATTACAGCTAGAAACGTGAAATTTGGTATGTAAATTACTCTGACCATATAGAAACGAAGTAAAATTGGATTTTTCGAAATTTTGTACTTTTAAGGGACGAGCGGGACAAAAGGGGATCAAAATGGTACCAACTAAAGTATTACAGCTAAAAACGTGAAATTTGGTATGTAAATTCCTCTGACCATATAGTAACGAAGTAAAATTGGATTTTTCGAAATTTGTACTTTTAAGGGACGAGCGGGACAAAAGGGGATAAAAATGGTACCAACTAAGGTATTACAGCTAGAAACGTGAATTTTGGTATGTAAATTCCTCTGACCATATAGTAACGAAGTAAAATTGGATTTTTCGAAATTTGTACTTTTAAGGGACGATCGGGACAAAAAGGGATAAAAATGGTACCAACTAAGGTATTACAGCTAGAAACGTGAAATTTGGTATTTAAATTCCTCTGACCATATAGAAACGAAGTAAAATTGGATTTTTCGAAATTTGTACTTTTAAGGGACGAGCGGGACAAAAAGGGATAAAAATGGTACCAACTAAAGTATTACAGCTAGAAACGTGAAATTTGGTATGTAAATTCTTCTGACCATATAGAAACGAAGTAAAATTGGATTTTTCGAAATTTGTACTTTTAAGGGACGAGCGGGACAAAAAGGGATAAAAATGGTACCAACTAAAGTATTACAGCTAGAAACGTGAAATTTGGTATGTGAATTCCTCTGACCATATAGTAACGAAGTAAAATTGGATTTTTCGAAATTTGTACTTTTAAGGGACGAGCGGGACAAAAAGGGATAAAAATGGTACCAACTAAGGTATTACAGCTAGAAACGTGAAATTTGGTATTTAAATTCCTCTGACCATATAGAAACGAAGTAAAATTGGATTTTTCGAAATTTGTACTTTTAAGGGACGAGCGGGACAAAAAGGAATAAAAATGGTACCAACTAAAGTATTACAGCTAGAAACGTGAAATTTGGTATGTGAATTCCTCTGACCATATAGTAACGAAGTAAAATTGGATTTTTCGAAATTTGTACTTTTAAGGGACGAGCGGGACAAAAAGGGATAAAAATGGTACCAACTAAAGTACTACAGCTAGAAACGTGAAATTTGGTATGTAAATTCCTCTGACCATATAGAAACGATGTAAAATTGGATGTTTCGAAATTTGTACTTTTAAGGGACGAGCGGAACAAAAAGGGATAAAAATGGTACCAACTGAAGTATTACAGCTAGAAACGTGAATTTTGGTATGTAAATTCCTCTGACCATATAGAAACGAAGTAAAATTGGATTTTTCGAAATTTGTACTTTTAAGGGACGAGCGGGACAAAAAGGAATAAAAATGGTACCAACTAAAGTATTACAGCTAGAAACGTGAAATTTGGTATGTGAATTCCTCTGACCATATAGTAACGAAGTAAAATTGGATTTTTCGAAATTTGTACTTTTAAGGGACGAGCGGGACAAAAAGGGATAAAAATGGTACCAACTAAAGTACTACAGCTAGAAACGTGAAATTTGGTATGTAAATTCCTCTGACCATATAGAAACGATGTAAAATTGGATTTTTCGAAATTTGTACTTTTAAGGGACGAGCGGAACAAAAAGGGATAAAAATGGTACCAACTGAAGTATTACAGCTAGAAACGTGAATTTTGGTATGTAAATTCCTCTGACAATATAGAAACGAAGTAAAATTGGATTTTTCGAAATTTGTACTTTTAAGGGACGAGCGGGACAAAAAGGGATAAAAATGGTACCAACTAAAGTATTACAGCTAGAAACTTGAAATTTGGTATGTAAATTCCTCTGACCATATAGAAACGAAGTAAAATTGGATTTTTCAAAATTTGTACTTTTAAGGGACGAGCGGGACAAAAAGGGATAAAAATGGTACCAGCTAAAGTATTACAGCTAGAAACGTGAAATTTGGTATGTAAATTCCTCTGACCATATAGAAACGAAGTAAAATTGGATTTTTCGAAATTTGTACTTTTAAGGGGCGAGCGGGACAAAAAGGGTACCAACTAAAGTATTACAGCTAGAATCGTGAAATTAGGTATGTAAATTCCTCTGACCATATAAAGGGTGATTTTTTAAGAGCTTGATAACTTTTTTAAAAAAAAAACGCATAAAATTTGCAAAATCTCATCGGTTCTTTATTTGAAACGTTAGATTGGTCCATGACATTTACTTTTTGAAGATAATTTCATTTAAATGTTGACCGCGGCTGCGTCTTAGGTGGTCCATCCGCTTAGTCCAATTTTGGCATTTCCACGTTTTTGAGTAACAGAGACCCAATTGGTGCGAACGGCGACGAATCGAAAATTGGTGGTCATCATTAACACTGGCCGATACAGCTGCGATATTTTCTTCAGTTCGCACTCTACGTAAGCGTGTTGGTGGTTTAATGTCCAACAATGTAAATTTGGTGCGAAATTTAGTCACAATAGCCCGAATAGCCGCTTCAGTGGGTCGATTAAACTGACCATAAAATGGAAGCGCGCAATGAACTTTCTTAACAGAGCACGCATTTTGATAATAAAATTCAATAATTTGCAAGCGTTGTTCGTTTGTAAGACGATTCATGATGAAATGTCAAAGCATACTGAGCATCTTTCTCTTTGACACCATGTCTGAAATCCCACGTGATCTGTCAAATACTAATGCATGAAAATCCTAACCTCAAAAAATCACTCTTTAGAAACGAAGTAAAATTGGATTTCTCCAAATTTGTACTTTTAAGTGGCGAGCGGGACAAAAAGGGATAAAACTGGTACCAATTTTAGTATTACAGCTAGAATCGTGAAATTTAGTGTGTAAATTCCTCTGATTCGTATATTTTGGGGTTAAAATGAAAAAAGGGGATAAAAATAGTACCAATCAAATGACCGCAGATAGAGTCATGAAATTCGGAGTATACATTCCTCTGACTGTGTAGACACAGAAAATAAACTGATTTTTCGAAATTCGTACTTTTTGGGGTCAAAATAGAAAAAGGGGATAAAAATAGTACCAACCAAATGATCGCAGCTAGAGTCATGAAATTCGGAGTAAACATTCCTTTGACTACGTAGAAATGAAAAATAAAAGGTGTTTTTCCAATTTCGTACTTTCATGGGATACAATGGGTACGGAGGGATAAAAATGGTACCAACCAAACGGCTACACCTGCAATAATGAAATTCGGTGTATACATTCCTCTGACTGTGTAGACACTTTAAATAAACAGATTTGTCGAAATTCGTACTTCTAAGGGGTGCTCGGGACTAAAAGGGATACAAATGTTGTACAATCCTGTGTTACCAAATAAAGTACATATTTTTAGGGGAGCAGGAACACATGTTACCTATAGTGGTTTTTCAAAATGTGTAATTTTTGGGAAAGATGTGCAAAAAGTTATAAACTGGCTGGCTGAATCTAGAAACATGAGATCGGGGATATAAATGGTTGTAATTTTTTGTTCAAAACTTGGTAGAAAACTATACATACGAAGAAGTTCAGCTAATATAGTGCATATCGATAGCACATTTCCTTTGACTGTGTGTGAGTTGTAGCTAATAGGAGGTTTCCAAATTACTATTTTAGATATATCTATATCCACCAAACGAAAATTAAATAAATACCATCCAAAAACAGAGACGGATAAAATTAACAAATAAGTGGCTTTTTCGCGTGCGAAGCAGCGGGTACTGCTAGTTATTGATATTTCTTTTATGTTATTAAAATTAATTGCCAAAATTGAAATCGACCACTTTGGAGGACAATATTACATATGTACATAGTTATAGCTATTAATTTCCCCTAAATCTTTGATACGAACCTCGTACATGTAGAATGACAAACTACGTACATACCTACTTATATACATACATACATACATACATATACAAATAAACACAACAAAACGAATGGGAGAATACCCCCATGTGAATGTGAAATGAAAACCCCAATAACAACAACACAAAAATAACCCCCTTTCTGCCATACGAAAATATGATTGACACTCAATTTATGACAACGACAACAAAAACACCACTCCAAACTATTTTTTTCTTCTTCTTCATTTAGCGACGATGTTAACGTTATTGTTGTTAGGGTTTGGGGTGGGGGTGCTGGTGTGGTAGTGGTGAAGAGGGGAGAGTTTAATAAACAAAAATTGTGATTTATCAAAATGATAATCACATTAAGAGTAGACAGAAGGAAAGAGAGGGTGAGAGCGAAGTTTTTAAACTTTGTAAATTACATTAATTTACATAAACGTATGAATGAACGAACGTACGTATGTAGGTATGCACTTCGTATAGAGCACAACACATGCATGCTCATTATACGTACTCGTATGTATTTATGTACTCCCTCCCTCTCCCAACTTAATTACATACACTGTACACTGTCACTGTCGTTTTCATACACATGGCATTGTTCGTTCGTGCATTTGATGTGATGTGTACGTGTGCGAGTTTGATTGACACGTACGTAGTGTGTATGCATGCACCTTGCACTTGTTTGCTGCTGCTGTTGTTGCTATTAACCGTGTTTTTTCTTGTTCTTTACATCACTTGTCCACGTTATCTCATGCGAATACTTAATGGTGATATTGTAATAATGTTGTCGCCTTTTAGGTTAAAGGATGTTAGGGTATGCCATATAATCTCACACAAAGGGTCGTGGAATAAGAAAACAATAACAACAACAACAACAAAAATAAAATATTTTTGTATCGAATTTATAAAGAGTTTTGAGTAATTTCACACAAATTTTGTTTCTTCTCGCAGATTTTGCTGAAATTTTTCATTTTTTGTACTTTTCTATAAAGCGAATAAAGTGGCATTTCATGATTTTCAAAAAAGAAAATATTGTAGACACTAGGGTAGTTCGAAAAGAAAGTATTTTTGTCATAAGGTAATTTTTAAAAAATAATTTAATATATTTTTTCTGATTTCCAGCAAATTTCTTCTAGTTTTACAGAAAATGGTCAAATGTTAAAAAATATTTTTTTCTTATTTATTTTATATGTATACCTTCTATTTTTTAAAAGGCGAATAAAGCGGCATTTCCTGATTTTCAAAAAATAAAAGATTGTAGACACTAGGGTGGATCGAAAAATATTTTTGCAATAAGGTGATTTTTTAAAAAATAATATAATATTTTTTCTGATTTCCAGGACATTTCTTCTAGTTTTATAGAAAATTATCAAAGCTTAAAAAATATTTTTTCTTTCGATGTTTTTAAAATTAATTGTGCATTTTTCTATAAGACGGATAAAGCGGCATTTCCTGATTTAAAAAAAAAAATAAAGATTGTAGACACTGGGTGGATCGAAAAAAATATTTTTGTCATAAGGTGATTTAAAAAAGAATAATAATATTTTTCTGTTTTCCAGGAAATTTCTTCTAATTTTACAGAAAATTTTCAAAACTTAAAAGAATATTATTTTCCTATTTATTTTATAACATTCCTTCGATTTTTGTAAAATAAAATTGACGAACTTTTGGTACCTCTAAGGGAACCACTACTTTCAGAGGATGCACTGACTTAGACCACTTTCATTCTTCTCAAAATTAAAAAAAAGATAAACAAGAAATATTTATATTTATATATTTATTATATTATATTATTTCTACTATTTCTTGAGCAAAAATTAAAGAAAGCACAAAATATTTTATTACAAAAAAATAGATAAATAATATAAATATTTACAAATTGCTCGCCTAGAAACTTTATATTGAAATTATTATTTACTTTTCAAGTAATTTCATTTTATATGTTACTAGCAGTACCCGCTGCTTCGCACGCGAAAAAGCCAGTTAATTGTTAATTTTATCCGTCTTTGTTTTTGGATAGTATTTATTTAATTTTCTTTTGGTGAATATAGATAAATCTAAAATAGTAATTTGGAAACCTCCTATTAGCTACCACTCACACACAGTCAAAGGAATGTGCTTGTCGATATGCACTATTTTAGCTGAACTACATCGTATGTATAATTTTTATAATTTTCTACCAAGTTTTGAACAAAATATTACAACCATTTATATCCTCGATCTCATGTTTCTAGATTCAGCCAGCCAGTTTATAACTTTTTGCAAATGTACACATTTTGAAAAATTACTGTAGGTAACTTGTGTTTTTGCTTCCCCTAAAAATATGTACTTTTTTGTAACACATTTATTCCTTGTTGTCCCGTATCCCCCCATTTAAGTACAAATTTTGAAATATCCATTTATGTGCCGTGCTTACTTAATAAAATGATTGTACAGCATTTGTATCCCAATTCGTCCCGCGCACCCCTTAAAAGTACAAATTTTGAAAAATCAAACTACTGCGCTTCTATATGGTCAGAGGAATTTACACACTAAATATCACGATTCTAGCTGTAATACTAACGTTTGTACCATTTTTATCCCTTTTTGTCCCGCTCGCAACTTAAAAGTACAAATTTCGAGAAATCAATTTATGTTTCAAGTCTACGTTGTCAGAGAAATTTAAACGCAAAATTTCACGACTATAGCTGAAATATTTTAGTTGGTACTATTTTTATCCCGCTCATTGTTTATATGTACAAAATTTGAAAAAATCGTTTAGATTTGCGCTTCTCGTTGTCAGTGGAACTTACACACCACATTTCACGACTATAGCTCCAATACTTTAGTTGGTACTACTTTTATCACTTGTTGCTCACCGCCTATAAGAAAATTTCAAAAAATCCATTTAGATTGCGCTTTACAAAAAGTTTACACTCCAAATTTCCCGACTATAGCTGCAATTCTTAGTTGGTACCATTTTTAACCCTTTTTGTCTCGCTCGCCCCCTCAAAATACAAATTTCGACAAAATCTAATTTTATTTTGTTTCTATATGGTCAGAGGAATTTACATACCAAATTTCACGTTTCTAGATGTAATACTTTAGTTGGCACCATTTGTATCCCTTTTTGTCCCGCTATTCCCTTAAAAGTACAAATTTCGAAAAAATCAAATTCTACTTCGTTTCTACATATTCAGAGGAATTTAAATACCAAATTTCACGATTCTAGCTGTAATACTTTAGTTGGTACCATTTTTATCCCTCTCTTCCCTTAAACGTACAAATTTCGAAAAAATCTAATTTTACTTCGTTTCTATATGGTCAGAGGAATTTACATACCAAATTTCACGTTTCTAGCTGTAATACTTTAGTTGGTACCATTTCTATCCCTTTTTGTCCCTCTCTTCCCTTAAAAGTACAAATTTCGCAAAAATCAAATTTTACTTCGTTTCTATATGGTCAGAGGAATTTAAATACCAAATTTCACGTTTCTAGCTGTAATACTTTAGTTGGTACCATTTATATCCCTTTTTGTCCCGATCGCCCATTTAAAGTACAAATTTCGAAAAATCCAATTTTACTTCGTTTCTATATGGTCAAAGGAATTTACATACCAAATTTCACGATTCTAGCTGTAATACTTTAGTTGGTACCCTTTTTGTCCACCTCGCCCCTTAAAAGTACAAATTTCGAAAAATCCAATTTTACTTTGTTTCTGTATGGTCAGAGGAATTTACATACCAAATTTCACGTTTCTAGCTGTAATACTTTAGTTGGTACCATTTTTATCCCTTTTTGTCCCCTTCGTCCCTTAAAAGTACAAATTTCGAAAAATCAAATTTTACTTCGTTTCTATATGGTCAGAGGAATTTACATACCAAATTTCACGTTTCTAGCTGTAATAATTTAGTTGGTACTATTTTTATCCCTTTTTGTCCCGCTCGTCCCTTAAAAGTACAAATTTCGAAAAATCCAATTTTACTTCCTTTCTATATGGTCAGAGGAATTTACATACCAAATTTCACGTTTCTAGCTGTAATACTTTAGTTGGTACTATTTTTATACCTTTTTGCCCCGCTCGTGCCCTAAAAGTACAAATTTCGAAAAATTCAATTTTACTTCGTTTCTATATGGTCGGAGGAATTTACATACCAAAGTTCACGTTTCTAGCTGTAATACTTTAGTTGGTACCATTCTTATCCCTTTTTGTCCCGCTCGTCCCTTAAAAGTACAAATTTCGAAAAATCCAATTTTACTTCGTTTCTATATGGTCAGAGGAATTTACATACCAAATTTCACGTTTCTAGCTGTAAGACTTTAGTTGGTACCATTTTTATCCCTTTTTGTCCCGCTCGTCCCTTAAAAGTACAAATTTCGAAAAATCCAATTTTATTTCGTTTCTATATGGTCAGAGGAATTTACGTACCAAATTTCACGATTCTAGCTGTAATACTTTAGTTGGTACCATTTTTATCCCGCTTGCCCCTTAAAAGTAAAAGTTTCGAAAAAATCTATTTTTACTTAGTTTCTATATGGTGAGAGGAATTTACATACCACATTTCACGATTCTAGCTGTAATACTTTAGTTGGTACCATTTTTATCCCTTTTTGTCCAGCTCGCCCCTTAAAAGTAAAAATTTCGAAAACATCTAATTTTACTTTGTTTCTGTATGGTGAGAGGAATTTACATACCAAATTTCACGTTTCTAGCTGTAATACTTTAGTTGGTACCATTTATATCCCTTTTTGTCCCGATCGCCCATTTAAAGTACAAATTTCGAAAAATCCAATTTTACTTCGTTTCTATATGGTCAAAGGAATTTACATACCAAATTTCACGATTCTAGCTGTAATACTTTAGTTGGTACCCTTTTTGTCCACCTCGCCCCTTAAAAGTACAAATTTCGAAAAATCCAATTTTACTTTGTTTCTATATGGTCAGAGGAATTTACATACCAAATTTCACGTTTCTAGCTGTAATACTTTAGTTGGTACCATTTTTATCCCTTTTTGTCCCCTTCGTCCCTTAAAAGTACAAATTTCGAAAAATCAAATTTTACTTCGTTTCTATATGGTCAGAGGAATTTACATACCAAATTTCACGTTTCTAGCTGTAATAATTTAGTTGGTACTATTTTTATCCCTTTTTGTCCCGCTCGTCCCTTAAAAGTACAAATTTCGAAAAATCCAATTTTACTTCCTTTCTATATGGTCAGAGGAATTTACATACCAAATTTCACGTTTCTAGCTGTAATACTTTAGTTGGTACTATTTTTATACCTTTTTGCCCCGCTCGTGCCCTAAAAGTACAAATTTCGAAAAATTCAATTTTACTTCGTTTCTATATGGTCGGAGGAATTTACATACCAAAGTTCACGTTTCTAGCTGTAATACTTTAGTTGGTACCATTCTTATCCCTTTTTGTCCCGCTCGTCCCTTAAAAGTACAAATTTCGAAAAATCCAATTTTACTTCGTTTCTATATGGTCAGAGGAATTTACATACCAAATTTCACGTTTCTAGCTGTAAGACTTTAGTTGGTACCATTTTTATCCCTTTTTGTCCCGCTCGTCCCTTAAAAGTACAAATTTCGAAAAATCCAATTTTATTTCGTTTCTATATGGTCAGAGGAATTTACGTACCAAATTTCACGATTCTAGCTGTAATACTTTAGTTGGTACCATTTTTATCCCGCTTGCCCCTTAAAAGTAAAAGTTTCGAAAAAATCTATTTTTACTTAGTTTCTATATGGTGAGAGGAATTTACATACCACATTTCACGATTCTAGCTGTAATACTTTAGTTGGTACCATTTTTATCCCTTTTTGTCCAGCTCGCCCCTTAAAAGTAAAAATTTCGAAAACATCTAATTTTACTTTGTTTCTGTATGGTGAGAGGAATTTACATACCAAATTTCACGTTTCTAGCTGTAATATTTTAGTTGGTACCATTTTTATCCCTTTTTGTCCCGCTCGCCCCTTAAAAGTACAAATTTCGAAAAATCCAATTTTACTTCGTTTCTATATGGTCAGAGGAATTTACATACCTAATTTCACGATTCTAGCTGTAATACTTTAGTTGGTACCATTTTTATCATTTTTTGTCCCGCTCGTCCCTTAAAAGTACATATTTGGAAAAATCCAATTTTACTTCGTTTCTGTATCGTCAGAGGAATTTACATACCAAATTTCACGATTCAAGATGTAATACTATAGTTGGTACCATTTTATCCCTTTTTCTCCCGCTCGCCCCTTAATAGTACAAATTTCGAAAAATCCAACATTACTTCGTTTCTATATGGTCAGAGGAATTTACGTACCAAATTTCACGTTTCTAGCTGTAATACATTAGTTGGTACCATTTTTATCCCTTTTTGTCCCTCTCTTCCCTTAAAAGTACAAATTTCGAAAAAAAATCAAATTTTACTTCGTTTCTATATGGTCAGAGGAATTTACGTACTAAATTTCACGTTTCTAGCTGTTATACTTTAGTTGGTACCATTTTTATCCCTTTTTGTCCCGCTCGGCCCTTAAAAGTACAAATTTCGAAAAATCCCTATTTGTAGCTCGTCTACATGGTCATTGCAAGGAACTCACCGAATTTCATGTTTATAGCTACTGCCGTTTAGTCAGGACGAAGGTTCGATGTTTATCCCTTTTTGGGCCATTTTATCCCCTAAAAGTACGAATTTCATAAAACCCTTTCTTAGTCGACGTCTACGTCATATTTGGGAACTACCCTGAAAATTTCATGACCCTGGCTTCAGCCGTTTGGTCTGGGGGCTGGTCAATGATAAGTCAGTCAGTCAGTCAGTCAGTCAGTCAGTCAGTCAGTCAGTCAGTAACGCAACTCTTTTATATATATAGATTATCTGCATCACTTAAAGTGGACATCACAAATAAAAACATTTTTGTTTACACAACCACACATTGGATATAGTGTTAGAAATGTCATTGTAATGGTACATTTTTATAAATGTCAAAAAGTTCTTAAATTAGAGATCTGATCAAAGTAAAGAGAAAATTGGCATATCTCAACTTTTGAATTTTTGACTTCGACCACTGACATGCTAAACAAACATTGTTTCTGCGTTAGAATGTTAGCGATGTTGAAAAAAATATTATTTCTTTCTCAATTTTTGGAGAATGTTCTTAGATCACTGTTTCTATGTGAAAGTGAAATTCGAAACATTTATAGCCATTATAATTATCTTTAATTGAACATATAAGCGAATGCTATCGGGCCATATATTGCCAAAATGAGAGTACTAAACTTAACAACGGTGCCTTCTGGGAAAATTGGAATTTTGTAAAAAATAACAAAATATATTTTTTTCTCAATTTTTGGAGACTGTTTAAACCACTGTTTCTATGGGAAAGTAAAATTATATTAACTGTGATTGGACATATATTTCATAAATAAGAGTACACATCTTAAAGAAGCCTTCGGCGAAAATTGGTAAAAAATTATCCATATTTTTTTACATCGTTATCGAGTTTAGAAAGCCGAAATACAACAGAAAATGTGATCTATATAGAATGTTAAAATTGCACTCAAAATATTTATTTTCCGCCAACAGCAATATCAATGTGTGTATGAAAACAAATTTTGAAAAAAAATAATTTTATGATAAAAATTTTGGACTTAGTCTGAATAATTATCCAGTGCAAGTCAAATTTATGGTTATCGCCTTGATAGCCTTGCCTTTAAGCCCAAAAAAGTAAACACAAAATAATTTTTTTGAAAATTTGTTTTTGTACTAATATTTATATTGTAGTTGGCTACAATGCGAAAAAATTTAGTTTTGAGCAAAAAATTAAATTTTTATTAACGTTTTTGTTATCGCGGCTTAAAGAAAATCATCCCTATTATCATTCGTTGTATGAGGGAATCTTGACAGAATCTCCCAAACAAAGTGAGAATTAGTAGTTTCTCATTTATTTTTATTTTCTTTCGAAATTAATTCAATTTTAGCAGTGATTCCATAAAATCCCCATCAGTGTCTGCCAAATGAGGGTACAATTGAAATCACTGAATGCATTTCGAAACAAAATAAAAAAACGTTTTTAGTGTTAGTAGGATTTTCAAATGTAGATTATATTACTCAAAAGCTCATCAAAATCGGAACGTTTGTATATATATACATACATACATATACTTGAGGCGATAGCACGGGCTAAGGGGCCATAAGTCATGAAATTTAATTAAGATCATGCCAAACAGTAAAGAAATGACTGATAAAATTCAAATAGCCACTTAGCAAGTTGGGGAGAAACAAAAAAAAAACACAGCTATTGTTGGAGTTGTTGTTATGGCGGCTGTCATTTACGTTTTAAACTTTAAAATAAAATAATATCACGCACTTTTTTCTTGATTTTATTAAAAATAACGAAATAAATGCATACATGTAATTTCTTTCGCACTTTGAGTGCAAGAGTGCGAACACAAAACTCTCTTCAATCTCATGCTATCTGAGATGTGACACTGTCTCTTTAACACTCTTTACGGTTAACCACTCCACCCACCTCCCCCTCATGCGAGAAATAAAAGCAAATTGTTGTGCACTAGTTACGCCGCTCACAACAGTTACTAGTGAGTTTTGGCTTCCATGTGCATGTGTTTTGTGTTGGGTTGTGGGAGGTGGGCAGAGAGGGCTGAGAGGGCGCGCGAGAGAGAGAGAGTGGTATGTGTGTGTAAGCAGGGTTTGTTATGATCTGTTTTCAGAACACTTTTCTTCAAGGTAATGCATTTTGTTGTGTCGTTTCGTTGCTTTTACAGTGTACGAGTGTGTGTTTGTGCAACGTATTTTTTTAAATACTTACATAGATACGTAAGTACGTACGTATGTATGTATGTATGACACTCTAAGGTATTTTGTTGTTTTTACACATTTTTTAGAGTGTGTTTCAAAAACACAACACTTGCATACACATACTTACATTTTGGGTTTGTTGGTTGGTGACGCTGGCGCTGATGGTGTTCGTGGTGTGGCTGGTATTGGTTTGTTTTGCCAGACAACAAAATAAAAACAACGTTGAACGTCGTTCAAAAAGACACTTTCAAATACATACTTATACAAAATTTCAACTTTTTAAATTTCTCCTTTCTCAATTTTCTTTTTTTTTGCTTTTAAGTTTTGAGCTTAATTTAAATTCATTTAGAGCTATTACATATATCTTTTCCACTTCCACAAAACTTAATAAACCCGTCAAAACGTCAGCAATTTTGTAAGAAACGGCAGCAGTAAAAACGCACCGTTTATTTTCATTTCACACATTCACTCGCGGCAAATCAAAATTTAAATTTTTTGATTATCATTTTTATTATTTATTTGTGTTCGTTTTAATAAAGCTAACATGTAATTAAATATATATTTTGTTTTATACGTTATACCCTCTTTCTTATTTATTTATTTATATATACTATATAGTATATACATACATATATGCATGTATATATTTTATTATTTTAAAATTGGTGCTTTTTTCAAAACCGATAACAATACACGTACATATGTTCGTCGTATTTGTACATATGTATGTATGTATATAAACAGTCGTCTTATTTTTCTTGTTGTATATTTCAAATTTTGTTTTTTTTTTTGCGTTTTTTTTTCTTCTTGTTGTTTCGTTTTCTTTTTTTATTATTTATACATATACACGTAGCACACACAGCTCTTTAATAACAATTGTGTTTAGTAGCAGTAGCAGAAGAATAACAAGAAGAAGAAGAAGAACAACTCGTAGAAGATAGAGATAAAGAGGAACGGAAACTTAAAAACTCAACAAAAAACAAAAACACGCGCGTATGTGTCTTTTTCTGTGTGGTTTGTTCGCTTTAATGTTGGTTTTTTCTGTCATTACTTTTCTACTTGTTTTTTTCCAAACCGACAAACCGAACGATGTGCTTTAGACGACGGTTTCAACGCGAATGAGTACAAATTGACAACAGATAATACATTTAGTGGGGGGCTCTGCTGTGATGTGGGTAAAGAAAGCTAGGTAAGCAAAAACACCGTAGTAGTAGTAGTAGTAGTAGTAGTCAACAGTAAGAGAGCCTTAAAAGAGAGCGAAAAAGAGGTTCTGTTGTAAAAACGAAAAAAAGAGGTTCTGTTGTAAAAATAAAGAGAATGTGTTTTACGGAGAGAGAAAAGTTGGAAACCCCACAGAATCCCCTACGAAATAAATAAATATTATTTAAATATTTATTTAATATTTGGCAGACAGTTCCACTTAGAAACTTCCCAGAAGTACATATATTGCTCAATTATATGCGTTTTATTAAATTATTATTTATTAATTTTTGTTAAAATACACTCTTTAAGCCAAATATCAATCATACGCCCCGTATAACGATACATCCTTTGTTACAGGGCATTACCAGATGTATGTGAAATTAATTGAAAAGGGAACAAAATGAGCAAGAGAAAGTGAACTATTTGATCGTTACACAGTATTGCCAACATTAGTTTAGAAACCATAGGATGTTTGCCATTGTATTTGTAATGCGAAGAAAAAATTTCATTTTTTTTTGTATTACAGATTTTCACGTTATTCAGATTTTGAAAATTGAAAAAAAAAGTAATTTCTTTTTTTGATTTTTTCGCACGGTTTCTCACACATTTTATAAGATTTTGCACTCAATTTTTTTATACCAGGATGGGGGTATACTAACTTTGTCATTCCGTTTGTAACACCTTGAAATATCGACCTGAGACCCTATAAAGACCCTATATATTCTTGATCGTCATAAAATTCTAAGACGATCTAGCCATGTCCGTCCGTCCGTCTGTTAAAAGCACGCTAGCTTCTAAACGAAAGGAGCTAGGACGTCCAAATTTTCTTTAGATACATAATATAAAAGTATTTTTTTCAAATTCGTACTTATAAGGGGTGAAATGGGAATAGAGGGATAAAAATGGTACCAATCAAACGGCTGCACCTAGAATAATGAAATTTGGTGTATACATTCCTCTGATTGCATAGACAAGTAAAATACACGGATTTTTCAAAATTCGTACTTTTTGGGGTTAAAATAAAAAAGGGGATAAAAATAGTACCAATCAAATGACCGCAGCTAGAGTTATGAAATTCGGAGTATACATTCCTCTGACGTGTAGACACGGAAAATAAACTGATTTTTTTAAATTCTTACTTTTTGGGTTCAAAATAGAAAAAGGGTATAAAAATAGTACCAACCAAATGACCGCAGCTAGAGTCATGAAATTCGGAGTATACATTCCTCTGACTGCGTAGACATGGAAAATAAAAGGTTTTTTCCAAATTCGTACTTTCCTCTGACTGCGTAGACATGGAAAATAAAAGGTTTTTTCCACATTCGTACTTTCAAGGGATACAATGGGTACGGAGTGATAAAAATGGTACCAACAAAACGGCTACACCTGGAATAATGAAATTCGGTGAATACATTCCTCTGATTGCGTAGACACTTAAAATAAACAGGTTTTTCGAAATTCCTACTTTTTGGGGTTAAAATGAAAAAGGGGATACAAATAGTTCCAATCAAATGACCACAGCTAGAGTCATGTAATTCGGAGTATACATTCCTCTGGCTGCTTAGACACGGAAAATAAACGGATTTTTCGAAATTCGTACTTTCAAGGGATTCAGCTGGAATTATGGAATTCGGTGTATACATTCCTCTGCCTGCATAGACACGCAAAATAAAAAGTTTTTTTTCAAATTCGTACCTTTTCTATTACGACAAAAATTGATTGAATCATGAAGTTAGGTTATTTTGCACTATGTACGTCTGATAATGGATTTTCAAAATTTGTACTTTTGGAACTAAAATAGAATGGAAATACAACCAACTGTAACAACCACTATCTACCAATATTTATGGTATTTAAGCTTTTTGAAAATATAAATATAAGAATATTTATTTTTTGATTTGAAATAAATAATGGTTTGAAATAATTAAAATATTATATTTATTTATAAAATTTATTTATTTCAATATTCGTATATGTTTTGGTTTGCCTATATTAAAAAATTTATATTTTCCTACACTTCTACGAAAACCGACAACCTCTGTGGAATGGAATCCATGGTGGAGGGTATATAACGCCGTTTTTACTTGTTTTATTATCAATTGTGGTTTCTTAGCTTTATTATGACGTCAAAACTATTTTTGTGCCAAATATAGTTTGGTTGTAATGAATATTGTAAAAAATATCATTTGTGAACAAATATTTTTAACGAAATATATACATATTGAAAAAGGTTGAAGTGTTACCCGTTTTTGCAGGGTAACTTTTGCCTGTACAAAATTGTGCCAAATATGATTTGTTTGTAATAAATATTTTAAAAATATCATTTTTGAACAAATGTCTGACTTTGAACCAAAACAACTTTTTTCCTTTAAAAGCCTTTAACGAAATATATATAAAATATATCCGATTTCCCGATTATTAATATTTAATCTCAAAATAATCCTTGGGTCCTTGTCTAATTTTGGGTTTTTACAGAACTCAAAAATATCTACTAGAACAAAAATTATTGAATTTTGGCAAATGGATTTTGATTCTGAATCACTGTGGTAGCTCTTGCATTCACATGTAGCCATTAGGGTGGTTTATCTTTAAGTCGGTATAACAAAAACGTTAATAAATAGTTAATTTTTTACTAAAAATAAAAAATATTTTTTTTCTTTCAAAATGTCGCCGACTATAGTATAAATATATAAAATATATATTTAAAAAAATATTAAAAAATTTCAAAAAATATTTTTTTGACTTCTCTTAAAGAAAAAAAGCGCTATTATTTGCGAATTTATACACACAGAAAAATAACTTGTGGGACCTTACCGTTTGTAACACCTTAAATTATCGACCTGAGACCCTATAATGTATATATATTCTTGATCGTCATAAAATTCGAAGACGATCTTGTCATGTCCGTCCGTCCGTCTAAACGTCCGCACGCTAGCATCTAAACGAAAGGAGCTAGGACGTCCAAATTTTCCATAAATGCGTCTTATAGTCGTAGATCGGTTGGGCCCAAAGGGAAAATTTTTCCCTCACAAGGACTAAAAATACCAATAAAAATCCCTAATGTTTTAGAGTATTTAGGCATGTTTTTTCAATATGTCTGCTTATACTTACTTGATATTGGGTATGCGTGCACTATAAAGTGATTTTTATTCGTAGGAGGTGAAATGGGGCAAAAAGGGATAAAAATGTTATATATTAAACGACAACAGCTAGAAACACTCTAATTGAGTAGATACATAATATAAAAGTATTTATTCCAAATTCGTACTTTTAAGGGGTAAAATGGGAATAGAGGGATAAAAATGGTAACAACCAAACGGCTTCACCTAGAATAATGAAATTCGTTGTATACATTACTCTGATTGCCTAGACACGTAAAATAAACGATTTTTTTAGAAAGTCGTACCCTTAAGGGGGTAAAATAGGAAAAAGGAGATAAAAATGGTACCAACCAAATGGCCGCAGCTATAATCATGGAATTCGGTGTATACATTCCTCTGACTGCATAGACACACAAAATAAAATGATTTTTCCAAATTCGTACTTTTTAATTTTACGGTAAAAATTGGTTGAATCATGAAGTTAGGACTATGTACGTGAGATAATGGATTTTCAAAATTTGTACTTTTGGTATCAAAATAGAACGGAAATACAACAAACTGTAGCCATCCACTATCTATCAATATTTGTGGTATTTAAATTTTTTGAAATGTAAATATAAGAATATTTCTTTTTTGAATTGACTTGAAGTATTATTTCGATATGTAAACGTATAAGCTTGGTGTGGGATAATAAAAATATTATATTTATTTATAAAACTATTTTTTCAATATTTGTAATTGTTTTGGTTTGGCTATATTAAAAAAATAAATTTCTCTATAATATTACTGCACTTTTACGAAAATCGACAGCCTCTGTAGAATGCAATCATGCATGGTATATAAAGTTTGGCCCGGCCGAACTTAACGCCGTTTTTACTTGTTTGTATTGAGAAGTCATGCATGTGTAATTTCCCTCGTACATGTGTGCACCTTTTGTAGTAAAATCGGCGTTAAGTTCGGCCGGACTGAACTTTATGTACCCTCCGCCATGGATTGGATTCCACAAAGGGTTTCAGGAATATTTTAAATTTTTTTAATATAGCCAAACCAAAACAAATAAAAATATTGAACAAGTAATTTTATAAATAAATATAAAATTTTAATTACTATATATCGAAATAATACTTCAAGACAATTCAAATATAAGGCAGTAATCTTCACAAAAGCTTAAATAACCTAAATATTGCTTCGGTTGTTTGTATATCCATCCCATTTTTATTCCAAAAGTACAATTTTTGAAAATCCATTTTCTCTCACGTACACAGTGCAAAATAACGTATTAAAATAAAGAGATTTTCGAATGTCATACTTTTAGTTCAATTTCAATTTCACTTTGTATTTTATATTTCATAATAAAATTTAAATTTGTGTCTTCCATATTCATATTCATGTATGAAAACATTCAAATTGTCTTTCAAAACATTACATTTTAACAAAAGGCAAAAACGCGTCAGATTCGAATTGTTCAATTAATTCAACATGTGTAAACACCCCTTAAAACTCGATTTGACCAATTTTGCGCCACCCTGTTAATGCGAACAAATAATCCTGCCTTTCTTGATTTTGGTACGCGGCTAAAGCTGGCCATAGACGAACGATAAATTCGAGCAATTTGTTGGGTTTGTGTTGCTTTTTTACTTACAATTTGTTCGCAAACTACCCCACAGACGTAAAAAAGCGACCACAAACCCAACAAATTGCTCGAATTTATCGTTCGTCTATGGCCAGCTTTACGGAGCGCTTTTCTATTAGGTTGCACAGAACAATTGCGAAACTGACGGCGACACAGCCAACCTAATCACGGCTCTTGTTTTTCTATTGTGAATGGGTGTGCAAGGGTGAAAATATATATTTCAAAATTAAATTTAATTAAAAATAAAGGAACTAAAAACAAAAACACTAACTAACTGCAAATGAACCCTTGTTAATGAGTACTATGAAATCCAAAAAACCTTAAATGAGCCCAAATCAGCTGTCGTCGAATGAAATGACGAACTATTGACGCCGCCAAGCAAGTTTATACCGGCGTCACGCCATAGATTTAGATCGGCTTCGTTCTATGAAAACAAAATAAGTTCGTTCGTTGAAAGTAAAGTGATTTCATTTTATTAAATATTAAATAAACAAACCAAATACAATTGTCAATTGTGCTTTGAAATGGCTGAAGAATGGCAATCGCAAAAGTTCCGACAAAATGTTATTGCAAAAATGTAAGCAAATGTTTTCAATGTCTATCGGAAGATGGAA
The DNA here is from genome assembly GCA_947397865.1 of Polietes domitor. Taxonomy (NCBI): domain Eukaryota; kingdom Metazoa; phylum Arthropoda; class Insecta; order Diptera; family Muscidae; genus Polietes; species Polietes domitor. The sequence continues at coordinate 22,521,661 of OX377619.1, read as the reverse complement.
GACATCAAATTCATTCATTTTCTAATTTCACACTATATCAATAGCAACGAAATGCTACAAAACACCAGCCAGGATGGCTCCAAGAATGCCGGTGTTATGGAGAACCATATATTTAAGAAATCCAAAAGCAAAGATGAATACTTGGGCTTGGTAGCGAAGCTGTTCATGCACTTCAAAGACATGTCGAGTAGTAGGTGTTGCGTGTCTTCAGTTTTCTGTTGCCTGGAATACTTATTAATGTGATATTATTTTGTTTGCAGGAAGACCCCAACAAGCTCCTCCGCCGAATGCCGAAATACCCCAGCAGAATATGATGCAGGATCCTTTAAATGCCCTGCAAAATTTAGCTAGCCAAGGCAATCGCAACCCCCAAATGATGTCTATGCCTGGTGGACCTAATGCTCAACAAGGTGCTGGTGGACCTGTGCCAGCTTCCAATCTGCTGCAGACTCTAAATCAACAACGTCCCGGCCAACAAATGCAGCAAATGCAAGGCATACGGCCACAAATGACTATGGGTTCGGTGGGTGGTCCAGGCCAACAGCAGGGCAATATTGGTCCGGGACAACAGCAGATGATGGGTGGCCCGATGGGAGTGCAAATGAATGTTATGGGTGGACCGGCCGGCGGTCCCAATCAACAAATGGTGGGAAATGCTCAAATGGGTGGTCCCGCGGGAGGACCGGGAGGTGTGGGTCCTGTCGGTCCCCAGGGAATGCCCGGTCAGATGAATCAAATGGGTGGCCCGGGTTCTGGTGGTCCTATGGGACCTAATTCCGGACCTGGCGGCCCCAATCAAATGCAAATGAATACCGGTGGTCAAATGCAGGGCGGCCCAGTCAATGTCAATGCCATGAATCAAATGCAACAGATGCAGCAAATGAGCATGCAACACCCACAGCTGAATCAAATGATTAATGTGCGCATGAATCAAGGAGGTCCTGGTGGCCCCATGAATGTGGGAGGTCCCAATGCTGGACCCAATCAGGGTATGCAAGGCATGCCGCCAAATATGCAACAAAATCAGCCCGGTGTTGGTGGAACTGGGGGCACTATGCATCCGAACAATGTAGTGGGCAATGCTGGACCACAAGGTCAGGGACCGGGAGGTATGCCAAATGCCGCTGGACCACAAGGTAAGTAGTGCCATCAAAATATATATTGTTTGTAAATTTATACTTTCATATGGAATATTGAGAGTCGTTTTCCTATTTCAAAGAAAAGAAGATTATAGTCATTCCGCCAAAATCACTAAAAGGCGAACATGTTAATTCGCCGTGCTAAAAAAATGAGCGACAAGTGGCATCTCCGTAAATTAGTTTTTTGCGTTTAGGACCCACTTCTTCCCACCTTTATTACATGGTTTAGAATACCAATTCTCGAGTATTTTGAAAACAACGTTAACTTTAAACATTCAAAGTCAGTGGAGCCATTAAAACACAGCAATATGAAATGAAACAGTTCACAATAAAAATTGTAACCACTATTCTTCACTTTTTTCCAGGCAATCTCAATCAAATGTTAAATATGCCCCCAGGCATGCAAAAGAATCCCAACATTACCATGGGTCAGAATCAGCAGATGTTTAGTGTAAATCGCGGTGTAGTGGGTCAACAGCAGTTCCTGCGACAGAGCCCCTCGCCCAGCACCGTAGCATCTCCGGCCGGTTCTCTCAATGTGCAGCAGCAGCAACAGCTTCAACAACAAGTTGTTAATAACCAACAACAACAACTGCAGCAGTCCAATCAACCTGGGGGTAGGTGAAATATATCATGATCAGCAATTTCTATTCATATTTATGCTTTAAATTTGTTGTATTCATTTAATGCAATTTTAAGGTCAGAATTCTCTACCCAATCCTCAAATGATTCCAAGCCCCGCATTGGTGCCCACATCAAGCCCTCAAATGTCAGGGCTTATGCAAAATCCCAATCAAAGGCAACAAATGCGACAGTCACCAAGTGCTCCCCTTAATACGCCCGGTCAAGTGACCCAAAATAGTCCCTTCAATCCACAAGAAGACCAACTGTATCGTGAAAAGTATAAACAATTAACCAAATACATTGAGCCACTTAAAAGGATGGTGGCCAAATTTGGCCACGACGGTAACTACGCTGAAGGTTATACGAAAATGAACAAATTACTGGAAATTCTAACGAATCCCACACAAAGGGTATCCCTGGAAACGTTGCTGAAATGTGAAAAAGTCTTGGAGAAAATGGGAATTAATTCCTATTCAAGTCAAACATTTGGGGTTAGTAACAATTTGACTTTGTGTTGTGGTAGCAGATTTTTAATAAAATTTTGTTTTTCTCTTTCGTCTAGAAATCTTCGAATCCCTTGATGGAAGTCATCAATACCACACTACAAAGTCCCCTGGCAAATCATACATTCTATCGTACTTTTAGGCCCAGCCTAGAATTACTATTCGGCACAGATATCTGTGCTCCACCGGCTAAAATGGCTAAACCAGCTGAAAAATCCTCGACTGGCGACTTGGAGATCCCTCATGTGCTGCAGGGTGAAATTGCACGTTTAGATCAAAAATTCAAAGTTTCGTTGGACTCGGCTGCACAGAATAATACCAAGTCCATTAAATTAATTTGTTGTCTGGATGATAAGAAGCTGCCGTGTGTGCCACCAGTCAGCATTAATATTCCAGGTGAGGTTTAGATCCTTTTTGCCAGAAGACGAATTCAATTGAGATGAAATAGACGACTAAAAGGAGCCGTTATAAATTGACTCATATAAGTTCCATTAGTCAGTTGTTGTAGGCACATGCAATATGAATAGAAATACACTTTGGCCGCTCAGCTTTCAAGGGAGCATCAATCAGGACCTTCATTTTCAAAACGTTACGATAAGACATTACTTGGCGCTTCCGTGAAAGTGGATATATATTCTTTTGTGCCTACAAGTATTTGTTATTGGGGCTTATATAAGTCAATTTATAACAACTGTATTTTAGGCGATTTTTCATGGCCTAAAAGCATTTATGTTTCGTTTGTCTCACACATATGGAAACCTACTTTTATGATTTAGTATCGTTTGTAAATCCTAATGCAATATTGTTTTAATTTCCAGAGGACTATCCTTGGTCATCGCCTGAATGCTCGTTGATTGAACAGGACTACTCGGCCACGCCTTTCCTGAAGGCGGTGCAAAATGCTTTGGTAGCTCGCATTGCCAAACTACCCAAATTACATTCTCTGTCACATTTATTGGACACTTGGGAAATGTCCGTGCGCCAGGCATGCTCTCCCAATGCGGTGAAACCGGTTTGTGAATTTACTGCTCTCTTTGGGATGTAAACACATTCATCAAATGTTAATTTTAAGAACAAAATGCACATATTTTATAAAATATCTTTCGTATACAAAATATTTGGAAATAAACGAAGGGAGACATAATATTTAATAAGAAATTGTGCGATGATGTGCGTCAAATGATTTCTAATTTCTAAACAATGTAGATTATTAAATGCAGCAAAAAATAAAAATTTTATGTCCGAGACCTAAAGATTTATTTTCTTGCGTTTTAAATTCAAAGAGTATGACGAAATTGAATTACATATGACCAAAAGTATGATATCCGAGGATACAAGATCAGATTACATTTTTTGGAAAGAGAACTTCAAAATAAGAAACAAAAATTGGTTGACATGTTATCGATATCTCCTTTAGTTATCGAGATATCGGACGTTAGAATTTGAAAAATAGGAAAAAAATATTTTTTTTGTAAAATGAAAAAGCCGAAATATAAAATTAAAAATTCTCAATTACTATCTTTGTTATCGAAGTTGAAAATTATAGTTTTTAAATCTTTTTTTTGTTTTCTTTTTATCGGGTCTATTATAGCAAGCTCAGAAATAGACAGAAAATATTAAATTTCGATAACTGGCGTAAATAAGAAACAAAAATTGCCTGTCATGTTATCGATATCTCGTTTAGTTATCGAGTTACCGGACGTTAAATTTTGGAAAATTCAAAAAAAAATTGTAAAATTATGTTAAAATGAAAACACGGAAAAATTAAATTAAAATTCAAAGTTATAGTTTTTAAATCTTTTTTTCTTTTTAAAATATTGTTTTTCGATAACTTATCGATATCTCATTTAGTTATCGAGTTATCGAATGTTAAAATTTGGAAAAAAAATATTTTTATTTTGAATGAGGTGAAAATGAAAAAACTGAAAAATTAAACTAAAATTCCTCGATTAGTTATCGAAATAGAAAATTTTATTATTTTTATCGGGACAATTATAGAAAACTCAAAAATGGAAAGGAAAGGTTTGTCGGCAACTGGCGTTAATAAGACACAAAAATATCGATATATACTTTAGTTATCGAGCTTCGGACATTAAAATTTGGAAAAATCGAAAAAAAATATTTTTGTTTTGAATAAATTTTCACGATTAGTTATCGAAATAGAAAAAAGTTATCGGTCCTCAAAATTTGGAAAATCGAAAAAATCCCCTTTTCATATTTTTGTTTTTCAAATTTTATTATGTATTAAAAAATCCACGAGATTTTATGAAAGATAAAAACGTTTGGTGCGATAGGATAGTCGGAATGCATCTTTACAGTCTAGATTTTTCTACATTCAACCACCGGCTGCAAAGGGTTGTTTTGATTTTTCACACGCACATTCACACATTTAAGAAATTGCATGTTTTTCTTTTGCGAAGTAATTAATTATTTAAATAGTCTATAACTAGCAATTGTGTTATAGAAATGGCTGCAGAATGGCAATCTCAAAAATTTCGTCAACATATCGTTGCAAAAATGTAAGAAATTCAAGAAAAACTAATGACAAAACTGCATACTTCCATATATTCCAAATTTCACAGCGACCTAGTGTTACAAAATTCCAGCCAGTGTGGCCCCAAGAATGCCCGTTTTGTGGAGAAGCAATTATTTAAAAAAGCGAAAAGTAAAGATGAATACTTGGCTCTGGTAGCCAAACGGTGCATGTTCCTGCTGAGCAGTAGGCATCTTATTTTACTGTTGCCTTGCATCCCAAATTAATTGATTGTATTAATTTTTCATAGGAACACCTCAACAGGCAACTGATGAAACACCCGAAGAGTTTTTGATGCAGCATGAGCCTTTATATACTCTGCAAGATATGGACAGCGAAAGCAATTATAATGCCCAAATGGAAGATGAATGGCAATCTCAACAGTTTCGTCAAAGTGTCATTGAACAAATGTAAGCAAAATGTTTCGTTTTAGAAACAATCAAGAATAGTTTACATTCCAAATTTCAACAGCAACGTAATGTTACAAAATACCGGCCAGAATGGCTCCAAGAATGCCTGTGTTATGGAGCATGAAATATTTATGAACTCTCAGAACGAAGATGAATACATACACTTGTTGGCAATGATGTTTATGTCGAACGGTAGGTGTCTCACTTTTCTGTGAGACAACAAATTTAATTCAATTTTGATTATTTCCTGCAGGCCCTCAACAGGCTCCTCCTCATCCGAATGAGGAAATGACCCAACAGAATATGATGCAGGACCATTTTTAGTCAGTTCCGCAAGGACCGGCACTTTATCTTATTAATATGTTTGATTACACAATGCAACACATAGATAAAGTACACTTAGTTTTGACTTGAGTTTCTTAAAGTTCTAATCAAAAGTAATTAAATGTCGTTTAGGTTTTTCTGCTTTAGACTAGAATAAAAATATGAAACAAACTGGCTTCATCTAGTGCTTCAAAATCGCAAAATCAATCAATTTTTTGAGACTTTTCTGTACTTTTTTTTCTCATAAAGTATATCGTCATTCGAAATTTTGGAATAAGATCCGATGTAATATGTTGACACTAAAGCAAAAAAGGAACAATATGGTCTATATTCACTATAGTTGTTGAAATGTAACATTATATATTTATAACAGTATATATTTATTTAATAAAATTGGTATAAGTAAAGAGTTATAACAAATGATTCTTTATTCTATTAATTTTTATATTTTTTTATGGGTGAATAGTTTTTTTACCCGTAGGTACACATCATTCCCCTGTAAAAGGAAAAAGTGTGGAAGGACAATACAGAGAATTTAAACAGCTATGACCCACCAACACACGGTACAGATGGCGGAGAGTGTGGGTTAATTTAAACTAAACAAAATTAAAAAACCTTAACATTACATGTGGTGTGCTGCTATCGCATGAGGTGGCTTTATCGCCATTGAAGCAGGCGGCTGCAGACCTATTGATTTGAATCCAGTAGTTACATTTTTTGGCGTTGAAGAGACATTTGCCAAATATACGTAGAGACGGAACACCAACAAATTGGTAGACAGATTAATGTGGGCTACGTATGCCAAACTACAAGAAAAAAGGGGGAAAACGGAGGATAGAAACTGAACTTTTGGGTACGTTAAACGGAATAGAAAAAATCTCTATAAATATTGAAATAAGGAATGAAATGAAATACTTGAAAAGGAAAAGGATGTATAACTTATTTCAAGCAGTGGAAGAGATGCAAAAGAAGAAATGTGATGAAGCCTTATTATTAAAATTTCGTACAATTCGGTTAAAATAATCTCAGAAACACCCACACACAGTGGGCAGCAAAAGTCATGGTACCCCAACCAAAAAAAAAAAACTATGCTCCACATTGGAATGACGGGAATAAGTATCTATAATCTCTCAAGAAATTCGCCGCAAATGATATGAAGCTAATTTTTATTTAATGTGCCCATTTATATCGGTTGGGCCACTTAAAATTTATAATTAGAATCGGCTATAAAAAAGTACTGATTAATTTTTCAAATTTCTGGTTTTGAATTTTGTCATTTAATAATGGAAGATAATATCATTCATATGACTATCACGACTGGATCGGCAGTACCTCATCTGATCAACCCAATTTCAGCCCAAAATCCACACCAAACAGTGAATCGTTGTGGATGCGTTGGCTTCTCAATAGTCACCTGTGGGTTCTCTAAGCCCTACATGCGGCAATTTTGCTTATTGACATAGCCACCGAGATGAAAATGAGCTTCATGAAGGCTGAACTGATGGCCGATCTCTTCTCGAAAATTTTCCACGTTTGCGTTAAAGACACATTACTTTTGAAGAATTTTTTTTAATATTTCCCAATTTTGTTCGAGACAAACGCCATACTCCCATTTTGTAAAGAGTGATTTTTTTGAGGTTAGGATTTTCATGCATTAGTATTTGACAGATCACGTGGGATTTCAGACATGGTGTCAAAGAGAAAGATGCTCAGTATGCTTTGACATTTCATCATGAATAGACTTACTAACGAGCAACGCTTGCAAATCATTGAATTTTATTACCAAAATCAGTGTTCGGTTCGAAATTTGTTATCGACAAATTTTGTTCAGCGATGAGGCTCATTTCTGGTTGAATGGCTACGTAAATAAACAAAATTGCCGCATTTGGAGTGAAGAGCAACCAGAAGCCGTTCAAGAACTGCCCATGCATCCCGAAAAATGCACTGTTTGGTGTGGTTTGTACGCTGGTGGAATCATTGGACCGTATTTTTTCAAAGATGCTGTTGGACGCAACGTTACGGTGAATGGCGATCGCTATCGTTCGATGCTAACAAACTTTTTGTTGCCAAAAATGGAAGAACTGAACTTGGTTGACATGTGGTTTCAACAAGATGGCGCTACATGCCACACAGCTCGCGATTCTATGGCCATTTTGAGGGAAAACTTCGGAGAACAATTCATCTCAAGAAATGGACCGGTAAGTTGGCCACCAAGATCATGCGATTTGACGCCTTTAGACTATTTTTTGTGGGGCTACGTCAAGTCTAAAGTCTACAGAAATAAGCCAGCAACTATTCCAGCTTTGGAAGACAACATTTCCGAAGAAATTCGGGCTATTCCGGCCGAAATGCTCGAAAAAGTTGCCCAAAATTGGACTTTCCGAATGGACCACCTAAGACGCAGCCGCGGTCAACATTTAAATGAAATTATCTTCAAAAAGTAAATGTCATGGACCAATCTAACGTTTCAAATAAAGAACCGATGAGATTTTGCAAATTTTATGCGTTTTTTTTTTAAAAAAAGTTATCAAGCTCTTAAAAAATCACCCTTTAGATATCAAATATAAATCTGAAAATAAAAATTAATGTTATTCTACCCTTCAAAGTCAAATCGTTAGTTCAAATTTAAAATTTTAAATGGCCCACTCTATATATTGATTTACTTTATATTTAATTGGATATCTCAGATGTCGTAAATCTCATTCAATCGGGTCGGCATTGAGCACCGCAGCATTTCGGTGTAGTTGATCCCATTCAGTCAGAAGCATTTCTTTGAGATGAGCTTTGTTGGAAACGGTGCAATTATACAGGGTGCGGCAGAAGTCGCGAAGGGGTTTAAAACAATCATAACTTATTTAATTTTTAATTTAGTTTTATTTTTCTTACAAAATAATAAAATGTTTTTTTAAATTTTTGTGTGAAAGATTACGTCGTAATTAGTACGTAAGTGATCATTTTTCCGTTTTCAGCCGCGCAAAGTTGAGCTCTTTCAAGAACATTTTCCATGACACGAATCAGAGTATCTGGCTGCAACGCTCTTATTTCAGTTCGAATATTCTCCTTCAGCTGGTGAAAGGGTTCTGGATTTAGTTAAATATCTTTTAAATATCTCCAAAAGAAATAATCAGCCAATTGAATGCTGATTTTTTGGAAATTAAACGTTCAAATTAATGTTCAAAATAAAATTCTATGATTTTGGTTCGTTGGATAACCTTGTAACTTTCCATGATTAATCTCCCAGATTTACAAGTATTAAAAAAAAGAAAAAGGGGGAAATTAAATTCGAAAAGTTATTAGTTTTTCAATCACCCCACATGTGCTGAATGGGGTTTAACGCTTTCCGCAATGTTATGGCAAGTAATATATATAAAAGTTTGTATATAAGGTCCTCTGCTGATGGGAAAAATATTTATTTTTGTGGCAAGCTTATCGTTCAGAAGATATACATTTTTTAAAGCAGTGTCAAATAAATATGACAAAAAAAAATTAGCTGCCAAACGTAAAGATTTGAAACACAATAAATATTTTTATCCACAGCGAATCCTAAGACCCGTAAAAATATTCATAATATTACTTGGTACGTTTTTTTAAACGCAAATTCGGCAAGGTGTGCTTCTCGTTCGTTTGTGAGAATCATTTTCTTATAGAGGCCGGGTTTGATGTTGAAAAGTCGCTGCGAAGCCACCTGAACGAAACCTTTAGACAGGATGGAAATCATGATAGTGATAGTTTGCAGCCAAGTAGTAAATGTCACCATGCCATTTGTAAATAAATTTGCATTCTATTAAATATAGGTGTAAAATGGTCTTTAAAAAGTTCTTCTGGTATCCCATTTATATAGGGTCCGCCATCTAACGTTTTTTCAACTATTCAACCGTTGGACTATTATTTGTGGGGTGCCCTCAGCAGCCATTTGAATGAAATTGTTTTCCATTATTAACCGGAAGGATTGTACTTTCAAATAAAAAAAGAAATTTGAGAAAATATTCAGTAGTTTTTTTTAAAGCATTTTCAAAAAAAAAGTTATTTGTTGAAATATGTGGTTTCTAGAGCGGAAAAAGTAAATCATAGGAGACATTGGTATGGGAGCTATTTAAAGTTTCCGCCATCTAACGTTTTTTTTTCAACTATTCAACCGTTGGACTATTATTTGTGGGGTGCCCGAGGCAGCCATTTGAATGAAATTATTTTCCATTATTAACCGGAAGGATTGTACTTTCAAATAAAAAAAGAAATTTGAGAAAATATTTAGTAGTTTTTTATAGCATTTTCAAAAAAAAAAAGTTATTTGGCGGACCCTATATATGTATATCGGGTTGTAAATCAATCGCAAATTAAATGTCCCTGGGAATGCATTGTTTGTTCCCTTAAATTTTCAATAGTGATTTAGTGAAACCTATTCACCTACAGGGGAATAGAAAATTCCACGTGAACAAAATCCCCCTTTATTCACGATAAGGGTGAAGATTTTTGCTATGGGGTGTTTGCCACACTAAAAAAATGTGCAGCGGTATTCTCAGAACCATTTCCTGTAGAAAGTAATAACTATCAGGAATATTATGTTTTCCAGCACTCTGCTTCGAATTTTCTTTCAGAATATTTCTGTTCATCGTCTCATCAATGAACACTGCACTGCCGGCAGATGACCTGAAGTCTCAAAACACTACCCCGACCACCTACATGCTTGACATTAACTTAAGATTTAGTTCTGCGAACTTTTTCCGCCAAACCAATACGATCCAAAAATGCTAAACTTTGAATCGTCCGAGTAAAGTACATGTTTCAAAACACCTTTGAAAATTTGCAAACTCTTTTTCCCATCCCAAAGAAGAAAAAACACAAATATATTTATGATTTAGAATAAATTGGAAAATATATATTGATTGATTTTAGTTTCTTGAATATTTTTTCTTTTGTTTTTTTGTTTTCATCTTTTCATTAGAATGGATAAAATTCCTTTTTTCAAGACTTTTTTCTTTTCATACAATTTTCCATTAATATATTTCTTTTGTTTTGTATTTTAATAATAGTTAACATTATACAGGTGAAAAAGATTTGTTTATAGTATGTATATTACACATTCTTGTTTGTTGTTGTTGTTGTATTGATAATAATAGGTAAAGATATAAAATAAATTAAATTAAATGTTTTTGTTTTCAATGCTCATGCATTTGTTTTTACATGCTTGTTGCTTAATAAGAGCCTTAAGAAAGAAAAAAACAAAAAAAAAACTTAAATATCACAGTTTACATTTGTTATATGCTAAATATTTCTTAAAAATTGTTTCTTTAATCTAAAAGAAAACTAAATAATGGCTGAATACGATTTTTAGAGAGAGAGAGAGAGATAAAGAGTAGAATACTAAGCCATTTGTTTTAAGAAAGAAGGAATACAATTTTGATTTTAAGCTTGAAAATGGTTAAGGAAAATTTTGAATTGAATAAAAACCCGTTCTGTTAATTTCTAATAAGCTCGTGAGAGTTGCTGAGGAGGTCGGGGCAGGACTTCTTTATACAAATTTAGAGAATTTAATCTTATTTTGGTTTGGTTTTAGTGGAATGACATTTAAATTTGTTTGAAGAATCTCTTTGTTTAAATTAATTTTCTTTTCAAAAAAATGTTCTTCTTTTTTGTGTGTAAATCATAATTTTAAAATACCCTTTTTGCCAGTTCTTTAATTAATTCACATTATTTGTGTTTTTTTTTCTAAATCAAATGAGATTTTGTTTTATGGTGAGGGGTGTCTATAAATAATAATGATTCCCGGTTCACTGCTGTGGTATCATATTTGCAAAGTTGGCCATTTGTTGTTGTAGACTCAGCAAATCTGTGGCATGACATATCTGAACCTGGAAAGCGGCCGCGGCCGCCGCCGCCGCTGTGGGGGCTGCTGGTGATGGTGTTGTGATTTGTACTGTGCTGGTGTTGTGATAGTTGGGTGTTTGATGGGGGCTGATGGTAGTGTTGCAGGCGGTTGCTGGTGCGATAGGTCTTAGGTGCTGTATCATTTGCGAACCCACACTGGCTCCGACCGACTCGCTGATGGAGCTGGCATTTGCCATCTGTTGTCCACAGGCACTTGCGGCCACCAATGCTCGGCTGCCACCCTCCTGCTGGCGCTTGGAGGCATGCCTCTTCACATGCTTGGACAAATGATCGCTGCGCATGAACTTCTTGTCGCACACATGACAGATGAACTTTTTCTCGCCGGTGTGGGTGCGTTTGTGGCGTGAAAGCTCATCGGATCGCGAGAAACGCTTATCGCAATTCTCCCATTTGCAGATAAAAGGTCTTTCGCCGGTGTGCACCCTTTGGTGGGCCTTCAAGTGGCTGGATTTGAAATAGTTTTTACCGCAATCCGGATGATTGCACTCGTAAATGCGTTTGCGTTCTGCTGCAGCAGCCGAAGATAGAGTATTATTGACATTTAAGGCATGCTGGGGAGATGCAGGCGAAGATACTGATGATGATGGGGTGGCAGGAGTTTGTTGAGGTTGGGGGGCCTCCACTAGGGTGGTTGAGTTTAGAGGGCGGGTATTGTTCAAACTTTGCACCAAGACATTGGAATTTAACAGCAAAAACTGCGGAGGCAATAAAGCGGGCGTAGGTAGTGAATCGGCCACTATATAGTTTGTTTTGGGGGCTATAACTTGGTAGTGCGTAGATTTGCTGTGGGCCGGTCCTTTTAGCGACATTGCGGGGGCAGCTACCGCCGAGTTGGGCAATGTGAAGCGGAATTGTGGCACTGCCGCCGCCTCACTGCTGCCGTTATGTGGCTGTTGTGGTGGGGTAGCTTTAACTTCTTCTTCCTCAGTCTGCATTTTGGTTTCTAATACTTTTAAAGGTTTCTCTTCCATAACGATATCATCCATAACCGTCTTAATATCCTGGGTAAACTCCGAGTCCGACATGATTTCGGTGGTCTCTGTGGCCGTGCGTTTGCGATTCATTTTGAATTTTAAACTACGCCACACGTTGGTCTGCGAACAATCATCATCGGTATTGTAGGCCAAGAAAGATGAGCCGGCAGACGAGCATGAGGACGTGGCCGACGATGTGGATGGCGTCTGTGAAATTGTGGAAATGGTAGAGGAGCAGGAACTTTCGTCTATGGACGAGCAAATGCCTGAACTATTGACGTGCATTATAACGCTGGCACGCTGTTGTTGATGTGGCGCCAATACGGGTGTGGTGGCGGGTGTAGGTAGTTCCAATTTTTGCTTTTTACTAGCTGGCGGTTTACTGCACTCCGTCGCATCATCTTCCGTGTCGGAGGGCTGGGGTGTAATGATGCCATTTGCAGATTTGATTTTCTGTTGTTGCTGCTGCTGATCCAACTGTAGCTGGAGTTTAACTTTCAATAGTTTGTCATCCAGTGTATTGGAGATTGAGAGGGAGTTCTAAAAAGAGAAGAGGAAAAAGGTGGGTCATTAGTATAAATTTATGCAAAAAAAAAAAAAACAATATTATTAAAATTAAATTCATCTTTAGATACTTTTTCTATATTCCCGTGCTTTCTTTCAAAACTCTACCACCCCCAACCACGATTCATTTTAATTTCTTGTGTGACCCGTTGGTTGTTGTCTTTGCTGACATCGCATTTACTTTTTCTTTGTGTGTTTGAATCAGATTAGTTGGTTTCCTTTCCACTCGCAATAGTGAATGTGAATAAAAAATATACGCCCATGTGCTGACAACCGCATGATTTCCAAATCGCATTTTTTTTTGGCGATTTCGAGTCTCTAAATTTTACATTTCTATTTAAAATTGCTATGTTTAACCAAACATCTTCTTCATTTATCCGCCAGTAAAGAAAGAAAACTGAAAACAATTGTTTAAAGTAAAAATGCGAAATTTAGAGACTCGAAATCGCCAAAAAAAATGCGATTTGGAAATCATGCGGTTGTCAGCACATGGGCGATAATTTTCCATGTCATTCCCGACCGCATCGCATTCTCATTTATTTCATTCAAACAAAACTTGGCTAGCGAAAAAATTTAGTCAAAACGGCATAAATGCAGCCACTTAGACCAGGCGTGCAGAAAATCCCACACGTATCCACACCAAACAACACAGCAACTAAGGCACACTCTCATATTTGATTCACAGTAATTTTTGTACAAGAACAAACAAATATACAGAGAGAGAGAGAGCAACTCAGGCTCTCAGTAAAATGCCGCACACACATACCCCACCATACATTTACAGTGAACCAAATAGCAGCATTGATAAGAGAAAGAAGAAGAACAACAACAACGTAATGCCCCCAATGTACGTACATGCACATTCATACAAACACATGTATGGCCGAGTAGCACGCGTTCATTGCATGATTTCGTTCGTTTTGATGTCGTCGTTGTCGTTGTCGGTAGTGGTGGTGGGTCTGTTTCAAAGGTCTGCTACGTCATTGCAGTTAAACACCACTCAATGTTTATTTTTAAAATTATAGAGCAACAGCCAGCCATAGCCCCATCATACATGCCTGCCTGCCTGCATATCATGTCAAGTGTTGTGCTACTACAACAAATACTACTGCCAGATACTATGGCCGAACGACCGTACGAAGTTTGTTCGTGTTAACTAACCAGTAAGTAGAGGAATTTCACATCAGTACATGTGGACGGGAGGGACGGGCTTGGTCCGCGATTATACGGGTTTACTTACTTACTACTTGCTAACTAAAAAAGAGCGCCAAAAGAAAAAATACAAAAAACACATCAACAGAACACTCCCTCTTTTTTAAAAATAACAGGCAAACAGCACGAAAAGACGAACACAGCGAGGGCGCAAAACAAGTTAACTACGTCAACACAACAACAGCAACAACAACACAGATGTCTACAAACAACAGACAAGCAGCAAGCACACATTTGCATACATTCTCTGTGTGGTTTTTCTCAAAAGTGGGGGATTTTTTCAATGCTGTTGTAGCAAATCCCTCACTGTTGTGTACTCTACTCTCAGCAACAACATCCGCAACAACGTACCATACCCCCAATTCACACACACACATTGGTGCTCACACTCAAACACGACGTAGTAGCAATCCCCAGTCACTGTGTTTTTTTCAACTACTCTTCTTCTTCTTCATGGCTGTGCTTTAGTTGTTGTTGTTGTTTTGTCTGTACATGCTGCTGCTGTTTTTTTCTCGTGTTAAGTCCAATGTACGTACGAACGGTTTCCAAATGTTTAGGTCGTTCGTTCAGTTGTTTGTGTTGTGCACATACAACACACATAATTCACACAAGTCTGTGCTGTGCTGTCGTCGTAGTCTTTGTTGTTGTTGTATCACTCATCCACTTCATGGTTGTTCACTCGGTGTTCACGTGAACACCAGCTGATAGACGACTGATTACTGCGTGATCAAAGGCCTGGCCATGTGTTAGAAAGAGAGGCGCGACATTTGTTTTCAAATTTTATGCAGGGGCGAGAGAGACAGAGCGAAATATTTATAGGTAACACAACACATACGGCGGCGGACCAGAAGAAATAAAAAAGCGTAATAATAATAAAATATACAAATATTATACACTCGAATGTATGCACATACGAACGTACATACATACATATGTATGCAGAGATAATATTGTTTTAAGCGAGTCACAGTCACATAATGAAATTGTTTAAATTGTATATTGTAATTTCGTGCGATTCGTCATGAGTTTTTTTCTGCGAGAGAGAGAACTAATAGGATTTTTTCTATCTTGGAACGTGCGAGTTTTTAAATATATAATTCCTGTTATTTTTAAATTTATTTACAATGGTGATTAAGAGGATTGATGGTAATTTTAAATTTGTTTATAATAAATTTTATTCTTTTTTTGTATTTTTGCCATTTCATTGCTATTTTGTTTATATATTTTCTGATGTTTTCCTCACCCTACTTTCTTAAATTGTTTATGCGTTTTTTTCTTCTCAAAAGGGGTTTCGAATCGAAATAAAAATTTGACCTTAAAAAAAGTAGGTGTGTTTATATATATAAATATATTAATTTTTAATGCAAAGTTGAAAAATCAGTTGGAACAACAAACTCAATATTATTTATCGCCACTTGGCGATGATAAAGAAAGAAGAGACTGGACACAGATGTATTTGTGGGCGTGTTTTTAACAATGCATTTTTAATTTAATGAAGGCATTATTTTAATAATAAAAATGTAAGGAAAATGTTTTTTGCTGTTTTTATTAAAAATTGCCTTTCCGTACCATACAAATTATCGTTAAAATTTATATTAATTGTGGTAATATTGAAATAAAAAATATAATAAAAACAATTTATGGAAAATGTTGTTCGTTTATAAAATTTATATTAATTGTGGTAATATTGAAATAAAAAAATATAATAATAAAAATTTATGGAAAATGTTGTTCTTAAAAAATGAATACAAATTATTTTCTATTAAATTGAAAAAGGTCGAAAAAACACACACAAAAATATTAGTTAAAATTTATATTTATTGTCATAAAATTGAAAAATAATTTCAATGTCTTTAAAACTGCAGTATGGTGGTTTCATTTTAATAAAATTATTAATTTTGTGAAAACATTTGCCAATTTTGTATTATTTCAGGGAATGTCTGTTGAAATATGTTGATTTTCGATCGATCGAAATAATATTATGAACTTTTGTAGATCGTTATTTGTTCTGGAAATTATTTAGGTTTTAGATTTCGCCAATTCGTTAAATTTATAATAATTTTGCAATTCAGAAAAACAAATAAATTTTGCAAATAAATAAAAAAATATTTTTAATTATTCCGAAAAAGCTTTTTTTTTGGAAAATCTCCAATTGATTTGAGAAAAATGCACACTTTAGAAATCACTAACGAAAACTAACGATACATGATCGATAGCGATCTTTGCACTTGACACAAATTTTGAAATTCCCCTGATATTTCGTGTGGTGATTCACCTGGGAATTGGCTTTCTAATGTTGTTTTAATTTTTTCCATTTGGAAATTGAATTTAATTATTTTTTTGTTTTTTTTTATATATTTTTTTACTTACATTTTCATTTTTGTTTTCACACAAGGGCGGTGTGGCCGGGGGTGAGGGCAACAAAGTGATATCCATTTTGCAATGATGATTATTTGGCGAATTTTCACAAAAAATATTGAAAGAAATCTTTCTTTGGAGTTTGTTTAAACTTAGTTTCTTCTTAGTTTGCTCTTCTTGTAACTTTTCACTCACTTTCAAAAAATCGTTTATTTTTTGTTTATTTGATTTTTTTATTGGCCGCTTTTTGTTTGTTTGTTACTTTCTGTGTTTTAGCGTTTCTTTAATTGTTTGCTTTTGCTTTTTTCTTTAATGTACTCTTTTTTTGCTTTGCTTGTAGTTAATATATTTATTTAAAATTGTTTTAATACAATTTTGCCTTTTCTTATATTCTTTTCACTGTATTTACTACATACAGTAGAGTAGAGTCAGTCTGGACAGGAAAAAAAAACGATCGACTCAGACACAACCGTTCCGTTGAACAATCAACAAACGAATGAAAACATATCACGATTCCATTTCACAAAGTTAAGTTGCCTGGCTGTGCTGTGTTGTGTTGTGTTGGGGAGTGAGCCAACGAGTGTGATGCGAGTGTGTGTGTGCGTTGGTGTGAGTGTACTTATGTTTTGGTTTTAGAGGAGTCAGTCAGTCACAAACGACGTCGTCGCGACGTCAGCAGCAAAGGCCGAGTGTTGGTCTCATTGAAAAAGAAGGCTCGCTCGTTTGTGATTTTCCCCCCACAAAAAAGAACCAACAACACAACTGTATGTGTGCGCGTGTGTGTGTGAAACTTAGTTTTTGCGGACTTTGTGTTGGGGTGTGATGCGAACGGCTTTTCATGTTGTAGAGTGTTTGAGATTTATGCCGAGTGCAGAGGTGCAGAGTGATGTTGGGGTCTGTCCTGCCTACTGTTACTCTTCTCACTGTGGCACAGTGGCGTGTCTTTCTTTGTTTGTTGCAATTTCACCTCAAAACAGTGGGCATTTTAGCGAATTTTGAATTGAGGGCTTGCACGGCTCACACACACACGTCATAATTTGCAAATGTTTGTTGTATCTATAGCTATAATTATGTGTGCGTGTGAGTGTAGGGGGGGTTTTAGCTTTGTTATTAATAATAATAAAGAAATAATTCCTATACTTTGGGGTTTTTCTTGGGAAATTATCAATTATTGTGTTAATATGATACTCTATTATGCCCCCCTTGGTTTTTTGAAGAAGTTATGTATTTAAAAACGTATTCCGTTGTACGATGACAATTTCATAATGATGAATGATGGTTGGGTTTATTTGTTTATAGGCCATCCATCCATCCGTCCGATGATTAAGCATTCGTTGTTCTTGTGTTATATGTACCCTAGACCACATTTAATCATGGCGGGGGATTTGATTTATTTATTGTTCTTATGTTTTTTTTTTCGATTATCTTGTCTTTTTGAGAACTGGATTGCTTAATGGGGGAACGGACCAAAGATCACATAATAAAATTATAAAATAATGTTTATTGTGATTGTGAAATTCTCGTGTGCAAAATATCGAAATGTCTCACCATATGAACTCTTGTGCAGATAATAAATTAAATACCTACATATTGTATGTATGTATGATCATAGAAATGGACACACGTGTACGATATTTCAGAGGTCAGATGCTAAGAATCTGGAATTTTAAAATATTTAGTAGGAATCAAAACAATAGTCAACGATACATTTTTTATATATTTTTTTGGCCATGAATTTGATAATTTCTCTGGCTTAAATAACATTAAGTGACTATTGATAGAACTCTATGAAGCTACCTACAACTGAAATAAATTATGAAATTTCGATTTTTTTTCCCAAAAGGTCATTATCACGCTTTATATACGGCCATACAGCAAAATATTCATCATAAAATTCAAACAAATTTAAAGTAAAAAAGTTGATTACAACAACTCCAGCAGAAGCGGAAATATGCTCATTCTGTGCACTTTCTTCGGAAGTATTTCCATTGTCTTGTGTTTTGTATGTAAACGGTTTCGTAGAGCGCATAAGTAATATTTGCCTAAATAAACATAACTCATACGCCACATAGGTGGTCAGAATCAAAATTCAATAACTTTTGTTCTAGTAAACATTTTTAAGTTCTGGAAAAAATTGAAATTTGACAAGGACCCAGGGATTATTTTGAGATCGGATATATTTTAGAAATTTGCTCAAAGTTGACTACTTTTCGTATTAGGAAGAACATTAAAATATTTATTTTTAATTTTTATGTTTTTGTGACATATTTTTACGTATTTGTTCATACTACGCAGAAAAAAGAATAATTTTTCGTATTACAGATTTTTTTAATATTTTTCCCAGAACTCAGAATCAGTTATAATTTAATATGTATTTGAAAATGTTTTTATACACTCCACGAGAGTGTGCATTTGTTTGTAACACCCAAAAGGAAGCGAGATAGACCCATTGTTAATTATACCGATCGACTTAGAATCACTTTTTGAATCGATTTAGCAATGTCCGCCTGCCTGTATGTTTGTCAGTCCGTCTGTCCATCTATTGTTGTAATCAAATTACAGGTCGCAATTATAGTCCGATCTTAACAAAAACTAGCAAAAGTAAGTTTTGTGGATCAAGGACGAACGCTATTTAATTTGAAGCATATCGGTTCAGATTTAGATACAGCCCCCATACAAAAATCGCTCCCGATTTGACATTTTCCGCTCTAGAAACCACATATTGCACCCGATTTTCCTTAAATTTGGCACAACATCTTATAATCCAACTATAAACCACTATGCAGAAAGTGGGTAAGATCGGTTCAGATTTAGATATAGTCCCCATACAAATGTCACTCCCGATTTGACATTTTCCGCTCTAGAAACCACATATTGAACCCGATAGTCTTTAAATTTGGCAAAACATCTTATAATCCAACTATAAACCACTATGCAGAAAGTGGGTAAGATCGGTTCAGATTTAGATACAGCCCCCATACAAAAGTCGCTCCCGATTTGACATTTTCCGCTCTAGAAACCACATATTGAACCCGATATTCTTTAAATTTGGCAAAACATCTTATAATCCAACTATAAACCACTATGCAGAAAGTGGGTAAGATCGGTTCAGATTTAGATATAGCCCCCATACAAATGTCGCTCCCGATTTTTGCCGTTCTAGGAAGTACCCGATTTTCATCAAATTTGGCTTAACACCTTATAATTTAACTAGAAACAGCTATGCTGAAGGTGGGTAATGTCGGTTCAGATTTAGATATAGCCCCTATAAAAATGTTGCTCCCTATTTGCCTTTTGTCGCTCTACAAAGCACATATTGTACCCGATTTTCTGTACATTGGGCACAACATCTTATAATCCAATTAGAAACACCTATGATGAATGTGGGTAAGATCGGTTCAGATTTAGATATAGCCCAAATACAAATGTTGCTCCCAAAAGTTTAACTGATTTTGGCCAAACTATATAACATTTATATTTCACCTATTTCGTTCCAGGTTTCAATATACCCCCATACAAATGTCCTTCCCGATTTAACATTTTTTGTCAAACACATACATTTACAGGATACAAAAATCCTTCCCGTTTTCACTTTTTCACCGAATAATATTGTATTCGGATAGAAAGTGGAGTGTATCATAGAGTCGGCCCCGCCCGACTTTAGCCTTTCCTTACTTGTTATAATTACTTTAACCCCCGTTAGCCTAAAGTTAGTTCTAACCAACAGTTATATATGTCAATTTGTGTGAAATTTGACTTCTATAAATGTTGGAGCTACATGAAAACGGTGGTAAATGTGGAGGGGTTTAGCCACACCACTTCCAGTAGCACCAGCACAAATCACCCTAACTAAAATAATTATCGAAAAAATATTTTATTTTTTTATGTTAAACTCATTTAAACATATCTTTAGTTTCGATAACTCGAAAATTATCGAAAATGTTTAATAGATTTTTTACCTTTCCTTATTCTAATGAGCTAAAAATAAATAGATTTTTTATATAATTTTAACTTCGATAACTAAGATATTTATCGAAACAATTTAATTATTTCCGTTTTTATGTAAACTCATTACAAAAAAAATAAAAATACATGTACATTTATATACATTTTAACATATTTTTAATTTTGACAATTCGAATGTTATCGCTTCTTTTCTTATTATTTTAGCTTTTTTCATTCAAATGAGCTAAACATAAACAAAAAAATAAAAGGTATATATATTTTTCATTTTCAATTTCGATAACTAAAATAGTTATCGATTTTTTTTATTTTAACCTCATTAAAAAACAATTAATACGTACAAGTGTACAAACACTTAAAAATAATTTTAGTTTCGATAACTCAAAAGTTACCGAAAATTGTTTCGACATGTTTTAGCTTTTTTCTTTCGAATGAGCTAAAAATAATCAAAAAAATATTTTTTATATTTTTAATTTCGATAACTAAAATAGTTATCGATAAACATTATGTTAGTTTTCCTTTTTGTGTTGAACTAAAAAACAATTTGTTCGTATAAATTTACATAAACTTAAAAATATTTTTAGTTTCGATAACTCGAAATTAAACTTCAATTTCGATAAGTAAGATAGTTATCGAAAAAATATATTATTATTAGAATGTTGACTTCATTTAATAAATTTTATAAATCAATTTGTTTGGAGTTTTTTTTTTTCACTTTAACGTCCAATAACTCGAAAACTAAGCCAAATTTCGATATCATGCCGACCATTTTTTTCTTATTTTCAGGTCCGGATATCAAAAAAATAATAAAAAAATCGCTGGGTTCTCGGATATCATACTAACAATTGTCAAAAATAAATAAAATTTAATTGTTGAGTATTCAAGCTCGAGGTCAGTGTGATTTAATATTGTAATTGTTATTTATTCAAAATTTCGATCCTCATCGAGGATCATCTTCAGGAATTTAACTATAAATAAACAAAAAGCTGAAAAACAGCCTGTTGTCATCCTCCTTCCACGTCATCGTAATTATTATTTATTCGAAATATCGAATAAATAAGAATTACAATATAAAATCGCACTGACCTCGAGCTTGAATACTCAACAATCAAATTATACAGTCAAATACGAAAGGTCGAATACAAAAATTTAAAAACAACACTAAATAAAATTTGTTTAATTGAACGAGATACCCTAATGTACGTGGGGAGTTCATTTACGAACACTTGTGTAAGTAATGCTATTTTTTTCCTCCGAAAATTGTTTTGACCCACTGTGTGTTTATACGCATGAGTTCGGATAAAACAGATATTCAGGTGAAACTATAGAATTTAGCAAGAATAGCACGAAGAAAAAAATCCCCATTTTTTACTGGGAAAATATACATAATTCAGGAAAGAGAAAAAAAAACGTATTCGAAATTTAAAATGTCTATTCTATAATTATTATTTTTGTTGTTCTTCGAAAAAGCATATTAACAAATTTCACAATAACGATCGATAAAGGTGTATGAGTGCGTGTGCGAGTGTTTTTTCCTATCCTCTTTTTAACAAAACATATGTTATTTATTTATTGTTTATATGAAGTACCCTACAGTATGTTGGCTGACACTGGTGCTAGTATGTTTGGTTTTGAATATGTTTGTTCTTTTTTCAGACAGAAAATAAATCTATGAATCTTCATGTGGTCACATGTTCAAAAACAAGAAAACAACGCCTTCATAACCGCAACAGTCTAAGGAGTCTACAACAGTCAACGGAAACTTTTTGTTGTTATCAATACTGGCAGACAATGGCTTATCAATGATCTATTTCCGGTTGGCACAAAGTAATTGGCCAACAATGACTTTGTGCTAAACTGATCGATCCATTTTCTCTGTTGAGCGTCATTCGCTCTAGGCGCCTTGGCCTTATCGCCCAGCCGCCTTGACAGCGGCTATACCGCCCCCACATGATCACTGTGGACCGATAACAAAATTTCCTCGTTTTACAACAAACAGTTTTTTCACTCTCGTAATTTTTCTTACAACATTCAGTCTCTCGTGTAAGGTCACTTGGTAATGCTACGAGCCACAAGGTCGTAACTCAAAACAGAAAACAGAACGACACAAAACGCAAGTGTTTGTTACAACGAAAAACGATAAGCGACAAACAGACAGAAAAAAAAACGAACGCTCGCTCTGTAAGGGAATACGACCCCAGTTAAACAAATAATACAACTTAGCAACAACTACAACGGCAAATAGAGCTGAAAATAAAAATCTTGAAATTAAACAACAACAAAAAACTGGGAGACACACCTGAATGTGTCATAGATAAGATATGAGCGAGCGAGCGAGCATATTTGGACTTTTTGCTTTTTTCAGGTTAAATAAAAAGACAGTGTTACAAAAAACCCCAAAGAAAACCAAAAATATTTCTTTTTTCTTTCATAGATTGAGAATCTGAAATTAGTTGTTATAAATTAAAACAATAATGCGAAAAGGGTAATAAAGCCAGATAAAAAGTGCTAATTGTTGCCCCCAAGTCACCAATTTAAGCACGCATGGCCAAGTCATTGAACTACTAACTATTTTCTATATGACTAGCTTAGCTATAAGTTTAAGCCTTGATCTTTCCCCAACGAACTTAAAACAAACACAAAAAGCATGCGTTTGAAAATCGTTTTAATCGTTAAGCCTACCTTACACTATTGGATGTGTTCAACGTACGAAAAAGTCTAACCGGTATCTTAGAAAAATATTCGCAATCCGGCCTGAAGGATTGAGATATTTGATTAAATCTCTAATATCAATATCCGATATATCGTCAATGACGTGTAGTAAGTACTTCCCAACCCGTACCACGGGTTTATTAGAGCTGGACAGCCACAAAAGAAGTGTTCCACAATCTCTTCTTCGTTTTCGTTGTCGCTGCTACTGTAGTGATCGTTGAATTGCAGCTTTATGATTTCCGACAGGACTGTGATCACTCTTGATACGGCCCTTCTATTTTGATTTATAAAGTCTCTGATACGTTTTTATACACTCCACGAGAGTATTATGTCTTTGTGAATTTGTTTGTAACACCCAAAAGGAAACGAGTTAGACCCACCGCTTATTATACAGATCGGCTTAGAATCACTTTCTGATTCGATTTAGCAATGTCCGTCTGTCTGTCTGTCTGTCCATCTATTGTTGTAATCAAATTACAGGTCGCAATTATTGTCCGATCTTAACAAAAATTGGCTATTTAATTTGAGGCAAATCGGTTCAGATTTAGATATAGCCCCCATACAAATGTCGCTCCCGATTTGACTTTTCCGCTCTATAAAGCACATATAGTACCCGATTTTCTTTAAATTTGGCACAACATCTAATAATTCAACTAAAAACGCCCATTTTTTTATATATATACAAATGTTGCTCCCAAATTTTTAACCGTTTTTGGACAAACTTTAGACATTATATTTCATCTTTAAACATACATAGTGAATGCGGGTCACATCGTTACATGTTTCAATAAACCCCCATGCAGATATCCTTTCCGATTTAAATTTTTTTGTCAAACACATACATTTACAGGATACAAAAATCCTTCCCGATTTCACTTTTTTATAATAGGATAGCAAGTGGAGTGTATCATATCATATATAAATTTCAACTACCGATTACTTTGACTTTGAAAGGTAGAATAACATTGATTTTTATTTTCAGGTTTATGTTAGACCAGAGCTGTTAAATTTCGATTACGATTAGTAATCAATTACATTACTTTTTAAAAAGAATCGTAATGATTATATAATCCACTATTCAACAATTTCTGATTACTAATTGATTACGATTACAAATAATCAAAAAATAATCAGGATTACTTGCGATTGCCGTTACCTTTCGGTAACGGGCCCATTTGCAAGGGCGCTACATTAAAAAGTGGGCCCATGCAGATCGCCTTCAATATAGGTATTCTTTATTGAAATATAACATGATCTGCAAAATTTTATCAAGATCCAATGTAGGATGTGGGTTCTAGAGCGATACTAGTGTAAACTGGGGGCCCATTTGTATGGGGGCTATACCAAAACATTCACATATATAGCTGGCTTTCAAAATAGGTGTTTCTACTCTAAATGTAACATTGTGTGGAAAATTTGATCAAGATCCGATCATTTTAGAGCAGTAATATTGTAAATCGGACGTACATTTGTATGGGGGCTAAAACATACACCTATGTGGTCCACTTTCTCGTGAGCTGTTTCTAGTTCAAATATAACACGATCCTGAAAATTTGGTCATTATCCCACGTAAATTTGTATTCTAGAGCAGTAATAGTGTAAATTATTGGGATATTTGTATGGGGGCTATATCTAAATCTGAACCGATTTTCTCCAAATTTAATACCAATCGTCCTTGGCCAAAAAAGTAACTCCTGCCAAATTTCATGACAATCGGGCAACAATTGCGACCTGTAGAGTGCGAAAAAGCATAGATGGACAGCAGACGGGCGGACGGACGGACAGACAGACATCGTTAAATCGATTCAGCTGGTGATTCTAAGCCGATCCGTATACTTAAAGGTGGGTCTAGCTGGTGTTATGCACATTTGGCGGAAATCTAACATATCGAGCCATTACAGCCAAAATAATGTATCCCACAATATTATCGATTTTTGTTTTTTTTTTTATCGAAATAGATATTTCAACATCATTTGCATGATCTGTCAAAATTTCATGTTTTGTTTATAATGTTTACATTATAAATTTTAAAACAATAGCTTTATTCAAACTGATTTTATTTAAAAAAACCTTCCTTTCGAGTTTGTGGGATACATTTTTTCGGCGGTTATGGCTCGATATAATACCCTAGTCCACGAAGTGGTGTAGGGTATAAAAATAATTTTTAGTCTTCGGACACAAAATGTATTCTTTTGGTATCATCCACAACTTTTTAGATGTCATTAATGTCTATAAAATATTTTTAATATCCACTGCAAACACGTTTATAATTGTTGTAGACTAATTATCAGGAACTCCATCATGAAACTTATGGATCATCTTACTGAGACCATTATCAGATAATAAAAAATATTTAAAAAATCGCGGAGGTACTTTTTTGATTATTAAACAATTGAAGCGAATACAATAACAAATATTTTGTTTTAAGGTATCAGAATTTTGTATTAATTATTAATTAGAAACAATTTGCTTTAAATACGCCAAGAAAAATATTTTTCCACCTCCTACCAGTAAAAAAATATGATTTTTTGAAAAATTACCTTATTCTTGATTTTCGATAAAAAATATATTTCCATCGCATACCAGAAAAAAGTTAAGTTTTTTTGAAAATTTGCTTTATTCATTCATGATTTCCGAACCACCCAAAATTCTTGATTTTCGATAAAAAATATTTTGTCAAAGAAATATATTTCCATCACATACCAGAAAAAAGTTAAGATTTTTTTTGGAAAATTTTCCTTATGGCAAATTTATGATTTTCGAACCACCCTACAATTTCATATTGTTTGAAAATCGGGAAATGCAGTTCCATGCTCTTTCATTAGAAATTGGAGAAAAACAAAGTAATTAATAAATAATTTATTAATAAAATAGTTAATAAATTTATTGGAAAATTATATAATTTATTTAAAGATAAAGAGTTTTCTATAATATTTGAATTTATATTTAAAATTGTTTTTATTTCTGAATTTACATATTGCAATAAAATATTTTTATCTATAAAAAATAGTGTAATTATTATTAATATGAAAATTATAATAGAAATTAATATTAATTTAATTGAAAATGAAAATATTTCATTTCAAGCTAAAGAGGTAACATAAATAAATAATACTAATATTCCTCCTAAGAAAACTAAAAATAAAATGTATGAAAATCAAAATCTTTTAGTTATTAAACCTGATATTAAGCAAATTAATGTTGTTTGAATTAATAAAATTACTCCTATAGCCAATGGGTGGTTTATATTTATAAAAATAAAATTGAAAATAAATAAAACAGATATTAAAATTCATTAAAGAAATAGTTTATTTCTAAAAAATAAAATATTTTGAAAAATTTATATTTTTATAATAAATTTGAATTACCTATTCTTGAATTTTGCAACTCTGTGCCACTGTATGTAAACTTTCACAGTCCACACCACACGCCAAACACAGATCAGCTGTTCGAAATAATAACCTAGCCCACAGACTGAGAGGAGGCAGATCAAAAACGAGTCTTCGTTTGTTTCAACGACGACAACAACAAGAATAAGAAACAAACGAGATTCGCCAACGAATTTGAAAGAATGTTACAGGTTTCTTCAGAACGCAACAACAACAACAGCAACAACAATGTGGCACAATTTCCAGATTCAAACAGACAGAGAGACGGACATCCATACTTACTTACAAGCACTCATGTATGTTTGTATATATATATATATATATATTGACAAATGTATCCACATCCATATGTATGAATAGGTATATGCCCACAATGTAGCGAACACAAAATTTCCAATTTGAATTTCAAAACAAATCACGTTCCCCAAGCGTGATACGTATTCTTCCAATAGGCATAGCCAAGCACCACAGCCAGCAGCCGTCAGCCAAGCCAGTACACGGGCAAATCGCCAACAGTCTCCACACAGCGCCGGCGACGCCGCCACCCCGTCGTCACACACAACTCCACTCCACTACACTCCTCATCTTGAGAAAACAATAACATTTCATCATCGCCATAAGCAGGCTGTCGTGGCAGCGACTGGGCTGTGGCATCGCCAATATAAGGCCATCCCAACCCAAACGTCCGTCCGTCCATCCATCGAATAATCTGGTCGTCGCTTTCGTTGTTGTCGTCGTCGTCGTCGCCACATTCACCAGCGAGCTGTAGAATTTTGTCATCAACTGTTGCTAACGGAAGTTCAAAATTTGAATATTATTTGGTTTGTTTTGAATTTCAGATGGAAATTCTAAATATTTATGCTCGTGTTTGCCAAACAATGGACGTAAACGAGGTCAAGCTAATGAGGCGGTCAATTGTCAACATATCGAGAGTTTTAAAATTAATTACAGCTCAGAATGTTTTGAATGATTTTCAGCACAATTAATATAGTAATTGATTAATTTTTTAATTTATGCAATTAACTTTTTAATTGAATTAAGGGACAGAAAGGATAATTTTTTGGGAAAAGCTATTAAATAAATCTGGTTTACAATATTAACAAAATAGCCGCATCTCTTGCTATTCCACATAAAAGTCCCAAAATCCCCCCATGGAATGTGTTTCGTCAAAATAATAAACAAAATAATTTATTGAATCCCGGTTTGAAAACAGCGAATAAAGCCTTCGAAAACTTTTCCAGAGAATATAGTTCTTTTTATACTTCCAGGATGAGGGTATACTAAGTTTGTCATTGTGATTGTAACATCTAGAAATATCAATCTGAGACCTTATAAAGTATATATATTCCTGATCGTCATAAAATTCTAAGACTATCTGGCCATTTCCGTCCGTCTGTTGAAATCTCGCCAGCCTATAAACTAAAGGAGCTAGGAGGTCACAATTTTCCTTAAATACGTATTATAGTCGTATATCGGTTGGGATTGAAACTGGGCGAAATCGGCCAAAAGGGAAAGATTTTTCCCTCACAAGGACTAAAAATACCCATAATAACCCCTAATATTTTGCATTATTTAAGCATATTTTTGCAATAAGTCTGCTTGTATTTACTTGATATGGAGTATGCGCATTCCTCCAATAACAAAAACGTGCATCAAAAAGTTATTCGTATTCGTATGAGGAAAAGGGATAAAAATGGTACCTATCAAACGACAACAGCTAGAGACTCGACAGTCGCTGTGTACATTCCTCTAATTGAGTGGATACATAATAAAAAATATTTTTTCCAAATTCGTACTTTTAAGGGATTAAATGGTAAAGAGGGATAAAAATGGTACGGCTGCATCTAGAATAATGAAACTCGGTGTATATATTCCTCTGATTGCGTAGATACATAAAAGAGGATTTTTTGAAAATCGTACTTTTAGGGGATAAATTGAAAAAAGGGGATACAAATTGTACCACCCAAATGACCGCAGCTAGAATCATGAAATTCGGTGTATACTTTCCTCTGACTGCGTTGACAGGAAAACTAAAAATGTTTTTGCAAATTCGTACTTTCAAGAGATACACTGGGAAGAGAGGGATAAAAATCGTACCAACTAAACGGCAAAAGCTAGAATGATGAAATTCAGTTTGTACATCCTTCTAATTGCGTAGACATAAAGAGATTTTCGAAAGTCGTACTTTTAAGGGGATAAAACTGGTAGTAACCAAATGGCAGCAGCTAGAATGTAGATTCCGAGTTTCATGACTCTAGCTGCGACCATTTGGTTGGTACAATTTGTTGCCCCTTTTTCTATTTGATCTCCCTAAACGTACGAATTTCGAAAAATCCCTTTATTTTACGTGTCTACACAATCAAAGCAATGTATACACCGAATTTTATTACTATAGGTTGGTACCATTTTTATCCCTCTCTTCCCATTTTATCCTTTAAAAGTACAAATTTGGAAAAAAATACTTTTATATTATGTGTCTACTCAATTAGATGAATGTACACGCCGAAATTCGTGTTTCCAGCTGTTATTGTTTGATATGTACCATTTTTATCCCTTTTTGTCCCATTTCACCACCTACGAGTAGGAATCACTTTATCGTTGACGTTTTTGCTAGAAGCGGAATGCACATAGCCGATGTCAAGAAAATATAAACAGACATCGAAAAAATATGCTTAAATAATCTAAATATTAGGGGTTATTAGGGGTATTTTCAGTCCTTGTAAGGGAACAATGTATCCTTTCGTTTAGATGCTAGCGTGCTTTCAACAGACGGACGGACATGGCCATGGTCGTCTTAGAATTTTATGACGATCAAGAATATATATACTTTTTAGGGTCTCAGGTCCATTTTTAAAGGTGTACACTGTACAAACGGAATGACAGAGTTAGTATACCCCCATCCTGGAGATGAATTTCACAAAACTCCCTCTCAAAATAACAAAAATATTCATTGAATTCATATATAAAAAATTCTTTGAATATATAAAACTAGCAGTACCCGCTGTTTCGCACGCGAAAAAGCCAGTTATTTGTTAATTTTATCCGTCTCTGTTTTTGGATAGTATTTATTTAATTATCTTTTGGTGGATATAGATAAATCTAAAATAGTAATTTGAAAACCTCCTATTAGCTAGCACTCACACACAGTAGTGTACAAATTTCGAAAAATCAAACTACAGCGCTTCTATATGGTCAGAGGAATTTACACACTAAATTTCACGATTCACGATTTTACACACTAAATTTCGATTCTAGCTGTAATACTAAAGTTGGTACCATTTTTATCCCTTTTTCTCCCGCTCGCCACATAAAAGTACAAATTTCGAAAAATCCAATTATGTTGCGCGTCTACATGGTCGGAGAAATGTACACGTCAAATTTCACGATTCTAACTACAATACTTTAGTTGTTACAATTTGTATTCCTTTTTGTCCCGCTCACCCCTAATAAGTACAAATTTCGAAAAATTTATTTAGATTTGCACTTCTATATGGTCAGAGGAATTTACATACCAAATTTCACGATTCTAGCTGTAATACTTCAGTTGGTCCCATTTTTGTCCCGCTCGCCCCTTAAAAGTACAGATTTCGAAAAATCCAATTTTACTTCGTTTATATATGATCAGAGAAATTAACATAGCAAATTTCACGTTTCTAGCTGTAATACTTTAGATGGTACCATTTTTATCCCTTTTTGTTCCGCTCGCCCCTTAGAAGTACAAATTTCGAAAAATCCAATTTAACTTCGTTTCTATATGGTCAGAGGAATTTACATAGCAAATTTCACGATTCTAGCTGTAATACATTAGTTGGTAACATTTTTATCCGTTTTTGTCCAGCTCTTCCCTTAAAAGTACAGATTTCGAAAAATCCAATTTTACTTCGTTTATATATGATCAGAGGAATTTACATACCAAGTTTCACGTTTCTAGCTGTAATACTTTAGTTGGTACCATTTTTATCCCTTTTTGTTCCGCTCGCCCCATAAAAGAAGATATTTCGAAAAATCCAATTTAACTTCGTTTCTATATGGTCAGAGGAATTTACATATCAAATTTCACGATTCTAGCTGCAATACATTAGTTGGTACCATTTTTATCCCTTTTTGTCCCGCTCTTCATTTAAAAGTACAAATTTCAAAAAATCCAATTTAACCTCGTTTCTATATGGTGAGAGGAATTTACATATCAAATTTCACGATTCTAGCTGTAATACTTTAGTTGGTACCATTTTTATCCCCTTTTGTCCCGCTCGCCCCTTAAAAGTACAATCTAATTTTACTTCGTTTCTATATGGTTAGAGGAATTTACATACCAAATTTCACGATCCTTTATTTAATTTCTTTAGTTAAATTGAACATACACTGTGTGTAAAAGACCAAAAAAAAGACCCGTGTCTCCCAGTTTCGCCCAATGTCATGCACTTTTTTATGGGCCCCCAAATATTTGGGGCCTCGGTGTCATTTTTGCAAAAAAGTGATCATTTTCTCAGGCTCATATCTTGCTAACCGTTTGGAATTTTGATGTACTCTCTGAAATTTTGATGTAGCTCTTCTCATAAAGAACAAAAATTGTGAACATATAAAATCAAGAAAACTTTATCTTCAAGGTCAAAATCACAAATTTCGTCGAACAATTCTTATAGGCTGTAGCGTGTGTAGGTGGCGTATACGTGCTGTTGATTAAGGATAATAGCACTCATACGCACTATAGTCGGGCTGACCACTAACAGAAGCAGTCCTGCAAGATATATTTTTCCTACCTAAATGGTGTTAAGAATCATTTCTAGAAAGTTCATATGTTCTAGAAAATTGTTTATTGAGATCCGAGGTACATTTTTGTGGTTGATAGTTTCCTTGAATTTTGAATGATTTGCTACCTATGAACCTGAGCAGGGGAAAAAAGTTAAAAAATTTATTTTTTTTTTGGGATTTTGAGCTTGAAGATGAAGTTTTTTTATATGTTCACAATTTTTGTTCTTTACTGGAAGACACTAAAATTGTAAAATAACTGACTAGCTTACGAATGGACAGCAATAAAACAGACATATTTTGAGACAATGCCTTAAACAAACCAAGGATTAATTATAGACGGGAACATTCACAACTTTTTTTGGAGACAGCTTAAAGTAAATTGTTTATTTCTATTCAAAATTGTTTATTTCTATTCAAAATTGTTTATTTCTATTAAAAATTATTTATTTCTATTCAATATTTTTATTTTCGACTGGAATCGCGCTAATAATTGTTGTAAAGTAAGTACCAGGAACTCCATAGCCAAACTTATGGAACATCTTATTGGCACTGTTTTCTGTTAATAAAGATGTCCTTTTATGATTATTAAAACATTTCAGGCAATTGAAAAAGAAATTTAAAATATATATATATGTGTTTTGTGAAGACTTGATAATTCTATATTAAACAAAATGCAATTTGCTTGGAATTCGTCCAAAAATTGCGTTTCTAAATTCTACCAGAAAAATGTTACGTTTTTTTTAAATTTCCTTATGATCCTTACGATCCACCCTAATGTCTACAATTTCATATCTTTGAGAAATCGTCAATTACAATTAATTTATTTACATTCTCGGCAAATCCGTTGACTGTGCGTATGAGTAACATTATCACATAACACATATAACTCATACGCCTACCTCATTGGCATTTTTCTTTGAATACCAAAATAATACCTCTTGTTGGAAAACCCTGTATATAGGATCTTTTTGATGCTGATTTATAGTTTTTGTTGGACTCTTTTTACTTTTAGCCCAATTATCATTGGTACCTCATACACATAATTAATGTTACTTTAAAATATTCTTCGCCCCACCCCGCCCCTTTGTCATCATTAGCATTGTTGCTATTTTTATCGCTAAATGACCGTGTGATTTTGTATACCCTACACCTCGAAATATTTACGTGGCAACATGACGAGAAAATGAGACAAGTAGTCTAATTTAACGACAATATAAATATTAAAGGTCAACGAAATTTCACAAAATAAATATCACAGGTTTTCTCAAATAAACGCTTAACATTTCGACTGCTTCTTTGTGTGGTTAAACAACCCAACAAAAAGAGAGCACCCAAAGAAGTGAAAAAGATGGTCATATTGCGATTCGGAAGTAGTGAAAATTGGGATCTGCACCAATGAATTTAACATTGAGTTGTCATAGGAGGGAAGTCCTTTATTTTGAAAGACTTAAAAGTTATTTTAAAGTGGTGCAAAGGAAACAACTTTTCCATTTAAGTTTTAAAAAATCCTCCGCTACCGGGGGTAGAAAAGCGGACCTACTGGTTGCGACTATGGCACTCTAACCATCTCAGCTATCCTCTGTTCTGAGTGCTGAATAACTAAAACAAATCATTTAGTTCGATAGAACTGACAATAGGAAACTTAACAAAATATTTATTTAATATGAACTAATATATAACAAATAAATATAATAACTGCTAATTAAATTTAGTTTTAAATAAATTTACACTACTTATTTTTACTGATATTATGTAGTATTAAAAATTAATAAAAATATACAAAATTTTAAGTACAGTAAAAAAACTATAAATTGGTATTTTTAATGAAAAATTTTTAAATTGTTAAAATTATACAAAATTAAACATTGTTTATGTGTAAAAGTAATAAAAAATATAAAAAAAGTTTTTTTCCCGAGCCACGATTCGAACCCGAGACCTTCGCGGTGCAAAGCGGACACCTTACCTTAGTGACCCCATACTAAAAACTCGTTCCCATTCAGTTGTGAAAATGCTATTCATAAAATGTTACGGAATATTAAAATATTATAAACTTTTTTGAAGTTGTTTAAAAGAGCTTCCTCAAAAGCGGGAAAATGAACATTTGGATTTTGAGATGCGATTAAAACGTGCTTCTTACGGAAGTACTTCCAACTTTTTTTGCTGGGAAGAGAGTCATTCATTTCACAATTAGCGTTTTACAAAATTTTTAAATCAGATTCCCATTTTTCTCTCCCAACCAACCGATTTATTAATCTGCCCCGTTCGATGTAGGGCACTCTAGAGTGGGGGTCTATGACGACAATTTGCTTAATTGTTTGCTTCTTCTCTTTGTTTTGTGTTGGTTCTGAGATTGTTGTGTGATTTCAAAACAATTTTCAATTGAGCATAAAATTAGCCCAGTATTAGTATTGGACGGAACTCGACGTTTGTTAATAAAATTGACACAATTTTTTTGGCAAACTTTTCGAAAAGTTTTTCAAATTTCGCTGTTGTTGTAACGTATGTACGTACGTGGTGTGGTGGTGGGGTTGGTGATGGTGAACCTATAGCAACATAAAACGTATTCGCTTGTGCCACCAAGGTCTTCTTCGTAACATATGTAGGGGGAATACAAACATACCTACATGTGTATATCTGTATGAGTACATCCTTACATGTATGTAGATAGACATACATATGTATGTATGTATGTACTTAGAGTACTCGTATCTGGTTCGTTTGAGTTTTTGGCACCCCCCCCCCCCACTGCCAACCGTCGCAGAAGAACGTTTCTGTTTATTAATGGAAATTGGGTTGATGGCGATGCCGCTGATAATGATGAAGTCCCCGCCGCGTTGTTGTTATTTTTTTAATTCTTTGTTTATCCAAGTGAAGAGTGTGTGTGTGTATATCTTGGGATTTTCTCTTTGTATTGTTGTTTTTGTACATGCGCTTCACCAACTGTTGCATGGAGCAGCAGCAGCTGTGTATGCAAGAGAGCGAGAGAGTCCCACTTATTATAAAGTGCTCATCAGTGCATACATACTCGTACTTACATATGTATGGATGTTGGCATGTATTTACTGAGTGTGGCTATGGGTATGGTGGGATTTGGGGTTTGTTATGATTGAGACAATCAACGGTGACGTGGTATTGCCAGATCGACAAAATTACATTTTACTACTACTACCTATTACATATAGTAGGTGTGCAATAACATAGATATATTTTGTGAGAGGTATATGGCAACAATTTAAAGCATTGAATGACAAAATGTTGTTATTGATTAAATACGACAGGGATAATATAACTAAAAATTGTGTTTCGAACCTAAAAAAGTATTTAATTGTGATTTGATTCTGACCCATGACGGCCGTCTTCATGTAGCTTTGCAGCAACTTTTCAACCAAAATGAAGAAAACCATTTTTTTATTACCATAATATTCCAAAAATCTATGGTCTATTTCTCTTCCTTTTCCTTGTTATGCACTGATGAAGGTTTAAAAGATTTATTTCAACAAAAATTAAAAAAAGAATCAAGTTAAAACGGCGTTAAGCTCGGCCGGACCGAACTTTATATACCCTCCACCATTGATTGCATTCCACAGAGGTTGTCGATTTTCGTAGAAGTGCAGTAATGTTACAGGAAAATATATTTTTTTATATAGCCAAATCGAAACAAATACAAATATTAAAAAAATAATTTTATGAATAAATATAATATTTTAATTATTTCAAACCACGCTTATAAGGCAAGGCTACCAATACGTCAATTCAAAAAATAATTATTCTTCTAATTATATTTTCAAAATGCTTAAATACCATAAATATTGGTAAATAGTGGGTGCTACAGTTGGTTGTATTTCCATTCTATTTTAATTCCAAAAGTACAAATTTTGAAAATCCATTATCAGACGTACATAGTGCAAAATAACCTAACTTCATGATTCA
Organism: Polietes domitor; assembly: GCA_947397865.1. Lineage (NCBI taxonomy): Eukaryota > Metazoa > Arthropoda > Insecta > Diptera > Muscidae > Polietes > Polietes domitor. Next base: position 22,486,388 of record OX377619.1, on the reverse strand, counting down.
ACCAATTTTTGGCGAGGAATGTATACACCGAATTCCATGCTGCTGCCATTTGGTTGGTACCGTTTTTACCCCCTTAAGAGTACGACTATCCAAAATCTCTTTATTTGACGTTTATACCCAATTATAATTTCATCATTCTAGCTGTAATCGTTCAGTTAGTACTATTTCTATCCCTCTGTACTATCTGTATCCCTTGAAAGTACCAATTTCGAATTCCTTTTTTCCATTTTGACCCCAATAAGTACGAATTTCGAAAAATCCGTGTATTTTCATGACTCTAGCTGCGGTCATTTGCTACTACTATTTTTATCCCCTTTTTCCATTTTTACCCCAAAAAGTGTGAATTTCGAAAAATTTCCATGTCTACACAGTCAGAGGAATGTATACTCCAAATTTCATGACTCTAGCTGCGGTCATTTGATTGGTACTATTTTTATCCCCTTTTTTCATTTTAACCCCAAACGTGTCTATGCAATCAGAGGAATGTATACACCGAATTTGAGTATTCTAGGGGCAGCCGTTTGGTTGGTACCATTTTTATCCCTCTATTCCCATTTTACCCCTTAAAAGTACTAATTTGAAAAAAATACTTTTATATTTTGTATCTACTCTATTAGAGGAATGTACACACCGAATTTCGTGTTTCTAGCTGTTGTCGTACCATATTTATCCCTTTTTTGCCCCATTCCACCCCCTACAAATAAGAATCATTTTATGGTGCACGTTTTTGTTATCGGGGGAATGTGCATACCCACTATCAAGTATGTACAAGCAGACATATTGAACAGATATGCTTAAATACTCTAAAATATTAGGGATTATTATGGGTATTTTTAGTCCTTGTGAGGGAAATTTTTTTCCCTTTGGGCCGATTTCGCCCCGTTTTAATTCCAACCGATCTACGACTGTAGGATGCATTTATGGAAATTTTGAACGTTCTAGCTCCTTTCGTTTAGATGCTAGCGTGCTTTCAACAGACGGACTGACGAACGGACATTGCTAGATCGTCTTAGAATTTTATGACGATCAAGAATATATATACTTTATAGGGTCTCAGGTCGATATTTCAAGGTGTTACAAACGGAATGACAAAGTTATTATACCCCCATCCTGGAGGTGGAGGGTAAAAAAAATATAATTTCTTTGAAATTCTTATCTCTGTAAAAAGAACTTTTGAAAAATAAAATAAAATATTTTCTTGTATTTTTCTATATTTTGTACTGTCATATTTCTATATTTTTTACTGTCAGCCAAAAACGATTTAAAAACTAATTTGTTCCTAATTTTCTTGGCCACTGGTGATATTTATAACTCTTCCATTGCAAATTGCATATGAGCGCTATAAACTGTGCAATTCTCTCGAGGTAGGTGTATGAGTTATATTTATTAGGGATTATGTTACTCATTCGTCCAGTTGACGGACGTATTTTTTTTGACGAATTTCAAGCAAATTGAATTTAGTTTAATATAATACTATTAAGTTTTAAAAATACATATGAGGCGTATGAGTTATATGTTATGAGATAATGTTACTCATTCGCCCAGTTAAAGGACTTGCCGGGAGATGTAAAAACTATTTTATTAATTAAATCGACATAATTAGCTAATTGGAGAAAAATCTATTCGATCATTTTTCATCGATTCGAACCGTTTTATCATTTTGAAATAAGATTTACTCATATGGGCATCTCCCAGTGGCCCGGAAGCGACATTCACACGCCTTAAACTACGGCAAAAACAAGAAATAAACTGAAAAAGTCGGTCAGCCTTTTTAGTGTTCTAAAGCGCTTAAAGAGTACTACATTTTAAAAATATATCGTCAGGTTTTAGTACCAATTAGTACAAAATTATAAACAATTTTACACGGAAACGGACGCTACAAAAAACAGAAGTACATGTCTTATAGCAATATACAAAGTTCAGCGATTTTTTGAGAACTTTGGCTTTCCTTATATACATGTAACTGAATGTCAGAGAATATATTTTGTTCGTAGATTTATGAAATATGAGAATTATCTCTTAGACTTTTTTTAATTAGGTCAGCAGAAATACGGACGCTACAAATATTTCCACCCGTAGTAAAAAAATTTTGTAATTTTCCTTGTGACACTTCAACTGGTAATAAAAATTAAAGAGAAAAGTTGGCGAAATAAGGAAAAAATAAAGTTAAAAGCTATTAGTGTGGTTTGATTTCTTTTTTTTTTTGTAGACCTTTTTTTGAAGGTCACTTGCAACTTATATGAGGTCTCCGACTTGAGGAAATTGTAATTGTTTGGATTTAAAATACAAAAATATACATAATTTCCAGTCACCCCACGGAAATGAAGATTAGATTGTTTAATGATGATATGCAAATAGTTCATCGCTGGGTGACGTCCCTGAAAATTCCCATAAAATCATATAAAATATGTATATTTTTGGTGTTTAATTTTCGTCCAATATTTTTTCTGGAGTAATAGATCCTTGGAAGCACTTAAAAAAAATTCTTGTCTTAGAATATCTCACGTTAGTGCACGTTTAGATTGATTTTTTGTGTTTTTTCAAAGTGACAGTTAACAAGTAAGTAAACTTCAGTCGGCTAAACCGACTTATATATACCCTCACTCCCAGAGAACATATATACAGAAGTTATAAGGAATTAAATTTAACGTAGGGCAGGATAATTGGTGTGGAAGGTACTAGGAGGTTCGTATTACATGGGCCCAGCTTCCATATTTATAAAACAATTGTAAAAACATGATCAAATATCAAGTCACAGTGGATTCCATGCACCAGTATAGAAGTTATAAAGGATTTAATATTAACTAGGATAGAGACAATTGTGTGGGAAGTACAAGAAGGGGTGTGGCTAAAGCGTAAATATTTTTTAGGTTTAATGTGATTATAAAAACATTTTTAAATATGAAGTTGCAAATGATTTTGACTAGCCGTATGAATGTTATGTCGGTTTTATTGTAACCAAAGTTTATGCCATTTTGTGTGGCAGGTACCAGAAGGGGCGAGGCAATTTGGTCCATATTCCAGGCGAATGTAACTTCTGTAAAAGCATTTTTAAATATTAAATTTCACAGTATTCCGATCATCTGTATAGAAGTTATAGCAGCTTTAATTTTACGTAGTTTTGGGTGAGTTGTGTGAGAGGTACAAGGAGGGGCGTGGCAAAATCCGCCTTTTTTTAGTACACTTAATGTGATTATAAAACATTATCAAATACCAAAATATAGCGGATTCCAATATCCGTGTGAAAGTTATAGTGGTTTCAATTTAACATTGGAATATGAGCTATTTGTGTGGGAGGTACCTGAAGGGGCGATGGGCTATTTCGCCCATCTTCGAACTTAAACTAAGTTTGGAAAAAATATTACCATGTGCAAAGTTTGAATCGATTCCTTAACTCCTTTCCTGAATTATCGTGTACACTAGCCAGCCAGCCAGACGGACGGACGGACATGCCTCAAATTGCTTAAAAAGTCGTGAAACGGATTTGGTCCAAACACACTTAGGGTCTTAAGTCACTCCTTGAATGCGTTTCACTCTTTTTCTGTCCCAAATGATATATACCCTCTTGCTCTGTAGAGTGAGGGTATAAAAACTCATATTGCTTGGAAATTTTTAGTAAAAGTTGTTTTGAATAATAATTAATACCTTTCGAATGATGCCTAAATCATGAATATTGGACGAAAAATAACATTTATTTGAAATAACATACATTTCAAACTCTTTTTACAAAAATGATGTTCATCATTTAGACATCATTCGAAAGGTATTGACTGCAGTTATTTATTTTTTATAAAATACTACCATCAAATACGAACAATTTTTCAGTTGTCAATGTGAAAAAACACACAAATTACTATAATCTTTCAATAATTAGACCAATAAGTTACTCTAAGACAATAATCAAAATTTATATGTATTTAAAATGCTATCAAGGGTCTATTAATTCAATTTTGGACAAACATGATTTTTGGGCTGTTTTCAGGAGCGTTTAGCCCACAGACGGCTTGATCTAGGAACGAAATATTTTGCAAATCATAACTAAGCAGTCCAAACTTTATTTTCATGGGTTGACTGGAAATGGTTTTTCCATTTGTATGGACCTAATGTATCATCCAGCCTAATGTATGCATCTCTTCCATTTCAAATTGCATGCAGGTGCTATAAATTTTGGCAATTCTTTCGAGGTAGGCGTATGAGTTATATGTTATGTTATGTGATAATGTTACTCATTCGCCCAGTTAACGGATTTGCCGAGAGTGTAAATAAATTAATTGTAATTGACGATTTCTCAAAAATATGAAGTTGTAGACATTAGAGTGGATCGAAAATCATAAGGTTATTTAAAAAAATCATAACATTTTTCTAGTAGAATTTAGAAACGTAATTTTTGGACGAATTCCAATCAAATTGCTTTTTCTTTAATATAGAATTATCAAGTCATCAAAAAACACACATATATATATATTATATATATATTAAATTTGTTTCTCAATTGCCTGTAATTATTTAATAATCAAAAAAGGACCTCTTTATTAACAGAAAACAGTGTCAATAAGATGTTCCATAAGTTTCGCTATGAAGTTCCTGGTATTTACTTTACAACAATTATTAACGCGATTCCAGTCGAAATAAAAATATTGAATAGAAATAAACAATTTGGAATAGAAATAAACAATTTACTTTAAGCTGTCGCCAAAAAAAGTTGTGAATGTTCCCGACTATAATTAATCCTTGGTTTGTTTAGTGCATTGTCTCAAAATATGTCTGCTTAATTGCAGTCTATTCATAAGCTAGTCAGTTATTTTACGATTTTAGAGTAGTTTTTATTTTTCAGTTTTTATAAATTCCGCCATAACTTCCACATTTTTGTCCAATTACTGTTTAAGAGGCTCGCTGGAAAGGTAGGAAATGCAGTTCTATTTCAGAAAATGTAAAATATCTGTTCCATTTCACATGTAATTAGTCTGTCAAAAGAGCTCATTTTCAAATAAAACTTTGGAACAAAATGAAAAATGCAAAGAAAATGTAATAAGTTACTCAGTGCAACACGACACCACTAGGTGATAAAAGACTAAAAAAGGCCCGTGTCTTCCTGTAAAGAATAAAAATTGTGAACATATATAACCAAAAACTACATCTTCAAGCTCAAAATCCCAAAAAATTTAAAAATTAATTTTTTTAACTTTTTTCCCCTGCTCAGGTCCATAGGTAACAAACCGTTCAACATTTAAGGAAACAATCAACCACAAAAATGTACCTCAGTAAACAATTTTCTGGAACATATGAACTTTCTATGAATGATTCTTAACACCATTTAGGTAGGAAAAATATATCTTGCAGGACTGCTTCTGTTAATGGTCAATCCGACTACAGTGCGTATGAATGATATTATCGTTAATCAACAGCACGTATACGCCACCTACACACGCTACAGCCTATAAGATTTGTTCGGCGAAATTTGCGATTTTGACCTTGAAGATAAAGCTTTTGATGTTCACAATTTTGGTTCTTTACGACAAGAGCTACAACTTTGCCTCAGAGAGTATATCAAAATTCCAAACGGTTAGCAAGATATGAGCCTGAGAAAATGATCACTTTTTTGCAAAAATGACACCGAGGGCCTAAATCTTTGGGTGCCCATAAAAAAGTGCAAAACTGAGAGACACGGGTCTTTTTTGGTCTTTTACACACAGTGTATGTTCAATTTAACTAAAACTGAGAAATTGTTCCCCAAATACTTCAAATAAATTATTTTGTTTTGCCTTGTACGCAATACTCACATAAATAATTACAACATGTAATAATTCTCAAACGCTTCATACAGCTTCTAACATAAGGAGTGGAGATATTACTACATGGTTGCTGCGAAAGCGTAGCGTAGCAAATTTTTAGAATAATATTTGAAGAATTTAAGAAAGCCTCGGTGATCTTGACATAACTTGAGAGAAATAAATAGATTTAATTATAGAAGTAAACAAATTTTAGTTAAATTTTCGAAAATGGAATCTTTTCGCAATTTTCTTACAACCTAGGAAACACTATTATGAATATAGTAGGGTAATTCCTCAAGATATCGACCCAGTGCGGATTTTGATGAAATTTGCCACAAATATTCTACTCTTTATTGGGAGTTATATGACGTTTGTCAAAGAAATACTTGGTACGAATTTTTACAGCGGTCCAAAGTTGGCAATTCTTGGTATGCAGTGGTAGCTTCGATAATAATGTAATGATAAGTTTTGAACTTTTATTTTAACGATTTGGTATCGCCTGAAAGGTTTCCATGTCCCCTTTTGTAGATTAATTATATTAAAAATATCCTTATTCCTTGAATATCCTGAATTTATTTAAGGTAAAAAAAATATGTACAGGGGTTTCCAACAAGAGGTGTTATTTTGATATTCAAAGAAAAATGCCATTTTGTGAGATAAATGATCCGATGTTTATTTCATAATAAAGAGGAAGGTATGAAAAACAACATCAGCCAAATGGCCGCCACGACCACGCTTACAGGACCATATCCTTTTCCATAACCATGAAATATCCATGAAATTTTCCATAACCAATCTTTGAGATCTTGAATCGACGCTGGGCTGTTGGCGTAGACCTTATCATTTACGTGGCCCCAAAGGAAGAAGTCGCATGGTGTTAAATCATAAGATCTCGGTGGCCAATTGTGATCACCTCTTCGAGAGTTAACACGGTCCGGAAACTTTTCCCGTAAAAGAGCAATGGTTTCGTTGCATGTGTGGCACGTAGCGCCGTCTTGTTGAAAGTAAACGTTGTCCAGATCAATGCCATCCAACTCCGACCATAAAAAATCATTAATCATCCTTCGCTAGCGCAATCCATTCACCGTAAAGTAAGGTAAGGTCCAATGACCCCGCCGGACCATCCAACCGCACCAAACAGTCACACGATGAGGATGGAGAGGCTTCTCAACATTAACTCTTGGGTTTTCCGAGCCCCAGATGCGACAATTTTGCTTGTTGACGTAGCCGCCGAGGTGGAAATGGGCCTCATCAGTCAAGATGATTTTTCGATGGAATTCCGGATCATTTTCATTCATGAATTTTAATAATTTCAATGCGTTGTTGAAGCGTGTATCGTTCCATTTTTAGTAACGGCGTAGTTTCTACTTGTCAAATGTCAAAGAATAAAGGCTTCAAAAGTGACAGCTACCGAAATACGGGGATGATTCATAATAACACCTCTTGTACTTTAGCTTATTTTATTCTCAACAAGATATGCACATTTCAGAGGGAGTTGGCAATTAGTTCAGAAATTATAAATGTTCTTCAAAATGATTTTCTATTTCGGCAAGGCATTGTTGAAGTTTTTACAATATTCAAACCTGTGATTTTGGGAAAAATAAATGTAGGAAGACTCAGATTTAGGTCTTATATGGTATTTCGCAATTATTTTATTTTTAATTATTTATTATTATTTTTAATTTTTTTATTATTTATTTTATTTTTTTCAAAATATTTCCAAAAATTTGCAATGCGTAATACATTTTATTTCGTTTTCTGATGAAATCTTCTACGATATATACTCATATCCAACTTCCTACTTCATATTGCTAAAAAACAGCAACAAAACGGGTCGATCGAACCAACGAAATCTCTCGCAATTCATCTATGAATGACGTAGCTCAAATTCTACTTCCTCTTCTCCTACTGCGCAGAACGACCACGACCGCGACCACAGACCACCGACCACACAACAACTTGTTGATTTGTCTTCTTTCTATTTCGTAATATAAATGGCACACACTGCAAGCAACGAGAGATGAACTACATCTGGCAATACTGGCAAGTTAAATGAAATTCATAAAAACCCAAAAATAGGGGCTCGTCACCAACATGCGACCAATCAACGTCAAGGTAATTGACTTACAAAACACACTTAACATAACAGCAACACAGCAAACAAATGAGTGGAGAGGGAGGGGGAGGGGGAGAACATCAATAAAAACCCCAACGCGGAGAGTCAGTGAATGAGTTCTCTTTCTCTCTCTGTGTATTGCTCAAAAATGCGGGAAATATATACACGAGCATTGTGAGGTGATGAAGAGAGAGAGAGAGAGAGAGCGAAACCTAACGCTATACTGCGAAATCTTGTTGTCTTCGTTTTTGTTGTTGTTGTTCCGTTTATTTTGTTTTCACAACCAGCTCGGTGTTCACGCGTTGACCTCATGATATCAGACAACTGTTCACGTGAACAGTGAAAGATTATCGCATGCTTGCGTTGCGATGTGTATGTCGTATGTCTGTGCCTGGGTGTGTGTGTTTGTGTGTGGATGGATACGTGGGTTGTTTTTGTTGTTGCTGTTCAAGGGTCTTGTTCGTTGTTGTTTGTATAAAGTTGGATGGCTGGCCTGGCTGGTTGCCTGCCTGCCTGCCTGACTGACTGGCTGGCTGGCATGTTATTGATACGAAAAGTGGGTACGAATACGAAAATACATCGTTCGGTGACAACAACGGCGAAGTAGAAGAAGAAGAGTCAACAACATCTTATGAGAATATTGGGGTCTGGTCTGGTATGGCTGGCTGCTTGGTTGGTTGTTTGAGTTGGATTTGGAGCATTCAAAAAAACCGGCCTTCTGTGTGAGCCGGTCTTCGGTTAAATGACAAATGACTGAGGGAAACCGGTTTTTGGATCGTTGAAAATATATACAATAAATTTCCACAGTATTAACGGTAGAGTGAAGGCCTGTCTACACCCACTTTTAAAGCTTCATAGAAGAAATATTTGTGCAGTAGGCTATTCTTGGGATGTTGTGGGAAATGTTTCGAAAATTATGTCAAATCTTCAAAGTCTATATTTTTACAGGTAGTTTCAGATCATATGAGGAAAACTTGTATCCTTTAGCACATCTTGTGAGGTTATTTGCGTTAAAGGCCGTGACCAACACAGAGATATATTAAATACTGATTTAATTCAAACTTGGCTTGATTTGAATACAATCGTTAAATTATCTTTGGAAAATATCTAAATTGTACTTGAGGCGTATGAGTTATTTCAATAATAATATTAATATTAATCATACGCTCTTAATCATTATATTCATTAAAAAATCAAAATAAAATATATAATTTGTCTTCAAACAGGTACAATGTGATGTAACATTCAGTTTGATCATAAAATCAGATTCCTCATGAATGAAATGAGACATTTGTGTAGAAAATCAATAAATATTCTTTTATATATCAATAAAATATTACATTTTTGTTAAATTCATTTTAAAAAGTTTTCTTTGAAGTATTATAGAGTGGCATATTTAAATTTTATGATTTGAGAGTTTTTTCTTCTAGAACCACATTTTGTTTAACTGAAAAAAAGATTCTCATGATGATTCTTGGAACTACAAAAATAAATATATGGTAAATATAATATGTATTTTAAATGATGATATCAATTATGAGTTATTTTTTGTGTCTCCTGCGGTTTCTTCAGATTGGAATCGCGTACATTACGCATTATGGAAGGAGAAAACAAAGCCTGAAACCCTTCGAAATCATATTTATATTTTCACTTACTCTACTCATTTACTTTGTAAAAATAAACTTTATAAAAGGCAATTTATACAAATATAAAAAAAAATATTTTTTTTTATGAGAAAATTTCAACTTAAAAAATGTCGACCTTCCATTTAAAATTTAGAAAATTTAACTTGAAACTGAGAATATTCTTAACTCGACAAAAATCCCAAATGAAATTAAGAAATTGGCAAAAATCCAATGGGAATTGAGATATTTCCAATTGAAATTGGGAAAAATTCGAATTGAAGATGAGAACATTTCATTTGAAATTAATAAAATCCAATTGAAATTGGGAATCTGTTTTTGATTGGAATTAAGAGAATACAAATTGAAATTTTACAAATTCGAAGTTAAAATGAGAAAATTCCAATTCCGCTGAAAAAAAATAAAATTGACATTTTCTCATATAAAACAATTATTTTTTATATGAGAAAATTTCAATTGAAAAGAAGATCGAACTTCATTCAATTCAAATTTAGAAAATTTTATTATGGAAGGAGAAGACAAAGCCTGAAAGCCTTCGAAGTCATATTTATATTTTCATTTATTCTACTTATTTACATTGTAAAAATAAACTTTGTAAAAGGCAATTTATAAAAATATAAAAAAAATATTTTTTTTATATGAGAAAATTCCAATTGAAAATAAGATCGAACTTCCATTTCAAATTTAGAAAATTTAACTTGAAACTGAGAATATTCTTAACTCGACAAAAATCCCAATGAAATTGAGAAATTAGCAAAAATCCAATGGGAATTGAGATATTTCCAATTGAAATTGAGAAAAATTCCAATTGAAGATGAGAACGTTTCATTTGAAATTAAAAAAATCCAATTGAAATTGGGAATCTGTTTTTGATTGGAATTAAGAGAATACAAATTGAAATTTTACAAATTCGAAGTTAAAATGAGAAAATTCCAATTCCGCTGAAAAAAAAATAAAATTGACATTTTCTCATATAAAACAATTATTTTTTATATGAGAAAATTTCAATTGAAAAGAAGATCGAACTTCATTCAATTCAAATTTAGAAAATTTTATTATGGAAGAAGAAAACAAAGCCTGAAACCCTTCGAAATCATATTTATATTTTCATTTACTCTACTCATTTACTTTGTAAAAGTAAACTTTGTAAAAGGCAATTTATACAAATATATAAAAAAAAATATTTTTTTTATATGAGAAAATTTCAATTGAAAATAAGATCGAACTTCCATTTAAAATTTAGAAAATTTAATTTGAATTTTCTTAACTCGACAAAAATTTAAATGAAATTAAGAAATTGGCAGAAATCCAATTGGAATTGAGATATTTCCTATTGAAATTTGGGAAAATTCCAATTGAAGATGAGAACGTTTCATATGAAATTAAAAAAATAAATAAATAGGGAATCTCTTTTTGATTGGAATTAAGATATTACAAATTGAAATTTGACAAATTCCAATTTAAAATCAGAAAATTCCTATTCCACTGAAAAAAAAATAAAATTGATATTTTTCATTTCAAATATAGAATTTATTATTTATTTCCAATTGAAATTGGTACTTCAAATTGCAATTAAGAAAATCATATTGAAATTTGAGAAAATTCTATTTACAATTGAGAAAATCTCAGTTAAAATTTGGAAACATCCAAATGTTTATAATGTTATTTTTAGAAATTGAAAATAGTTACAATTGTAATAGAAACTGAAATTGAGAAAATTCCAATTGAAGATGGAATTGAAAATAAAAATTGATATTTTTCATTTCAAATAGAGAAATTTTCAATTGAAGTTGAGAAATTTAAATTAGAATAAAGAAAATCATATTGAGATTTGACAAAATTTTATTTACAAAAGAGGAAATCTCAAATGATCAAATTCAATATCCAATGAAATTAAGATTTTCCATTTGAATTGAGAAAATTCCATCGGAAATTCAATTTTCCATTCAAAATTGAGAAAATTCCAATTGATGTTGAGTTGATTTTTCCAGCTCGAGAAAATTACAATTGAAGTTAAGAAAATTTCCAGCAAAAGGAGAGAGAGCATTTGAAGAAGTGATTGGGAAGATTAGAAAATTGGGAGCTTCACCAGTGAATTTTAAATTGAGTTGTCATCCCTCCTATGTCCTTTAATATGAAAGACTAAAAAGTTAATTTGAACCCTCCGAGTACAGACTTATTTCTTGTAACACGGAGTACACATGATCACAATTGGCGGACGAGTTAGAGTGGCGAAAAACTAACAACAACGCAAAATCACTGCAAAATAGAAAAAATAAATTGTTCAGTTTTACAAAGAAAATAATTATTATTTTCAATTTTTTCTTATGTTTACTGTAAAGTGAATTGGTAAAAATGGGTATATGGGTGTACTCGAAAAGCTAAGTTATGGCAACAAATACACTTTTTCACTATTTTCCATTTTTATTTTAAACAGCTGACCTTCTGCTTTGGGTTTTGAATAACTAAAGTAAACCACATTTTAGGTAGAATTGACAGTAGGAAAAATATTTGGCTAATATGAACTAATATATAATGCAAATAAATATCAAACTAAATTAGTAATAAATTAATTAATTAATTAAAATTTAATAAATAATGAAATGTTTGAAGAAAATTATTAAAATTGTTAAATTGTTTAGTTAAAAATATACAAAATTATAAAATAATAAAAAAATCGCGATTCGCGATTCAAACTCGAGGCATTCTGGGTGCAAAGCGGACACCTCACCTATGTGACCCCATACGATAAATTCGGTCACATTCACTTGGGAAAATTCTATTCTTAAAATGTTCCGTAATATTAACATATTATCCAGTTTTTTTTTTGAAATGGTTCATAATAACTTCATCAAATGCGGGAAATAAGAAAATCTGAGATTTTGGGATGTGACTTAAGTGCGCTTCCTGTCGAAGTACTTCCATTTTTTTTTGCTGGGTTCTGGTTTAAATCGAGATGATTTCATTTGAAATTGAGAAAATCCCAATCAAAATTTATGTTTGAATTGAGAAAATTTCATTGGAAATATTGATTTTCCATTTAAATTAAGAAAAGAAAAATCTATTGAAATTCAGAACATTTCTAGAGAAATTGAGAAAATGAATAGTTTTAAAAAACAATAGAAATGAATAAATTCGCTTTGAAATTGAGAAAATTCCAAATTAAATTGAAATTGAAATATCATTTGAAATTGAGAACAATTTAATTGAAATTGAGAATTTCCACGAGAGATTAATGTTTCATGATATATTTAAACAAATTTATTTTTTTTACATTTTGGGCGATTTTCTTCTGCACAACTTTTTATAAATTTATTCGATTACACTATGCAACAAAAAAATCTTTTTTTTCGAAGCCTATATTGAACACCAAAAAATATGGATATTTTTTTACTAAAATTCCAATTTTCGTCTAAATAACTTTAATATTTGAACTGTCGTTTTGGAAATATAGGCTCGATTATGATGGCTACACAAGTTGTGAATTTTACTTTCACATAGGGACTGTCTCTAAAAATTTTGTTGTTCGAAACATTTTTTTTGCTGGCTCGAAAAAAGGAAATAAGGAAAGAATTGAAAAAACCATTTTGTTATAGTTTTTAATAGCTAACATTTTAACACAGATAACAATGTCTACGTGTAAAATATTGAAAAATAATGATTTTTTTTAGTTTTTGATAAATTATACTTTTTATTATACCCTCCACCTTCTGGATAGGGGTATACTATCTTTGTCATTCCGTTTGTAACACCTTGAAATATCGACCTGAGACCCTATCTTGATCGTCATAAAATTCTAAGATGATCTAGCCATGTCCGTCCGTCTGTTGAAAGCACGCTAGCATCTAAACGAAAGGATCTAGAACGTTGAAATTTTCCATAAATGCGTCTTATAGTCGTAGATCGGTTGGGATTGAAATGGGGCGAAATCGGTCCAAAGGGAAAAATTTTTCCCTCACAAGGACTAAAAATACCCAAAATAATCCCTAATATTTTAGCGTATTTAAGCATGTTTTTTTGAATATGTCTGTTTATATTTGCTTGATATTTGGTATGCGCATTACCCTTATAGCAAAAACGTGCACCATAAAGTGATTCTTATTTGTAGGGGTGAAGAGGGGCAAAAAAGGGATAAAAATGGTACATATTAAACGACAACAGCTAGAAACACGAAATTCGGTGTGTACATTCCTCTAATTGGGTAGATACATAATATAAAAGTATTTTTTAAGGGGTAAAATAGGAATAGAGGGATAAAAATGGTACCAATCAAACGGATGTACCTAGAATAATGAAATTCGGTGTATATATTCCCTTGATTGCATAGACAAGTAAAATACACAATTTTTTCAAAATTCGTACTTTTTGGGTCAAAATAGAAAAAGGGGCTTAAAAATACTACCAACCAAATGACCGCAGCTAGAGTCATGAAATTCAGAGTATACATTCCTCTGACTGTGTAGATACGGAAAATGAACTGATTTTTCGAAATTCGTACTTTTTGGGGTCAAAATAGTAAAATGGGATTAAAAATACTACCAACCAAATGAACGCACCTAGAGTCATGAAATTCGGAGTATACATTCCTTTGACTACGTAGACATGAAAAATGAAAGGTTTTTTCCAAATTCGTACTTTCAAGGGATACAATGGGTACGGAGGGATAAAAATGGTACCAACCGAACGGCTACACCTAGAATAATGAAATTCGGTGTATACATTCCTCTGATTGCGTAGACACTTAAAATAAACAGATTTTTCGAAAATCTTACTTTTTGGGGTTAAAATGAAAAAAGGGGATAAAAATAGTACCGATCAAATGACCGCAGCTAGAGCCATGCAATTCGGAGTATACATTCCTCTGACTGCGTAGGCACGGAAAATAAACGGATTTTTCGAAATTCGTACTTTCAAGGGATAGAATGGAACAGGGGGATAAAAATAGTACCAACTAAACGACTACAGCTAGAATGATGAAATTCTAATTGCGTAGAAACGTCAAGGGGGTAAAAATGGTACCAACCAAAAGGGCGCAGCTGGAATCATGGAATTCGGTGTATACATTCCTCTGACTGCATAGACACGTAAAATAAAAAGTTTTTTTTTTCAAATTCGTACTTTTTCTTTTACGGCAAAAATTTATTGAATCATGAAGTTAGGTTATTTTGCACTATGTACGTCTGATAATGGATTTTCAATATTTGTACTTTTGGAATTAAAATAGAATGGAAATACAACCAACTGTAGCACCCGCTGTCCACCAATATTTATGGTATTTAAACCTTTTGAAAATACAAATATAAAAACATTTATTTTTTGAATTGACGTATTGGTAGCCTTGTTTATTCTTGCTTTTAGAAATAAACAGTGTTTCATTTTGTCTAAATTTAACAATTCAAGAATTTTCCTTAAAAAATACAAATTTATTGCTTTTTTCATTTTTTCATTTTTATTAATTAAAAATGCAACTCAATATCAGTAAAATTAAGTAGTGTTAATTTATTTAATGCTAATTAATTTATTATTAATTCCTACTTAAGTTTCCTTTGGTCAGTTCTAAAGAACAAAATGGTTTGCTTTAGTTATTCAGCACACACCACAGAGGATAGCTGAGATGGTTAGAGAGCCATAGTAGCAACCAGAAGGTCCGCTGTTCTACCCCCGGTAGCGGCGGATTTTTTAAAACACAAATGGACACTAGTGAAAATGTGGTTTCTTTGCAACACTTTAAAATGACTTTCTTTCAAGATAAAGGACATCCCTCCTATGACAACTCCATATTAAATTTTCGTAAAATTTCGTAAATAATATTTGACGATTTTTCAATTATGTTTCCTTCGAGAAATTTTATACTTTTAGTAGCTTCACCTATCATTATTAATTAATTTTTTGATTATTTTATTAAAAAATATAGTAACAGCAACAAATAAGTAGCAAAAAATGTTTCTATTAAAAAATTTAGTGAAAGTAAAAGGCGAAAAATTTACCCCACGTCCAGACATATCACCAAAATTTTCATCTCCATAGTTAAAGGTTAAATAAGTTATAAAGAACTCAAACCCTATATAGGGTGGGCCTTTTAAAACTTTAAATTAGAATCGGTTATACAAAGAGAACTGATTATTTTTTCTAAATTCTGGTTTTATTGGGTTGAAGTTTGTCATTTAATAATGGAACACAATATCATTCATATGACTACCACGACTGGCTCGGCAGTACCTCATCCGATCAACCCAATTTTTCAGTACAACCCAAAATCCACATGAAACAGTGACTCATTGTGGATGCATTGGCTTCTCAATAGTCACGTGTGGGTTCTCTGAACCCCATATGCGGCAATTTTACTTATTGACATAGCCGCCGAGTTAAAAATGATCTTCATGAAGGATGAACTGAAGGCCGATCTCTTCTTGAAAATGGTCCACGTAAATTTCTTACAGTTTGCGTTAAAGACTCACTACTTTGGAGGAAAGTTTTTAATATTTCCCAATTATGCGTCCCATCTTGTCAAAGGCCAAACATAAACCTCAAAATAAGAATAAAAATTACATTAAAATCTCATTGAAAAATGATAGTTATTATACCTTGCAAGGTCAACGTAATCGGTAGTTCAAATCGGTGTATATATAAAGAGTGATTTTTTTGAGGTTAGGATTTTCATGCATTAGTATTTGACAGATCACGTGAGATTTCAGACATGGTGTCAAAGAGAAAGATGCTCAGTATGCTTTGACATTTCATCATGAATCGTCTTACAAACGAACAACGCTTGCAAATTATTGAATTTTATTATCAAAATGCGTGCTCTGTTAAGAAAGTTCATTGCGCGCTTCCATTTTATGGTCAGTTTAATCGACCCACTGAAGCGGCTATTCGGGTTATTGTGACTAAATTTCGCACCAAATTTACATTGTTGGACATTAAACCACCAACACGCTTACGTAGAGTGCGAACTGAAGAAAATATCGCAGCTGTATCGGCCAGTGTTAATGATGACCACCAATTTTCGATTCGTCGCCGTTCGCACCAATTGGGTCTCTGTTACTCAAAAACGTGGAAATGCCAAAATTGGACTAAGCGGATGGACCACCTAAGACGCAGCCGCGGTCAACATTTAAATGAAATTATCTTCAAAAAGTAAATGTCATGGACCAATCTAACGTTTCAAATAAAGAACCGATGAGATTTTGCAAATTTTATGCGTTTTTTTTTAAAAAAAAGTTATCAAGCTCTTAAAAAATCACCCTTTAGCTTAGTTTGCGTCACCCTGTATTTCTTAGATGGTTGGTAGGTCACCTAAAGGTTGCTCTTTCTCAGGCACTATTATTTTTGTGAAGATAATTCCCCCATAAGTCGTTGTTTTCGGAATATATAGTTACGACTAGAGTCGTTTGAGCCCTGAACCGTTGTAACCGGTTCTCGGTTATGTCTGTGAATAGACTAGTCGGATTGATTTGGCCGATGTGTCTGGTAACCGTAAACAACAATACTCCCGAAAACCTGTGAAAGGTTGTGGGCTAATAATCTCCAAGACGGACGGGGGTTTCGGTTACGCTTGTGCTTACCCCAGTTCCATTGCAACGCAGTAGGTTTGCCGGTGGGATGGCTGGCTGGCTTGTCCCGTCTGCTGTGCATTTTATGGCTTTCTTCGCCAGCGTAGGCACCCCCCTCCCCCTCCCCCAGAAACAAGGGGCGCTGTGGAGGCTTAATGTGAAGGCAACAACCACTACAACAGCGACGACGACGACGTGCCATGACGTGCGTACGCTTTCCGTTGTCCGTTCGTTCATTCGTTGCTTGTCGAGTGTTGTTGTTGTTCAGGTATTTTTAGCGTGTTTTTTTATTGATATATGTACATGTGAATGTGAAGCTCTTCTGTCTGCCTCTGCTGTTTGCGGGGGCTTTTGTTATTATCGTTTTCGGGGTTTTGTTTATCTTTGTCTTCTGCTTTTGTTACTTTGTTGCGGACAGCGTGTTGTGAGCGTTGTCGAGTTACCTTGTTGTTGCCTCTTTGCTCCGTTGCTTCGTTTCTGTCTTTTTGCCTTTCTTCCCGACGTTGTGCGATTTTTTTGCATTTTTTGCTCATAAAACACGGCTATTTATTGTTCGTAGTTTAGCGCTCGTTTTAGGGGTGTGTTCGTTCCCTTGTTTATTTTTTGCGTTTGTTTTGCTTTTCGCGATTTGCTTTGTGTCTACGGCGAGGCGAGGCGAGGCGTGCGGTGCATGAAGTACCTATAAAATCGCAAAATGTATTTGATTTTAATGAGGCATAGTTAAAATATTCAATATTTGTTTTGTTTGTTTGTTTTTTTGTTCACTGTTTGTGATTGAAACTAATCAAATTTAACGATTACATTATTCACACCGCCAAACAGAGCTGCCCTGGTACAAGGGGGAAATCTTTCAACGAGATCGGTGGTACAGGGTGAAATTGGCGATTTTAAATATAGACATATATTTTACTTTCTTTCTTATTGAATAATTCATATTATTTTTTACTTTGCTCCCGATTTTTATAACATCCACCTCCGGAATAACGAAGTTAGTATACTAACTTTGTCATTTCGTTTGCAACACCTTGAAATATCGACCTGAGACCCTATAAAGTATATATATGTTCTTGATCGTGATAAAATTCTAAGACGATCTTGTCATGTCCGTCCGTCTGTTAAAAGCACGTTAACATCTAAACGAAAGGACCTAGGACGTCCAAATTTTGCATAAATGCGTCTTATAGGGATAACAATTAAAAAAGGCGTTAAGTTCGGCCGCACTGAACTTTATGTACCCTCCACCATGGATTGCATTCCACAGAGGCTGTCGATTTTCGTAGAAGTGCAGTAATATTACAGGAAAATAATTTGTTTTTTAATATAGCCAAACCAAAACAAATACAAATATTGAAAAAATAATTTTATAAATAAATATAATATTTTAAGTATTTCAAACCACGCTTAAAAGGCAAGGCTAGCAATATGTCAATTCAAAAAATAAATATTCTTATATTTCTACTTTCAAAAAGCTTAAATACCATAAATATTGGTAGATAGTGGGTGCTACAGTTGGTTGTATTTTCATTCTATTTTAATTCAAAAAGTAAAAAATTTTGAAAATCTAACTACATCCAACTTCATGATTCAACCAATTTTTGCCGTGATAGAAAAAGTACGAATTTCGAAGAGGAATTCCATGATTCCAGTTGCGGCCATTTGGTTGGTACCATTTTTACCCCCTTAAGAGTAAGACTACATAAAATCTCTTTATTTGACGTTTCTACCCAATTAGAATTTCATCATTCTAGCTGTAGCCGTTTAGTTGGTACTATTTTTATCCCTCTGTACCATTGTATTCCTTGAAAGTACGAATTTCGAAAAAATCCGTTTATTTTCCGTGTCTACGCAGTCAGAGGAATGTATACTCCGAATTTCATGACTCTAGCTGCGGTCGATTGGTTGGTACTATTTTTATCCCTCTTTACCCATTGTATCCCTTGAAAGTACGAATTTTAAAAAACCTCTTATTTTTCGTGTCTACTAGTCAGATGTATGTATACACCGAATTTCATAACTCTAGCTGCGGTCATTTGATTGGTACTATTTTTATCCCCTTTTTCCATTTTAACCCTAAAAAGTACGAATTTCGAAAAATCGGTTTATTTTACGCAACGTATCTACACAACTAGAGGAATGTATACACCAAAATTCATTATTCTACGTGCATCCGTTTGGTGAGTACCATTTTTATCCCTCTATTCCCATTTTATCCCTTAAAATTACGAATTTGAAAAAATACTTTTATATTATGTGTCTACTCAATTAGAGCAATGTACACACCGAAATTTCGTCATTCTAGCTGTTTTCGTTTAACATGTACCATTTTTATATCTTTTTGCTGCATTTCACCCCCTACGAATAAGAATCGCTTTATGATGCACGTTTTTGTTATAGGGGGAATGCGCATACCCAATATCAAGTAAGCACATGCAGAAATATTGAAAAAATATGTTAAAATATTGTAAAATATTATGGGTATTTTTAGTCCTTGTGGGGGAAAAAATGTTCCCTTTGGATCAATTTCGCCCAGTTTTGTTCATGCCAGTTCAAGTCTCTCAGAATTTTACGAATTGAAGTCCAATAATAATTCATCAAAGCAGATATAAATGGTAAAAACAACATGACGACCATTTTAATAAAAATCCCATATTTTGGAACACATTTTCCCCACTGTGGGAATTCGGGTATTTTTTTTAATTAAAAATCTGGTATTTTTCACCGTTTTCATATTTTTGTCGAAAATTTGGGAACACATTTTCCCCACTTTGGGAATTCGGGTATTTAAAAAAAAAATGAAAATCTGATATTTTTCACGGGGTTTTTTGGAAATAAAAAAATTGAAAATCTGGTATTTTTCAACGTTTTTTATTTTTGTCGAAAATTTTGGAACACTTTGGGAATTTGGGTATTTTAAAAAAAAATTGAAAATTTGGTATTTTTCACCGTTTTTATATTTTTGTCGAAAATTTTGGAACACATTTTCCCCACTTTGGGAATTCGGGTATTTTTTTAATTAAAAATCTGGTATTTTTCACCGTTTTTATATTTTTGTCGAAAATTTGGGAACACATTTTCCCCACTTTGGGAATTCGGGTATTTAAAAAAAATGAAAATCTGATATTTTTCACGGGTTTTTTTGGAAATAAAAAAAATTGAAAATCTGGTATTTTTCAACGTTTTTTATTTTTGTCGAAAATTTTGGAACACATTTTCCCCACTTTGGGAATTCGGGTATTTAAAAAAAATGAAAATCTGGTATTTTTCACCGTTTTTATATTTTTTGTCGAAAATTTTGGAACACATTTTCCCCACATTGGGAATTTGGACTTTTTTTGAAAAAAAAAAAAATGAAATTCTGGTATTGTTTCAACGTTTTTATATTTTTGTCGAATTTTAAGTATTTTTATGGGAATTCAATTCGTAAAATTATGAGAGATTTGAACTGGAATGACCAAAACTTCCCAGTGTTTTTATTACTTCAATCTTTTTTGTAGCACAGTGTAGTGTGATAAATTAACACTTCTTTGCCACTATTATCATTTTAGGTATATTTCTTAATTACATTAAGAAAAATCCACAGTGCAAAGTTTCATCACTCTACGAGCACTCTTTATAGTTTTCGCACTGAAGCCAAATACACCTTTAATTTAATAGGTTCAAGCATGAAGCCAATCCAAACCGATCTACGGCTATGAGACGCATTTGTGGAAAATTTGGACGTCCTAGCTCCTTTCGTTTAGATGCTTGCGGGCTTTCAACAGACAGATGTCTTAGAATTTTATGACGATCAATAATATATATGCTTTATAGGGTCTCAGATTGATATTTCAAGGTGTTACTGGAGATGGAGGGTATAAAAAACTATAGGGTGGCCTATGTAAAACTTTTTTTGAACTGCCTATTATTTTTAAAGGTTTATGTTTGACATTTGCAAAATGGGACGCTATATAGCTCTAACAAAATAGAGAAATATTGAAAATTTACTTCCAAAGTAGTGAGTCTTTAAAGCAAACTGTAAAAAATGTATGTGGACATTTTTCGAGTGTTCAGATGAAGCTTATTTTCATCTCGGTGGCTATGAGAATAAGCAAAATGGCCGCATATGGTGTTCAGAGAACCCACACGTGACTATTGAGAAGCCAATGCATCCACAATGCAGCATTGGGTCATGACTGAAAAATTGGGTTGATCGGATGATATTTCGCAATTGGCTCACCTTGTTCGAAAGGTCCTAAGGCTATTCCGAAATAAATAAATAAATGTTATCTGTTTATAAAAAAATAACTTGTACATTTATCCATGATTCTTTCACATGTATATATTGTTTACTGCTTTAGAATGTTAGCTATAATCCGATTTTTATATATATATTTTTTTATTTTCTTGTTCTACGAAAAAATCATTTTTTCTCATTTCTTTGAAGGCCACTCCTATGTAAAAGTGAAATTCATATTCAGTCATTCATATTTATTTCACAGTTACGTGAATCGAGTCATGAACCTGCGCAACACTGGACTCTGCACAGTCCGTCTGAATTGGCAAAATAGAAATGATTGATGGTTAACATGCAATATTCGACTTTTGAGTGTTCGAGATTTAAATTTACGCAGACTTATGGCATAAGTCTGATCAATAATCATGAATCCGAAGAGATGTTTCACGTTGGAATGACCATAATTTTTATACTCCACACCATAGCATCCAGAGCACCCCGAACATTTAGCAACTATTCGCTATTAAATTGGCTTAAACTTGTAGATTGTTCACATATAAGGAATTTACAAAGTTTTAAATCTAATTCCATCATATCCTGTCTTAAAGTAAAACAACTAAAAAAAGCGTTAAGTTCGGCCGGGCCGAACTTTATATACCCTCCACCATGGATTGCATTCCACAGAGGCTGTCGATTTTCGTAGAAGTGCAGTAATATTACAGGAAAATAAAATTTTTTTAATATAGACAAAGCAAAACAAATACAATTATTGATAAAATAATTTTATAAATAAATATAATAATTTTATTATTTCAAACCACGCTTATAAGGAAAGGCTACCAATACGTTTATACTATATATATCAAAATAATACTTCAAGTCGATTCAAAAAAATAAATATTTTTATATTTATACTTTCCAAAAGCTTAAATACCGTAAATATTGGTAGATAGTGGGTGCTACAGTTGGTTGTATTCTATTTGAATTACAAAAGTACAAATTTTGAAAATCAATTATCTCAGGTACTCATACTAACTTCATGATTCAACCAATTTTTTGCCGTAAAAGTAAAAAGTACGAATTTTGAAAAATCTTTTTATTTTGCTTGTCTATGTAGTCAAAGAAATATATGTATATATAGAATTCCATGAATCTAGCTGCGGCCATTTGGTTGGTACCATTTTTATCCCCCTTTCCTATTTTACACCTTAAGAGTACGACTTTCTATTTTTTTTTATTTTACGTGTCTACGCAGTTAAAGGGATGTACACACCGAATTTCATTATTCTATCTGTAGTCGTTTGGTTGGTACTATTTTTATCCCTCTGTACCCATTGTATCCCTTGAAAGTACAAATTTGGAAAAAAACTTTTATTTTTCGTGTCTACGCAGTCAGAAGAAAGTATATTCCGAATTTCATGACTCTAGCTGTGGTCATTTGGATGGTACTATTTTTATCCCCTTTTTCCATTTGACCCCATAAAGTACGAGTTTCAAAAAATCCGTCTATTTTACGTGTCTACGCAAGCAGAGGAATGTATTCACCGAATTTCATTATTCTAGGTGCAGCCGTTTGGTTGGTACCATTTTTATCCCTTTTTCCATTTTAGCCCAAAAAGTACGAATTTGAAAAAAATATTTTTATATTATGTATCTAGTCAATTAGAGGAATGTACACACCGAATTTCAAGTTTCTAGCTGTTGTCGTTTAATATGTACCATTTTTATCCCTTTTTCCCCCTGCGAATAAAAATCACTTTGTGGTGCTTGAAAAAATATGCTTAAATACTCTAAAATATTAGGGGTTATTATGGGTATTTTTAGTCCTTGTGAGGGGAAACATTTTCCCTTTAGGCCGATTTCGGCCGGTTTCAATCCCAACCGATCTACGACTATAAGACGCATTTATGGAAAATTTTGACGTCCTAGATCCTTTCGTTTAGATGCTAGCGTGCTTTCAACAGACGAACGGGCGGAATGACAAAGTTAGTATACCCCCATCCTGGGGGTGGAAGGTATAAAAAACAGCCCTAGTAATTGCCAGTTCGGCGTATGAGTGATACTAACATTCAATTGTTTGTTAATCATTCGCCACCCATTCCACTCAGAATAGAGTCTTTATTGCCCCAAAGCGTCTAACATCATCAAAGGGCTTATTATAAACAGACATAAAAAAACGAGCAAGTAACCTTCAGTCGGTTAAACTGACGTATATATACCCTTACTCTCAGCAAACGCATATGAGGAAGTTATAAGGAATTACATTTTACTTAGGGCAGGATAATTTGTGTGGAAGGTACTAGAAGGTTCGTGGCATATGATCCCAGCTTTCACATTTATAAAACAATTGCAAAAACATGATCAAATATCAAGTCACTGTGGATTCCATGCATAGAAGTTATGGAGGATTTAATATTAACTAGGATGGAGACAATTGTGTTGGAGGTACTTGAAGGGGCGTGGCTAAAGTGTAAATACTTTTTTCGGTTTAAAGTGATTATAAGAACATTGTTAAATATTAAATTAGAAATGATTTTGAAATGAAATGATTTCACGTATATATGTTATATCGGTTTTATTGTAACCAAAGTTTATGTCACTTTGTGTGAGAGGTACGAGAAGATGTGTGGCAATATCGTCCATATTCCATGTGGATACAACTTCAATAAAAACATTGTCAAATATCAAATATCACAGTATTCCGATCATCTGTTTTGAAGTTATAACTCTTTAATTTTACGTAGCTTAGGGTGATTTGTGTGGCAGGCACTGGAAGGGGCGGGGAAAACCCGCCATATTTAGTACACTTAAAGTGAATTTAAAAATATTATCAAATATCAAAATATAGCTCATTCTGAATATCCGTGTGGAAGTTACATTAGTTTTAATATCACATAGTAATGTGGGTCATTTGTGTGGGAGATACCAGAAGGGGCGTGGCAATTTCTCCCACCTTCGAACTTAAAATAAAAAATTACCATGTGAAAATTATGAATTGATTCCTTAACTCCTTTCGAGAGATATCGTATACATCAGCCAGCCAGACGGACGGACGGATATGTCTCAAATAACTTAAAAAGACATGAAACGGATTTGGTCCAAATATACTAAGGGTAATAAGTCACTCCTTCAATGCATTACACTTTTTTCTGTCACAAATAATATATACCCTACTACTCTTAGAGTGAGGGTATAAAGATTTAATGGATATCGAGGGCTTATATACAAAAGTGGCTGTGGAGAAACATATAACTTTTAAGGAGAGCGAAAATACTGATTTTCAGCTTAATTTTAAAAGGAATTTTTAATCTTTCTTCTACAGTTTAATCTAACAGGGATTACTAATTGTTACGATTACAAATTTTTCAAAATGTATTAAGAACCAATGTCGCTTGTGACATATATGTTGTCAGTCCCAACAATCGCTGCAATTGTTGAAAAATTCAAAATTCGCGGTTGCATTTGCTTATATTTTTACTTTCTCCATCCAGGATTCTGAAACTTTTCTGACACAAATAAATGACTGACGAGGCCCATTTCCACCTTTTGGCTACGTCAACAAGCAAAATTGTCGCATTTGGGGCTCGAAAAGCCCAAGAGTTATTGTTGAGAAGCCTCTCCATCCTCATCGTGTGACTGTTTGGTGCGGTTTATGGTCCGGGGGGTCATTGGACCTTACTTTTTCAAAAATGAGGTTGGATCAACAGTTACGGTGAAAGGATTGCGCTATCGAGAGATGATTAATGATTTTTTATGGTCGGAGTTGGATGGTATTGATCTGGACAACTTTTACTTTCAACAAAACGGCGCTACGTGCCACACAAACAACGAAACCATTGCTCTTTTACGGGAAAAGTTTCCAGATCGTGTTATCTCCCGAAGAGGCGATCACAATTGGCCACCGAGATCTTGTGATTTAACACCGTGCGACTTCTTCCTTTGGGATCATGTGAAAGATAAGGTCTACGCCAACAGCTCAGCGTCGATTCAAGACCTCAAAGATAGAATTCGTGAGGCTATCGAGGACATAGTGCAGCCACTTTGCGATTTGGACATGGAAAATTTCATGAAAAGGTTATGCTCCTGTAAGCGTGGTCGTGGTGACCATTTTGATGATGTTGTTTTTCATCATTAACGGCATACCTTCCTCTTTTTTATGAAATAAACATCCGATCATTTATCTCAAAATTTACATTTTTCTTTGAATACCAAAATAACACCTCTTGTTGGAAAACCCTGTAGTTTAAATTTCAGGTCCGCTGAAAAATTAAATTACACATAGCTTCCAAAATTCCATTTCAACTTCACTTGTTTATATAGATTTTTTTTATATATAGTCACGAACTAAATATATAAATATATACATTAGATCTTTTTTTGAATTTAAGTCCAACTGCTAAGTGATAGAATTTTTTTTTTAAATAAATAAAACTGAAAATTAAATTTTTCACTTCTCATATTTTAAGTCGGATATTTAATTTAAATGACAATTTTTGTCTTACTTTTCACAATTTTTGACTTTACAGCCACTATTTATCCTGTTTTAGCCAGATAACTTGGGAAGCAAAATTCTATTAACGGGGAAATGGAATTTGATAGTACGATATACCCTAAGTCTAGAAAAGTGTTTTAATCAAAATCGTTGTAGAGAATTGTAACATTCGATGTTATGCTGCTCCATTTTTGAACTATTTTATTTAAATTATTTGTATGTTCATAGCCATGTATGCAGTCACAAACTTTCATGTCGATGAATAGCCAAATCAAAAAAAAAATTAAAAAAATGGTTATTTCACTTTCACATAGAGACAGTGGCTTTGTAACTGTCTCCAAAAAATATAATTGTTTCTAATTGTTTTAGCTGGAACGAGAAGAAACATAAGAAATAGAAACAAGTAAGGAAAGGCTTAAGTCGGGCAGGCCGACTATATAATACTCTACACCACTCCCTGGGTATATACCTCGCTTTACTAAACCCAAGTGTTTCTTGGAAGCAATTTTATATAGTTCATATATATTATACAGTATAAATAAAATAAATTCAGTTGATTGTTACCTAGAATTTTGAACGGTTGGCTATCAAAGGACCTGAACAGGGGAAAATGTTATAAACCGATTTTTTTGCGATTTTTAACTTGAAGGTGAAGTTTTTTGAAGAAGTGAAGTATCTTGCAAACCGTGTGGCATTTTTATTTACTCTCTGAGGCAGATTTGTAGCTCTTGTCGTAAAGAACGAAAATTGTGAATATAAAAATCATTAAAACATTATTTTCAAGGTCGAAATCGCAAATGTTGTGGAAGAAATCGTACAGTTAGTAGTGTGCGTAGGTAGCGTATACGTAACGTGACCATCTCTTATTGGGCAAAAAGCGGGATTTATGAACTCAAAAAGCGGGATTTTGTAGAAAAAAAACGGGATTTTGAAAATTGAACCAAAAAACGTAAAAACTAAGCTATATAATGTAATATGAATAAAAATGTCTGTGTTTAGAATATTTGTGACAGGCGTGCAAAACAAAAAGATTTTTTGCAAATTCGTCAATGGGAAAAGAGGCAGATGGTACCAACAATACGGCTCTATCTGGAATATTGAACTTCTGGCTTCCCTGATTATGTGGACTGTTAGGATTGTAAATTGGTCAGAGGCATAAATTTTTTCCCTAACAAGGACTGAAAATAATTAAATAAGTAAACAATATTTAGGGTATTTAAGCACATTTTTTAAAGATTGCTTCAGGAGTGTTCTTTAAAATTATTTAAACAACAAACACAATTTGTTTAAAATAGTTAACATATGTCGGCGTGTATGTTGACTTCTATGCAAAGTCGAAAGATTAGGCATGGCTGAACTTAACGCTTTTTTACTAGTTTTAATGAATTTTGAAAAATATATTGAAAAAATTGTCATAGTGTTAAATGCGATCTTCAAAATGAAAAACAAATCTACACATAATTTGTATATGTTGTTTATTAGACTAGAATTTCATGGGTCTATATTTTATTAATAGTAAAAAGCTATCTAAAGGTGCTTATGAAACTGTCAAACATACGACTATATTATTGAAAGTGATTTTTATACCAGCTAGTAGCATAATGTTATCCTTTCATAAACTGTTTGACAGTCTATGTCTAATTAATATATGTTTTAAATTAACCAATTTAACAACGCAGTATTGCAGTTAACTTGATATTAATAATCTTAAATATTCCCTTAAAACTAGAGCCTTAATATATAAAAAGGATAATTAATTAAATATTTTAGAAATTGTGGACTTTTGTCCGTTACCAAAAATTTATTAAGTAACAAATTTTAATTGATAATGTACCGAAAGTAATTTAAAGAAAACAAGTAAGGAAAGGCTAAAGTCGGGCGGGGCCGACTATATAATACCCTACACCACTCCCTGCGTATGTACCTCGCTTTGATTACTAAACCCATTTATTTCATGGGAGCAATTTTATGTAGTTCATATAAATTATACTATAAATTAATCTTTAGTCATATTTAATGAATATGGTTAATAATATGGTAATTGATCCAATTATCCGACAGACAAATACAAATTATACAGTAGTAATAGGATGAATCGGACCGAAATTTCAAAAGGGGGCCTATAACTACATTTTGGGCCTGGTCCAAAACATGGGCCTATATATTTCTCATTCACGGTAAGTATTCCTAGTTGAAAAGTACCATGATCTGCAAAATTTGAAGAAGATCCGATGTAAGATGTAGTTTCTAGAGCTGTAATAGATCATTTGGGTTATACCAAAGTATGGACATATGGGCATCTCCCAAACAAGGACGGACTTTCTATCTCATTACAATTCAATTTGGTAAAAAAGTGAAATCGGGAAGGATTTTTGCATCCTGTAAATGTATGTGTTTGACAAAAAATGTTAAATCGGAAAGGACATTTGTATGGGGGTATATTGAAACCTGGAACGATGTGTCCCGCTTTCACCATGTATGTTTATTGGTGAAATATAATATATAAAGTTTGGCCAAAATCGGTTAAACATTCGGGAACAACATTTGTATGAGTGCGATATCTAAATCTGAACCGATCTTACCCACTTTCACCATAGGTTGGATTATAAGATGTTGTGCCAATTTTAAAGAAAAACGGGTACAATATGTGGATTTTAGAGCGGAAAACGTCAAATCGGGAGCGACATTTGTATGGGGGCTATATCTAAATCTGAGCCGATCATACCCACTTTCAGCATAGGTGTTTCTAGTTAGATTATAAGATGTTGTGCCACATTTAAAGAAAATCGGGTGCAAGATGTGGTTTCTAGAGCGGAGGGAGTGACATTTGTTTGGGTCTATATCTAAATCTGAACCGATCTTACCCAGTTTCAGCATAGGTGTTTCTAGTTCGATTATAAAATGGTGTGCCAAATTTAAAGAAAATCGGGTACAATATGTCGTTTCTAGAGCGGAAAATGTCAAACCGGGAGCGACATTTGTATGGGGGCTATATATAAATCTGAACCGATCTTACCCAATTTTTGCATACATGTTTCTAGTTGGATTATAAGATGTTCTGCAAAATGTAAAGAAAATCGGGTACAGTATGTGGTTTCTAAAGTGTAAAATGTCAAATCGGGAGCGACATTTGTATGGGAGCTATATCTAAATCTGAACCGATTTCCTCCAAATTCAATACCAATCGTCCTTGGCCAAAAAAAGTAACTTCTGCCAAATTTCATGACAATCGGGCAACAATTGCGACCTGTAGAGTGCGAACAAGCTTAGATGGACAGCAGACGGACGGACGGACGGACGGACGGACGGACGGACAGACGGACAGACGGACAGACGGACAGACGGACAGACGGACAGACGGACAGACGGACAGACGGACAGACGGACAGACGGACAGACGGACAGACGGACAGACGGACAGACAGACATCGTTAAATCGACTCAGCTGGTGATTCTAAGCCGATCGGTATACTTAAAGGTGGGTCTAGCTCGATTATTTCTTGGTGTTACAAACATTTGGCGCGAAACTAACTTATAATACCCTAGACCACGAAGTGGTGTAGGGTATAAAAAGCGGGATTATGCGGGACTTTTTGTAAAAAAGCGGTATTATTCGGGATGTAAAATTAAAGCGGGACTGACCATCAAAAAGCGGGACCATCGAAAAGCGGTTGGATGGTACGTATACGTGCTGTTGATTAAGGATAATATCACTCATATGCCATTAACAGAAACAGTCATGTAAGATCTATCTTTTACCTACCTAATCGGTGTTAAGAATCATTCCTAGGAAGTTCAAATGTTTTTTAAAAGTTTTTTATTGAGATCTTAGGTACATTTTTGTAGTTGACTGTTTCCTTGTATAAATAAAATAAATTAATTTTTAGTCAAATTTAACCCATTTGTGTTATACCAAAGTATGAACACATATATTTGACTTTCATAGTATATATTCTTAGTTGAAATATAATATGATCTGCAAAACTGTATCGAGATTCTATGCACGATGTGGGTTCTAGAGCAGAATGGGGCCAAATTTGTATGGGGTTATACCAAAATATGGACCCATATATGTATGTATTTTTAGTTGAAATATAATTTAATCTGCAAAATTTTATAAACTTCCGATGTAATATGTGGGTCCTAGAGGGGTAAAAATAACAAGTAAGGAAAGGCTAAAGTCGGGCGAGGCCGACTATATGCTACACTCCACTTTCTACCCGAATACAATTCAATTCGGTAAAAAAGTGAAAACGGGAAGAATTTTTGTATGTTTCCTTATCATAGGCTAAAATGACCTGGTCCAATTTATTAATATTCCAGCAGAATATTTGTATGTTCACAATAAGTTCTTCCAGTTCAAGTATATCGTGTTATGCTCATTTTAAATAAATTCAGTGAAAATACGTGGTTTCCGGGCGGAAAGAGCCAATCCGGGAACGAAATTTGACTGGGAGCTATATGTAAATCTGAACCGATCTCACCCATATTCGTCAAGGGTATTTCTAGTTGAAGTATAAGATATTTTGCAAGATTTAAAAAAGATCAGTTGAAATATGTGGTTTTTAGAGTGGAAAAAGTGAAATCGGGAATGAAATTTGTGTGGTAGCTATATATAAATCTGAACCTATCTGACCTATTTTCACCGTAGGTGTTCCTAGTTTAAATATAAGATATTTTGGCAAATTTGAAGACAATCTGATATAATATATGGTTTCTAGAGCGGAAAAAATTAAATCGGGAGTGAAATTTGAATGGGAGCTGTATATAAATCTGAACCGATCTTACCTATTTTCACCGTAGGTGTTCCTAGTTTAAATATAATATATTATGCAAGATTTAAAGAAGATCTGTTAAAATATGTGGTTTATGGAGCGGAAAAAGTCAAATCGGGAGCGAAATTCGTATGGGAGCTATATAAAAATCTGAACCGATCTGACCTATTTTCACGACAGGTGTTCCTAATTCAAATATAAGATGTTTTGCCAATTTTGAAGAAAATCTGTTGTAATATGTGGTATCTAGAGCTGAAAAAGTCAATTCGGGAGTGACATTCTTATGGGGGCTATATCTAAATCTAATCCGATTTTCTTCAAATTAAAAAGCGTTAACTTGTCCAGAAAAACTTCGTTGTGCAAAGTTTCGTTAGAATCGGACAATAATTGCGACCTGTATCGTGATTACAAGAATAGATGGACAGACGGACGGACAGACAGACAGACGGACATTGCTAAATCGATTCAAAAAGTGATTCTAAGTCGATCGATATAATTAACAATGGGTCTATCTCCCTTATTTTTGGGTGTTACAAACAAATGCACAAAGACATTATACTCTCGTGGAGTGTATAAAAATGGGAGCCCATTTGTAAGGGCGCTACAATAAAAAGTGGGTCCTTATAAATTAGGCATTCTTTATTGAAATATAACATGATCTGCAAAATGTTATCAAGATCCTAAGTAACTGGGGGCTCATTTGTATGGGGGACATAGCAAAACATTGACCTATAAAGCTGGCTTTCAAAAGAGGTATTTCTAGTGTAGATGTAACATTGTGTGGGAAATATGATCAAGATCCAATGTAAAATATGCATTTTAGAGCAGAAATAGTGTAACTCGGAGGTACATTTGCATGGGGGCTATATCAAAACACGGATCTATGAAGTCCACTTTACCATGGAAATTTTGTCATGATCCCATGTCATTCTAGAGCAGTAATAGTATAAATTACAGGGATATTTGTATGGAGGCTATATCTAAATCTGCACCGATTTCCTCGAAATTCAATACTGATCGTACGTGGCAAAAAAAAAATACCTTCTGCCAAATTTCATGGCAAGCTGACAACAATTGCGACCTGTAGAGTGCGAACAAGCTTAGATGGATAGCAGACGGCCAGACACACATTGATAAATCGATTCAGCTGGGGATTCTTAGCCGATCGGCATATTTAAAGGTGGGGATAAACATCGAACCTTCTTCCTGACTAAACGACCGTAGCTAGAAACATGAAATTTGGTGTGCTCCTTGCAATGGCCATGCAGATGAGCTACAAATAGGGATTTTTCTAAATGGATAAAAATGGTCCTAATTCAAATATTGCAGCTATATTTGTGAAAATCAGTATCTACATTTCTCTGACAACGTAGACTTGCACATAAAGGGATTTTTCGAAATGTGTACCTTTAAGGGACGAACGGAACAAAAAGGAATGGAAATGGTACCATATGAAGTATTACAGCTAGAATCGTGAAATTTGGTATATAAATTCCTCTGACAATGGATAAGAGCATTAAAACTGGATTTTTCGAAATTTATTTCGAATAATGGTACCAACTAAAGTATTACAGTTAGAATCGTCATATATTGTATGTAAAATCCTCTGACCATGTGTAGAAGTGCAGTAAAATTGGATTTTTTGAAATTTATACTTATAAGGGGTGAAGGGGTGAAGGGGACTAAAGGGGATAAAAATGGTCCTAATTCAAATATTGCAGCTATAGTCTTGAAATTTGGTGTGTAAATTCCACTGAGAACGTAGAAGCGCTATCTAAATTATTTTTTTCGAAATTTGTACTTATTAGGGGTGAACGGGACAAAAAAGGATAAAAATGGTACTAACTGAAGTATTGCATCTACAGTCGTAAATTTGGTGTGTAAATTCCTCCGACAACGCTGATGCGCAATCTAAATGGATTTTTTTTCGAAATTTGTACTTATAAGAGGTGAACGGGACAAAAAGGGATAAAAATTGCACAACTATAGTCGTGAAATTTGGTGTGTAAATTCCTCTGAGAAGCGGAATCTGATTGATTGATTTTTTCGAAATTTTTACTTATTATGGGGGAACGGGACAAAAAGGGATAAAAATGGTAACATCTAAAGTATTACAGCTATAGTCGCAAAATATGAAGGTTATTTTTTGAACTGAGGAGGGTAAAACTAATGAAAAATAACTGGCTTTTTTGCGTGCGAAGCAGCGGGTACTGATAGTATTCTATATTTATCAATATTAAATTATAGTTTCATTTGCAGTTTCAAATGAAAAAAAAAACAGAAACTTAAATTATTTATAAATATCAGTTGAAACTACTCAATCAATATTAAATTATAGTTTCAGTTTTAACTGAAAAATAACTAGAAAATTATAATATTCCTAAATTTCCGTTAAAACTAATCGGGGGCATTGTCGTCATTATAGTTAAATTTATTAGGTTATGTCATTAACTAACTGCCTGGCCTGAATATTCACAAACTAATACGTTCAAGTGATTGAAAGGTTACCTACCCACGGTAATCCGTGTCATTCATAAACTAAAAATAAACTAAACCATAACATCATTAAGAAGCAAACACGTTGGCGGGCGGCGGTAACGTCAAAACTAAACGTTCTTAGTTATGACGTCAAACATGCCTTTTCTTTCCTTTGCTTTCCAACTTGTTGAAACGATTTCAGCAGAACCTTTATCTACCCTGACACATGCACGGCGGTTGGCCTTTTCTACCCACACGGGGCGCACGTGAACACCGTGCACACAGCTCTACACATGAACACGAGTACATCGTTACGTTACGTGTCATTGTCGAAGTACGTCATTGCACTAACTACGAGTATGAATGCCAACTTTAGAAGTTCAATTTACGCAATGTGCCCACTTTTTGTTATGAAAAAAAAACACAAACAAAATCCTTGGAATGAAAGTTACGATTCCAACAGGAATTGCTGACAGGAATGTCAGCAGCAATAGCAACACAAAAAACAATCATCGTCATTGTCGGCGTCGTGATAATCACAAGAGAATGACACATACTGACGTCATTATATGGCCAACCTACGCTTTTTTTGCTTTTTGAGAAATGTAACACAGTTCACTTCCGCTCTTCTCTCTCTCCGCATATTTTGAGAACACACACAAACACTGTTAACGGTAGCCCTGAAATGAAAAAGTCCTACGAGCGCACACACACAGACAGAGGCACATAAACAAACGCCCAGGGAATGTTGCTGTTGTTGTTCTTCAATCCAAATGACCCCCAAACAGAGTATGACGGTGCTGGTGTTACCCTGAGAGAGAGAAGGTTAAATTGTCAGTGAAATCCTGTCAATAACACAATCACGTACACACACACACACAGGGTGACCATGAACACTAATTATTGGGCTTAACTCAGGCGCAAATTGGAGGGATGCAAAATATAGCAACACCATCCGATGTGAGAACCTTTGATGTTGTGCGGCCCTAGCGAGCGAGTGATACTCACAATAATGATGGTGATGATGATGATGATGACGACGAGGTGGATGATTGCATTAATAAAACAAATCGAGTGATAATAAACATTGCCTGTCTGGGCATGTTGGGGGACAACGCTAATGTCAAGGTCATAAAAATGCCACTTAAAAATACATTTTAATAAATTCCTATAAAATGTGCAATGAACATATTTTATTTGTTTTTTTGCTTTATTTATATTATATCCCACTTAACACACCCACCCTAGCCATCATTGTTGGTGTGGTTGTTGCCATCGGACATGTACATGTGTACACGAACGCTCAAATGCCTGAGTTTGCATGTTGTTTTTTATTTTATTATATCTTTATACTCTATGACGCTGGCAGCGATCATTTATTTACATCACAAATAATCATTCGCACAAGTGGCAAATGCTCATAAAAAACAGTGGGTTGAGTTGAAAGGAATAAAAGGCGCGTGCAGCGATGACAATGCACAATATACAGTGGGCGAAAGCAGAGCTGAAGGGGGGAGCGGGGTTAGGCAAAAATATCCACACAGTGGATTCAATACACTGTGCGACAGTCCAAAAACTCTGAGAAGTGTTAGCATTTTTTATTGTCGAGTAGCATCTATATTTAAAATTTGCCAGATAAAAAAATATTGAGTTACGGATAAAAACCGGGGTTTTGTAACTTTGCACACGTATATGCCTGTAACTTAGTTGATTTCACTGTGTGTAATTTTTTAAGTCATGGAAATATAATCATATACGGACACCACTACCTGAGTAAAGACCAAAAAACAGGCCCTTGTCTCCCAGTTTTGCCCAAAGTCATGCCATTTTTTGTATGGACTCCCAAAGATTTGCGGCCTTGGTGTCATTTTTGCAAAATAACTAATAATTTTCTCAGTCTCATATCTTACGAACCGTTGGGAAGTGTGATTTACTCTCCGAGGCAAGTTTTGTTCATAAAGAACAAAAAAAATCAAAAAACTTCATCTTATAGGCTGTAGTGAGTGTAGGTGCCGTATACGTGCTGTTGATTAAGGATAATATTACTCATACGCACTGTAGTCGGACTGACCATTAACAGAAACAGTCATGCAAGATATCTTTTTCCATCCTAAACGGTGTTAAGAATCATTCCTAGGAAGTTCATATGTTCTAAAATGTTGTTTATTGAGATCTTAGGTACATTGTTATAGTTGATTGTTTCCTTGAATTTTGAACGGTTTGCTACCTATGGACCTGAACAGGGGAAAAGGTTAAAAATCGAATTTTTAAGGTTTTTTTTGCGATTTGACCTTGAAGATGAAATCTTATAGGCTGTGTGTAGGTAGCGTATATGTGCTGTTGATTAAGGATAATATCACTCATACGCACTGTAG
The DNA here is from genome assembly GCA_947397865.1 of Polietes domitor. NCBI lineage: Eukaryota > Metazoa > Arthropoda > Insecta > Diptera > Muscidae > Polietes > Polietes domitor. The sequence goes on along the minus strand of OX377619.1, from coordinate 22,450,972 downwards.
TCGGACTGACCTGTACTATATATTTTTCCTACCTAAACGGTGTTAAGAATCATTCCTAGGAAGTTCGTATGTTCCAGAAAGTTGTTTATTGAGATCTTAGGTACATTGTTATAGTTCATTGTTTCCTTGAATTTTGACCCTATTGACCTAATGGGGAAAAGGTTGCAAAAATCGATTTTTTTAAGTTTTTTTTTGCGATTTTGACCTTGAAGATGAAGTTTTTTGAAGAAGTGAAGTATCTTGCAAACCGTTTGGAATTTTGATTTACTCTCTGAGGCAAATTTGTAGCTCTCGTCATGAAATGCAAAAATCGTGAAGATATAAAATCATAAAAACTTCATCTTCAAGGTCAAAATCGCAAATGTCGTCGAATAAATCTTATAGGCTGTAGTGTGTGTAGGTAGCGTAGACGTGCTGTTGATAAAGGATAATATCACTCATACGCACTGTAGTCGGATTGACCTGCAAGATATACTTTTCCTACCTAAACGGTGTTAAGAATCATTCCTAGGTAGTTCATATGTTCTAGAAAGTTGTTTACTGAGATCTTAGGTATATTTTTGTAGTTAACTGTTTCCATGAATTTTGAACGGTTTGCTACCTATGGGCCTGGACAGAGGGAGAAAGGTTAAAAAATTATTTTTTTAAGTTTTTGCGATTTTGACCTTGAAGATGAAGTTTTTTTTATTTGATATGTTCACAATTGTTGTTCTTTATGACAAGAGCTACACCACTGACTCAGAGTAAATCAAAATTCCAAACGGTCTACAAGATATGAGCCTGAGAAAAATATTAATTTTTGCAAAAATGACACCGATTGTCAGATATGGCGATTTCTCGCCAAACGTGGCGAATTTTAAATATGTTTGGCGACTTTATTTTCGTTTTGGCGACATGGCGATTTTTTTCGAAAATTTTAAATCTGTCCTTCGATTTTATTATATTGCTTTACTTTGTAGATAAATATATAGGGTGCGCCAAATAACTTTTTTTTGAAAATGCTATAAAAAACTACTGAATATTTTCTCAAATTTCTTTTTTTATTTGAAAGTACAATCCTTCCGGTTAATAATGGAACCCTTCCGGTTCAAATGGCTGCCTCGGGCACCCCACAAATAATAGTCCAACGGATGAATAGTTGGCAAAAAAACGTTAGATGGCGGACCCTTTACTTAGCTCCCATGCCAATGTGTCCTATGATTTACTTTTTCCGCTCTAGAAACAACATATTTCAACAAATAACTTTTTTTTTTGAAAATGCTATAAAAAACTACTGAATATTTTCTCAAATTTCTTTTTTTATTTGAAAGCACAATCCTTCCGGTTAATAATGGGAAATAATTTCATTCAAATGGCTGCTGAGGGCACCCCACAAATAATAGTCCCACGGTTGAATAGTTGAAAAAAAAAATATAGAGTCCGCCATATATTACAATTCGTATGCAAGTCATAGATATCCGTTCATGTCAAACCGAACACTTTTTAAATTAAAATATCCGATTTCTTTGCAACTTAGTACTCCTATAAAATATTTGATTTATGGAGGACAAAAAAAAGATTTTTTTAAAACATATGACCAATTGAGAATTAGTAAAATCAAGATAGAAGGTTCGAGATAGGAACATTGAAAATTGTATTGTGTTCAAAGAATGGAGGCTTATTTTAAAAATAATTGTATTTTGTTATCTTTTGTGGTTTTCTTAAAAAGTAAAAAAGTTGGAGTGTTTCCGTCGATTATAAACAAACCATGTACATTTTAGAATTCAGAAATAATAATAATAATTAAAAACATTAACAAATGCTGCATTGACTTTTTACTAAAACAGATTTTTCATAATGCATCTATATGCTTTTATTGGGATTTGCTTCTTTTTCGTTCCATTTAAAATACCTGAAATAATATTTAGGAGAAATTAGTCCATGAAAATGTACTTCACTGCTTCAAAGAGGAGAAAAAGTATATTTATAACCTACACCACAGTCTCTAATGTCTTTGTGCATTTGTTTGTAATACACAAAAGGAAACGAGATGGGTCTTATTATACCGATCTACTTAGAATCACTTTTTGAGTCGATTTAGCGATGTCCCTCAGTCTGTCCATCTATTCTTGTAATCAAAGGCCAGGTCGCAATTGTTGCTAGAACAAAATGAAACTTTGCACAACGAAGTTTTATGGGACAAGGACGAACGCTTTTTAATTTGAAGAAAATCGGTTCAGATATATATATATCTCCCATACGAATTCCGCTTCCAATTTGACTTTTTCCGCTCTAGAAACCACATATTTTAACAGATTTTCTTCAAATTTGGCAAAACAAATTATATTTCAACTAGAAACAGCTCTGGTAAAAATGGGCCAGATCGGTTCAGATATACAGTTGCGGTCAAAATAATAGCAGCGCACCACAGCTTAGCATACATTTTCATGTATTTATTTGTGTGATAATTTTTTTATTGATACTACCGCATTAAGTGCTGCGTTATGAGGTTACCAACACAAAATAATTGTTTATTCGGTGATATGATTTTAATTGTTTAAGAAATTTCACATTTTTTGGATTATTCGACATTTTGTACCGGTCAAAATAATAGCAGCATTCAAAAAATCTCAAGAAAAAAGAATTTTATCTCATTTTTTTTCAATTCGATTTGATGTTAAAAATAAGATATTATGAAATGAACACTATTTCTGAAATGTTATTGTTTTATTTTTCTTCATAAGTAAGGAGAGCATTGTAGAGAACAAAATCGAGTTCATATAAAAAGTTTGAAATCTGAGGGTAAATCAAATAGTGAAGTTCGATTTTTTCCCAGTATTCCATTAAAAAGGTCAGAAATTCGATTTTATAAGAAGAAAAAACAAAAAGACGTCAAAAAAAAATAGTTTATATCACCTGCAACCATTCGCCGAATAGTAACGTCTAGTACAAAAAACCCACTTACGCCCGCCACCGAAATAAAAAACAATGTCTGTCCATCTTTGAGAGTTTAAAATGTTCGTAGAATACTAAGAAAACATAATCTGTAAGCCAGAAGTCCGAGAAAAGTCCCACTTAAAAATAAAAGACATGTCACAAAAAAATTGCAACTCCCAAAAACACACCTGCAGTAGCCAACCAAAAAGTGGGTGCACGTTTTATGGTCAATTGAATCAAAAATTATTTTATATGGTGGGACAGTCCCTCAACAGTTTGTAAGACGTTCACAGAACACGGAATACATCTCCAGGTATAGTATCAAAACTGTCAAATAGGGAGGATCAAGCATAATGGCTTGGGCCTGTTTTTCATATTACGGAGTTATGTCAATACATTGGCCCAGAACTACTATGGACTCTGTCCAGTACATCAAAATACTGCCTAATATTATGCTTACGTATGCAGAATATGGAATGTCACTTAAATGAGTCTTCTAGCAGGTCAATTATCCCGAAAACACCAGCCGACTTGCAAACAGTCAAACAGTTGAAGTCAATAATATCGATGTTATGGAATGGTTCGGACACCACATCTCAATATAATCAAAAATTTTAAGTGTGATGACTAAAATGAGATCTCACTAGCAATACTGAAAGACAATAAATTATAGAGACACGAAATTATAGAGGCATGGTCAGAAATACCGCATGAAAGGTGCAAAATACTAGTTGACTCCAAGAGACGTCGTTATGTAGCAATATTAAGCAAAAAAGTCAACACAACTAAGTGTTAAATTCAAGAAAATATCGTCATTTAAGTAATTATTCCAAAAAGTTTTCAATTAAAGTGAATTGAAACAACATATTTTTAGTTTTTATTATCACTGCTATCTCTTTGACTGGTCTCATTTTTGACATACATGGTTGTAAAGGCATAATCTTAAAATTACAAAAACGTATTTTTTATTTAAAGCCAGATTAAGAATGGCACAATACCACCTTTCAATCGCCGTAAAAACTTTTCGAAGTAAAACTGATATTTTTCAGTTCGAAGTAAAACTGATATTTTTCTTTGTCGACATTTTTTATCTCGTCGCTGCTATTTTTTTGATCGCAGCTGTATATATAGCATACAATATAAATTTCGCCACTGAATTGATTATTTCCGCTCTAGGAATAGCATATTTGAACTGATTTGCTTAAAATTTGGCAAACCAGCTCATATTTCAACTGCAAACATCCATGGCGAAAGTGGGTCAAATCGGTTCAGATTTATATATAGCTCCCATATAAATGACTCCCCCGACTGCATTATGAATTTTCTAAACTAGGTCACGGCCTAAGAAAACGTTTAAGTTTTATTTAGAATAATAAATACCAATAAAATATGTTTTAATTCGTTGAAATGTTGAAAATATTCAATCAAATATCTGAATACCACACATCTTTTTACATGAACTAAATATAAAATGGAATTAGTCGATTTTTTAACAAAAACTGAAGTTGTTTAAGTTTGGCGGTTTTTGGCGATTTCTGAAAATTGATTTGTCGATGGAGGTACAAAATAATCTGACAACTCTGTTGGGGACGCATAAAAAAGTGCATGGCTTTGTACAAAACTGGAAGACACGGGTCTTTTTTGGTTTTTTATCTCGTAGTGGTGTCCGTGTATGGCTATTTTTTGGTGTTGCACTGTGTTATTCAATATTTAATTATTCAATTTTTCACTTATATTTATAGAATTTCCCTGTATTTCTTCGAATGTTCGTCATTCATATTTTCGTGAAATTTTATTATGACCATTTTCCCTACCACTTTTATTTATTTTCCGCGAGCGTGACATTGGACTCATTTCATTTTTAGCCAAGTCACGCTGCTATCTCATGCTCCCATAAAATTCCTGCACATTTTTTTGTGATTTTATGAATGTATTTCAAATTGTAGGAAATTTATTAGTTTTGTTTTTTTTTTCGTTAGATGCTATTTTTAAGTAGAAGAATAAATGGCAACGTCAATTACTAAATCACAACTATCACACTCACACAGAAAATGTTTGTTTGCCCCCACATTATGGCACCAACAGCAATGAATTGAACATCGTCTCCATCACCATCATCGTAGCCGTCGCCGCTGCCGCTGCCGCCGCCATAATTTCCTATATAAAAAGAGAAAAATTTTGAATGACGTCAAAACTAAAAGTACCCACCTTCGCAACAAGTTTTGTTGTTTTTTTTTTCTACACAAACAAACTGATAGACGAAAAAACGAATCATTGGTACCGCAAGTGAGGGAGCACTTTTTGTGGCCTCGGGGAATAACCACAATCTAATGAAAGCTAGATTAGCGGTCGACTTAGAAATACCGTAGACGTGAAACTATCGTTTATTGAGATTGATAGTGAAAAGGTCGTTGCCTCCAGAGCGTGTTGGAGGGCCCAACATCTCATTGCTCAAGTTCAGACATTAACGTGCCGATATCACAGATCTCGCCGAGGGTACACTGGGAATTTTTGCCATAAAGAAATTAATTTCATGTATTCAATTCAATCACTCTTGAGAGGGGGTAACCACTAATAATATATTGTGGTCATATTTTCGGGGGGGAAGAATGTCATTATTATATTTAAAAAAAAAACATTTTATTCATATTATCGTTTAGATATATTTACGAAGATATTTACGTATCGAAAAATCATTGTTATGATCTTTAGACATAGGAGAGATCCGAATGGAAATAGTTTCCTATGGGAAATGGTGATATTTTCCTATAGAATCATGGCGTTGATCTGCCCCTGCGAGAGATTCCTAGAGGAAGTCATATTTCACTTTGCTCTTCATATTTTAAACAGATACTCTTGCTGACCTATTTGCAGTGTATTGTTGTTGGCGATCAGGCTAAATACTAATTATATCGTATACATATGTTATCTATGTTTCTCAGAAATGCTATTTGCTTAACAACAAAAAACCCACAACTTTTTTTGCAATAAGTTGCCAAGCGAATAATAGTTGTTGTTTCTACACTTATATATGTATGGAAGTGAACTTCTTGATATCTCCTCCAGTCGTGACGTTTTCTTTTGTTGTTTTCGCATTTAGCAACACTCGTGATTGGGTTATTTTTTTAATGTTTCGTTGTTATTTTCGTTTTTTTTGCTGTTTTTTTTTTCTCTGGTATTATGCTGCCATAACTCTTCACTTGCAAGTCGAATGCCAGGCAAAAGATAAACAATAAAATATGAACTCAAAAAAAAATAAAACAGAAAATTCTTTCTAGAATGTATACTCTCTGAGGCTAATCGAAAAAAACAATTTCAAAACAAACTGTTCACATTTCACCACAAAAATAAATTTCGCAATACCGCCGACAATATTGATTAAGAATTGTTGACTCTTATTTGTATTGCATTTTTGGTGAATGGCGCATAAATACTATATTTTCGACAACAACACACTGATTTTCGATCGAAAGCCAGAAAAACAATACATATTGATTTATCGAAATAATGTTAAGATATAAAATTATCAGGCGAAAAGGCAAAAAAAAACATTGTGGAAATTTTGAAATTAATAAGGCAAGGAGGCCTTATTATTATTGTTCTGCAGCCAGTATTGAGAAAATCATATTACACTATACGACAATTTTTTAAAAAAGTCGTTACACTTGATCCGAATGTTATATTTATGAAACTATAGGCAAAATGGAGTTACTTGGCATTTTCACTTTTTCATTTCCTCATCCTGTTGCCCCATTCACCATTTTTCAAAAAATAATAAATAAAAGAAATTTATATACTTGTCCGCGCCCAATGATATTAGTGAATATCATTATTATTAATAATATATATTAAAAATACTTCAAATCTGTTTTAGTTTTTCTAGTTTATTCATATCTTGCTTTTTAAGAGACAAAATTGTAAATGGTTGTTAATACTAAACTAATACAGATAGAAGCTTGAAATTAAAAGTATTTTTAGCAAATAGGGGGTCATAGGGTGTGAATAAATATTTAAAATAATTTTTGAAAAATAGTATCCGGTGGAAATTGGTTATCATTTTAAGGAGCAACAGGGTGAGAAATAAAAAACTAAAAACACCAATTAACTCTATTTCACCTATAGTTTCAGATGTATATAATTTGATTCAAGTGTAATATGGACTGTCGGGCAGTGTTATAGGACGGGCGCTCTTATAAGCCTATAATGTATGATCCAATTTTCAGTTTCTTACCGAATTTAGAAAAAAAAAAATAATCTTAGACCTTTCAAACGTTATATTTACTGTTTATTTTCTACTTGAGGCATCTGTGTGTATTCGACCAGCAAACAAATGTTGTTAATTTGTTTCCGCCATTTTCCAACTTTGGAATGTTTTTTCACTTTAGTTTTTCAAGATAACCATACTACTTTCGAATTTATTTAAAACTGACGTTTTGTTAGAAGTACAAAACTAACTTAGTTTTTAACAAGTAAGGAAAGGCTAAAGTCGGGCGGGGCCGACTATATAATACCCTACACCACTCCCTGCGTATGTACCTCGCTTTGATTACTAAACCCAGGTATTTCATGGGAGCAATTTTATGTAGTTCAGACAAATTATATAAATTATATTCATATAATTTATATGCTATAAATTCATCTTCAGTCAAATTTAACGAGTATGGTAAATAATATGGTAATTGATCTAATTGTCCGACAGACAAATACAAATTATACAGTAGTATACCAAAGTCATTTCAAAGTATGGATATATGGACATCACCCAAACAATTCTCATTGCAATTAAATTCGGTAAAAAAGTGAAATCGGGAAGGATTTTTGCATCCTGTAAATGTATGTGTTTGACAAAAAATGTTAAATCGGACAGGACATTTGTATGGGGGTATATTGAAACCTGGAACGATATGACCCGCTTTCACCATGTCTGTTTATTGGTGAAATATAATATGTAAAATTTGGCCAAAATCGGTTAAACATTCGGGAGCAACATTTGTATGAGGGCTATATCTAAATATGAACCTATCTTACCCACTTTCACCATAGATGTTTCTAGTTCGATTATAAGATGTTGTGCCAATTTTAAAGAAAAACGGGTACAATGTGTGGATTTTAGAGCGGAAAAAGTGAAATCGAGAGCGAAATTTGTATGGGGGCTATATCTAAATCTGAACCGATCTTACCCAATTTTTGCATACGCATTTCTAGTTGGATTATAAGATGTTCTGCAAAATTTAAAGAAAATCGGTTACAATATGTCTTTTCTAGAGCGGAAAATGTCAAATCGGGAGCGACATTTGTATGGGGGCTATATCTAAATCTGAACCGATCTTACCCAATTTTTGCACACGTGTTTCTAGTTGGATTATAAGATGCTGTGCCAATTTAAAAGAAAATCGGGTACAATATGTGGTTTCTAAAGCGGAAAAAGTGAAATAGGGAGTGACATTTGTATGGGGGCTATATCTAAATCTGAACCGATCTTACCCAATTTTTGCATAGGTGTTTCTAGTTGGATTACAAGATGTTGTGCCAAATTTAAAGAAAATCGGGTTTTATATGTGCTTTATAGGGCGGAAAAAGTCAAATCGGGAGCGACATTTGTATGGGGGCTATATCTAAATCTGAACCGATTTCCTCCAAATTCAATACCAATGGTCATTGGCCAGAAAAAATAACTTCTGCCAAGTTTCATGACAAGCGGACAACAATTGCGACCTGTAGAGTGCGAACAAGCTTAGATGGACAGCAGACGGACAGACGGACAGACGGACAGACGGACAGACGGACAGACGGACAGACGGACAGACGGACATCGTTAAATCGACTCAGCTGGTGATTCTAAGCCGATCGGTATACTTAAAGGTGGGTCTAGCTCTATTATTTCATGGTGTTACAAACATTTGGCGCGAAACTAACTTATAATACCCTAGCCCACGAAGTGGTGTAGGGTATAACAAGTAAGGAAAGGCTAAAATCGGACTATATGATACACTCCACTGTCTATCCGAATACAATTCAATTCGGTAGTAAAGTGAAGACGGGAAGGATTTTTGTATCCTGTAAATGTATGTGTTTGACAAAAAAATTTTAAATCCGAAAGGTCATTTGTATGGGGGTATATTGAAACCTGGAACGAAATAGGTGAAATATAATATGTATAGTTTGCCCAAAATTGGTTAAACATTTGGGAGCAATATTTGTATGGGGGCTATATCTAAATCTGAACAGATCTTAAACACTATCAGCATAGGTGTATCTAATTGGATTATAAGATGTTTAGTCCAATTTAAAGAAAATCGTTTCTAAAGCGGAAAAAGTGAAATCGGGAGCGACATTTGTATGGGGGCTATATCTAAATCTGAACCGATTTCCTTCAAATTCAATGCCGATGGTCCATGGTCAGAAAAAATAACTTCTGCCAAGTTTCATGGCAATCGGACAAAAATTGCGACCTGTAGAGTACGAACAAGCTTAGATGGTCAGCAGACGGACGGACGGACAGACAGACATTGTTAAATCGACTCAGCTGGTGATTCTAAGCCAATCGGTATACTTAAGAGTACGACTTTCTAAAATCTCTTTATTTTATTTCGATTTCGATTATCAACCGATTTTCAGTTGCTCACCGGATTTAAAAACCGGATTTATTTAAGAGGTTACACCAACCGAACAGCTAAAAAAAAACAGAAATAAAATAAATTTTGATTGTGTGGAAATTACAAAACTTAGGAAAAAACTTTTATTGTACATATATAGAGGATGTTTTGGCAAAAGAAAGAAAATTGAAAAAGTTACAAAATAGCGGAAATATTGTCCGTCAGGTGTGACCATGTTTTGAAAAACATTGCTTGTGGTGTGCATGTTTTCTCCGTTAGTCATAATCGAAAACAAAAAATATAGATTCGGAGATATTATGCACACCATTTGAAAAACCCGTTTCGAGAAAAGCGCAAAAGAAAGACATATACTGCTTTGTACCGATTCTGCCGCGCCAATTTCTAAGCGCTGTAATTTCGGAAATGATTTGAATTTCGTTATGTGGAGACACTTAAAATGTTCGTTAAAGTATACAGGAATTTTAGAGAAAAAAAAAAAACAAAATCAAGTTGGTCTAATTCCTTAAAATTTGAAGATGCAACCAAATTTTGTTAACTTTTTTTTCGCAATTTTCCAACTTTAGGAACGTTTTTTCACTTTAGTTTGAAGGATAACCGAACTATTTATTAATTTATTTAAAAATAATCATTAGTTAAAAGTAGAATGACACTTTGGTTTTTAAAAATCCATAGGTATTTGACTGAGTTATTGAAGTTTTCAATAAAACAAAGTTTTTTTGCAAAAATATGGGGTCCGCCATCTAACATTTTTTTTTCAACTATCCAACCGTTGGACTATTATTTGTGGGGTGCCCGAGGCAGCCATTTGAATGAAATTATTTTCCATTATTAACCGGAAGGATTGTACTTTCAAATAAAAAAATAAATTTGAGAAAATATTCAGTAGTTTTTTGTATAGCATTTTCAAAAAGTTATTTGGCGGACCCTATACAAACATTTTGGTCATTACAGTTCACATCTCTCATATTTTTACGAATTTGAGGTCCAAGAAAATAATTAAAATTCGCCAAAACAGAAAAAACGCTTAACAAAGGCATGTCGATAATTTTCAGTAGAAATCCCCAATGTTGGAACACATTTTCCCCACATTGGGAATTTGACTCTTTTCTTGCAAAAATTCAAAATCTATAAATCTAGTAATTTATCATTTTTTTTTATCTGTTTTGATGAATTTTAACCCCTCAGAAATGTTTTCAATTTATGAGAAATGTCAACAGGAATAAGCAAAACTTGTAATTTTGCAAATAATTATTTTACTGAAAATTAACAAATATTCAAAATATTACGGTTAAGGAACATCTATATCGTTAAATAATGCATATATCTAAGTTTATTATTTTTAAATCCGGTGATAAACAGAAAACCGGTTGATAATCACCAAAGTTAAGGGCTTATATGTTCGGTTTCCCCGGTAAGTCGGTAAGTCAAGTTTTTGTGAGTGTCTGAGAAAGTTCACACAGATGCTCTACAAGAAAAATAGTATCACTTGCCAGCAGTTTCTTCCTCAATCTTTTTTATATCACTGTGTAATCTCAATTAGTAACCACAAACATGTACTAAATATTTGTAATAAATCCTCTAGTTCAATAGCTATGTGAAATGAAAAACAAGTAAGAAGGCGTTAAGTTCGGCCGTGCCGAATCTTATATACCCTCCACCACGGCGTGCATTCCACAGTATTACCAGCAGATTAAAGGATGTCGACTTCACATAGAAGCACAGTACCATATTACGAAAATTGTGATATTTTTATGCACATTACTATATTTGTTTACTATTTCAAACTATAATGTATACATATGCGCACTGTTTAAAATCGACTGCTATATATAAATAAAATGCTGAAATTGTGAAAGTGAACATGCCTAAATATTAGGCGATTGTCAGTCGCCATAAGAAGGAAGTGATAAGAAAAGTATAAATTTTAAAGATATCCCCATTCTCCGCCCAAATATACAAATTTTGAAAAAAAACTTTTTCCCTTCATAGTCAGAATGTATACACCGAATTCCATGATTCTATCAGCGGCCATTTTGTTGGTACCATTTTTATCCCCTTTTCCAATTTTGCCCCCTCAAGAGTACGACATCTAAAAGTACGAATTTTGAAAAAAAAACCGTTTTATTTTTCGTGTCTACGCAGTCAGAGGAATGTATACTCCGAATTGCATGATTCTAGCTGCTGTCATTTAGTAGGTACTATTTTTATCCCCTTTTTCCATTTGAACCCCAAAAAGTACGAATTTTGGAAAGATATTTTATTTTACGTGTCTACGAAATCAGAGGAATGTATATATCGAATTTCATTATTCTAGGTGCAGCCGTTAGGTTGGTACTATTTTTATCCCTCTATCCCCATTTAACCCCTTAAAAGTACGAATTTAGAAAATATACTTTTATATCATGTATCTACTCTATTTGAGGAATGTACACGTCAAATTTCATGTTTCTATCTGTTGTCGTTTGATAGGTACCATTTTTATCCCTTTTTGTCCCATTTCGCCCCCTACAAATAAAAATCACTCTATGGTGCCCTTTTATGCTATAAAGGGAATGCGCATTGCAAATATCAAGTAAATACAAGCTAATATGTTCAAAAAACATACTGAAATACTCTAAATATTAGGGGTATTTTCAGTCCTTGTGAGGGAAAATTTTTTCCGTCTGGGCCGATTTCGTCCACTCTCAATCCCAACCAATCTACAACCATAAGACACATTTAGGAAAAATTTGAACCTCCTAGCTCATTTCGTTCGGCCACTATCGTGCTTTCAACAGACAGACGGACATGGCTAAATCGTCTTAGAATTTTACCACGACCCAGAATATATATACTTTATGGGGTCTCCGATGAATATTTTAAGGTGTTACAAACGGAATGACAAAGTGAATATACCCCCATCCTGGAGGTGGGGGGTATAAAAACCATAGTTTGTGTTGTTTTTATAAATTGTCTCCTCTAGACTCCGTCTAGGGGAGACCAACAGTTCCACCAAACTGGTGGGATTCTGTTCAATATGTATATAGTTTCAGACGTAACCTTCATATTTTGGAAAACAATTTGACATTGTTGCACAGTGTTATTTTTACCTTTTTAAGTAATTTTAATTTTTTATATGTTTGTGTGTATTTTTCCAATGAACTTTATATTGCAAAACTGGATTTCTCGACCTTTTGTGTAGAATCACATTGCATCACATTGATCTTGTCTGCGAAAAAAAAACAAAATAAATCGTAATAATATGTTCTGCCAATAAAATATAATTATGCAGTTCCTTGTTGTACAAACTGGCAATCATGGCCAATCATTGATCGACTACGACGACGATCATCAGAATCGCTTCGCTCTACAATGTTGTAATTTGTATGATGACCTTCGCTAATTCGGAGAAGTGATTTTTGTTAACCAGTTTTTTACACAAAAAAAACGATGCTGATGTAATATTTTAAACTGACATTGCCTAGTTGTCTACATTCTGAATGTGGGGTATCAAGGATAACACAATAAATTCTTAAATTTCATGTTGCCAACTTTACATGTAACTCCGGCCTGGCCATTCACCGGTAGACCTGCTTGTTGTTGTGATGTGTTGGATAATGACCCTGAACTGAGCCGATCATTGGAACAACAATCGGCCTGTAGCCTGTAATGTAATGAAACCACAACAATCAGCGTCACTGTAACTTAAAACCTTTCCAACAAAAAAGGTGAATGTGTTTCAATGACACCCCCAGTGTCCCCACAGTGCAGGCACAAACTGTGTAACGTCTTCTGACTGCTTAATTGACTGTGTGTCCTTTGGTCGTCGATGTCGATGCCTTGGGTTCATTCCCCCCGCTGTTTTGACGCAAACAACACAACACAACAAAGCACAAGGCTTTGTTTGTTTGCGCCACATGTAACCAACCGGTGACGATGGAGATGACGATGGAAACAGAACAAGAACCAGTTGAGACTTTTTGTGGCTGGTTGGCTGGCCAGTCAGCCAGGCTGATGGTGTACACAAAGACCTTGACCTCCATTTTCCCCAACAGCAACAATACAACAAAAACAAAGAATACCATTTTGAGCATTTTGGTACAACAACAATTCTTGGCAATCATTAAACAAAGGCAACAACAGCAAGGCAATGACAACAACAACAACAGCGCTCTACAGAATGAACTTGAGCGGTCATAAACCCACAAAACATTGAAACGCGACAGAACATTCGATCACCATGAGCGCAGAATTCGACGGCGGCGGCAGCCACACAAACAACCAGAAATCCCCAAAATCACTCTCACACACAACAGCAACATACACCAAACACTCCTCCCCTACATCTACACATCGCATCACTCTACGCATAATGATGATGTCGGCGACGCACCGATATGTTGAGGTAGAGGAATCACCATGAGATGTTCGTGTTGAGGGCGGTGGCGAGGGGCGGAAGGATGGAGGGTGATCACAATAATTCTCGACAAACTAAAATCAGTGGAATAGTGGAATGAATGCACGAGAACTACACCACACGAGCAGCAGTTACTTCCTCACTGCGAGTTATTAACCCCTTTTCTAAAAATGAATAATAAATGGTGTGGTTTTCATGACAGGTATAGTGCCGGTGTGGTCTAGTACATTAGAGTGGGTCTATATTGCATGGACAATTTTTATTTCTGAATTTTTGCAAAACTAAAATATATAAATATTATAATATAGTATAATAAGGGAACCACAATTTAACTATACTTTTGAAAAGATTGCCTAAGAATAAGAAAAAAATAAATTGGTCGACTTGTTATCGATATCTTGCTAAGTCTGGAGTTATCGGACGTTAAAATTTCGAAAAATTCCAATATACGATTTTTTTAGTAAAATGATGTGAAAATAAAAAAGGAAAAAATAAAACTTATCGATTACTATTATAGTTATCGAAATTGAAAACAAAAAACGCTTTGTCTTAAATATACCCTCCATCTCCAGGATGGGCTATATTCACTGTCATTCCGTTTGTAACACCTTGAAAAATTCAACGGAGCCACATAAAGTATATATATTCTGGGTCGTGGTAAAATTCTAAGACGATTTAGCCATGTCCGTCTTTCCGTCCGTCTGCCTGTCTGTCTATCTGTTGAAAGCACGCTAGCTTCCGGACGAAATGAGCTAGGAGGTTGAAATTTTCCGTTAATGGTCTTATGGTTGCAGATCGGTTGGGATTGAAAGTGGACGAAATCTGCGCAGAGGGATTTTTTTTAGTGTTTGGAGTTAAAATTGAAAAAGGGGATACAAATTGTACCAACCAAATTCGAAATATACATTAAAAATAAAAAGGTTTTTCCAAATTCGTCCTTTTCAGGGATACAATGGGGATAAAAATTGTACCAACCAAACGGTACAGTTAGAATGATGAAATTCGGTGGGTAAATCCTTCTAATTGCATAGACACGTTGTAGAAAGTTGTACTTTCAAGGAGGTAAAAAGGGCTGAAAATGGTACAAACCAAATGGCCTCAGATAGAATCGAGGAATTCGGTGTAAACATTTCCAAATTCGTACTTTATTTTGTTGCTTCTATGGCACGGATTTTCAAAATGTATACTTTTGGAATTAAATTAGGATAGAAATACAACCAACCAAACAGAAAACTGTAGCATAAAATACCCCCGCTATACTCCAATATTTAGAATATTTAAGCATTTTTGAATATTGCTGCCTTATGTTTAATTTTTGAATCGACTTAAAGTGTTATTTCGATGTATATAGTATAAACATATTGTAAGCCTTGTTTTATAATTAAAATTTTGTATTTATTTATAAAATTATTTTTTCAATATTTTTATTTGTTTTGGTTTAGCGAAATTTAAAAAAAATAACATTTTCCTGTAATGTTACTGCACTTCTACGAAAATCGGTGGCCTCTGTGGAATGCTATCTATGGTGGAGGCCGTTTTTACTAGTTTTCTCTCAGAATTTTTGTCGAAAAAGATCGATTTTCCAAAAAACATGGACCAAAGTTGACGTCTAAATGTGCAATTTAAATTGGTATCTTCAATGACCCCCACTGAAATTTTCCGACAATTTTTTTCGTAGAAGATTTTAATCCTTAAATTTCCTTCCTCGATTAAAGTCAAATTGACTCATAAAGAGAGGAACTAGAGGGTATAAGAATTTCTCAGACATTAACTTACAACACCTTTTTGCTTTGTATAATGCTCCCTTCGACCAAAAATGAAAACTTTGTAAAACGAAACACCGACCAGCTGGTCCATAAGTTTATTCTATAAAAATTATCTACACAATATGCCCTTTCAGAATTATAGATTCGCTACTCTGTTCCAAAAATGCTTGAGTCCATCGTATGTATTCACATAGGGTGGGTGCACCTTTTTTTCTGGAACGTCGTACAATATTTCAAAATATACAGTTATTGACAATTTTTATTTTACTTTTGATGCCTATTTTCGAGTTTTTTATAAAAGTCTGTTTTTAAGGTATTTTTGGTTTCCATAAATTGAAAGTTATCGAAATTTTTTGTTCGATTTTTTCGCATTTTCTATTTCAAATGAGACAAAAATAATAAAAAAAACAAGTAAAAAGGTGTTAAGTTCGGCCGGGCCGAACTTTATATACCCTCCACTATGGATTACATCCCACAGAGGCTGTCGATTTTCGTAGAAGTGCAGTAATATTACAGGAAAATATAAACTTTTTTGATATAGCCAAAGCAGAACAAATGCAAATATTGAAAAAATAATTTTATAAATAAATATAATATTTTTATTTGTTCAAACCACGCTACCGATACGTTTACACTATATATCGAACTAATACTGTAATTTAATTGAAAAAATAAATATTCTTATATTTATATTTTCAAAATAGCTAAACTTGGTATATAGTGGCTGCTGCAGTTGGTTGTATTTCCATTCTATTTTAATTCCAAAAGTACAAATTTTGAAAATCCATTATCTTAAGTAAAGGGTGATTTTTTAAGAGCTTGATAACTTTTTTTAAAAAAAAACGCATAAAATTTGCAAAATCTCATCGGTTCTATATTTGAAACGTTAGATTGGTCCATGACATTTACTTTTTGAAGATAATTTCATTTAAATGTTGACCGCGGCTGCGTCTTAGGTGGTCCATCCGCTTAGTCCAATTTTGGCATTTCCACGTTTTTGAGTAACAGAGACCCAATTGGTGCGAACGGCGACGAATCGAAAATTGGTGGTCATCATTAACACTGGCCGATACAGCTGCGATATTTTCTTCAGTTCGCACTCTACGTAAGCGTGTTGGTGGTTTAATGTCCAACAATGTAAATTTGGTGCGAAATTTAGTCACAATAGCCCGAATAGCCGCTTCAGTGGGTCGATTAAACTGACCATAAAATGGAAGCGCGCAATGAACTTTCTTAACAGAGCACGCATTTTGATAATAAAATTCAATAATTTGCAAGCGTTGTTCGTTTGTAAGACGATTCATGATGAAATGTCAAAGCATACTGAGCATCTTTCTCTTTGACACCATGTCTGAAATCCCACGTGATCTGTCAAATACTAATGCATGAAAATCCTAACCTCAAAAAAATCACTCTTTACATAGTGCAAAATAAGCTAGTTTAATAATGTGGAAAAATATTTTATTTTGCGTGTCTATTTTTATCCCCTTTTTACGTGTCTACGCAATTAGAGGGTGTGTACCGAATTTCATCATTCTAGCTGTAGCCGTTTAGTTGGTACCATTTTTATCCCCTTTTTCCTAGCTTAGCCCTTTAAGATTACGACTAGCTAAAATCTTTTTATTTTGCGTATCTATGCACTTAGAGGGATGTACACACCGAATTTATTCATTCTAGCTGTAGTCGTTTAGTTGGTACTATTTTTATCCCTCTGTACCCATTGTATTCTTTGAAAGTACGAATTTAGAAAGAATCTTTTATTTTTCGTGCAGCCGTTTGGTTGATACCATTTTTATCCCTTTCTTCCCATTTTACCCCTTGAAAGTACGAATTTGGAAAAAATACTTTTATTTTATGTATCTACTCAATTAGAGGAATGTACTCACTGAATTTCGTGTTTCTAGATGTCATTTCATTTCACCCCCTACCACTGAGAATCACTTTATGGTGCCCGTTTTTGTTATAGGGGAGACATATTGAATAAACATGCTTAAATACTCTAAAATATTGGGGGTTATTATGGGTATTTTCAGTTTTTGTGAGCGAAAAGTTTTCCCTTTGGACCGATTTTGACCAGTTGCAATCCCAACCGATCTACAACTATAAGATGCATTTGGGGTCTCAGGTCGATATTTCGAAGAGTTACAAACGGAATGACAAAGCTAGTATACCTCCATCCTGGAGGTGTTGGGTATAAAAATGTGAACAAATTATTTTTTATAACCTGAAAATTAAAAATGGAATTTTTAATTTGCTGAAAATTTGGCAAAAAATATATTTTTTAAATCACTTTATGACAAAAATGTTTTATCCTCCGTCTATAATTTCATATTTTCTTGAAAATATGAAATTCTCCTATTTTGAAATTTGCATCAAAAGAATAGTTAATATGTATGCGCTTCATATCTAAAAATGTAATACATAAAATTTAATTAATTTTGGTCATTTCTTATAGGGTGGGCCATTTACAATTTTTTCAAATTTCTTGTTTTATTGGAATCATTCATATGACTACCACGACTGGCTTGACAGTACCTGATCCGATCAAACCAATTTTTCAGTACATGGCTCAACGATGCCGCCAGCCCAAAATCCACACCAAACAGTGACTCGTTGTGGATGCATTGGCTTTTCAATAGTCACTTGTGAGTTCTCTGAACCCCATATGTGGCAATTTTGCTTATTGACATAGCCACCGAGATGAAAATGAGCTTCATCTGAAAGCACGAAAATTTCCCACGTACATTTAAGACCTTAAAGACTCACTACTTTGGAAGTAAGTTTTTAATATTTCCCAATTTATTTCGAGCGTATAGCGTATAGCGTCAAATGTCAAACATAAACCTGACAAGGAAAATAAAAATTAATGTTAATCTGCCCTCCAAAGTCAAAGTAATCTGTAGTTCAAATTTAAAATATTGAATGACCCACCCTTTATAAATACCATCATAGCTATGGCTGTAACGAATGTTCACATTCGTAATTGTAAAATCTGTAACAAGTTTTGGACAAGAAAAATTAATACAAATTTTGATTATCTTAAAATTGCAAAAATTTTTCGAAACTTCAAACCAATTGCCTGCGGAACTTTTTTGGCGACAGAAAAAATCAAGCATGTACTTTTTTAAAGATTATCCATTGTCATTCGAGTCGAACTCAAATTTTGAAAAGGAGTAAAAAATTCAGCTCACAACAATTACTAAACATAATCTCCACAATTTTGGGAATTGGGTATTTTATTTGCGGAATCTTAGATATTGTTTTTTATATTTGAGTTAACGTTGATAAGACCTACAAACATTTAATGGCAATGTATTGATTAACAAACATTTTATGCAATCAAACTTCTTCAGATATTCTTGTTAACATGAACGAGTCTTAACAAACATCGACACGTAGCTTCATGTGAGAGTCGATGGCCTTCTATAACCTTCAATGTCTGCCCAAACATCTGACCACTCCGTTAAACTCATAATTCAAAATATTTTGATAATATTCGCACGTGATGTTGTAACAGAAAATTTCAAATGTTACCTTATTGATACAAACCACCTTTTCAATTTTGACTCATTACTATATGTTTGGGCGAGAGAGAGAGAGTGTTGTAGTGTTTCATATTAGAATCGACATCAAGTTTTTCATGGAAGTTATCTTAAAATGTCTTTATAGAAGAGTAGAGGTAATCTATTTTGCATAGACTAGAGCATGAGCACCGGCTCGTGAACACTCGTATTGTTATTGTGAAATATGCATGCCTTCAATTGAGCCCCCCAGCTCATAAATTAAATCAAATAAATGGGTGTTGATTTCGGTCGTCCGATTACCAAATACAAACAGTCAGAGCCAGAGCCGGAGCCGGAGCAGCGTCAACTACTTACGCGCATTTGTGTATAGATATGAATGAGGGTGAATATTTATCGCAAACTACACATACCGGCGCAAATATATATCTATGTACTTGGGTACATACCCCCGTATCGCTCATTCAATTATAGCTCTCAAGTTCGTTGCGTTTGTTTTCATTTCATTTCAGTTTCACGTGAATATAGCGTGTTCTCACAAGTAGACAATCTAGACGACGCTACCACCATTACCTATTTCACAAGTCATCAGAACACTTTCCAACAGCCAGCCAGTAGTCACCACCTCCACCGTTCGATTCCCCCCCCCCCCGGGTCAGTCATTGAACACAACAGCCATCAGTCAGTCATCAGTCATTGCTCCGATAATATGTAGTCGTCGTTGTCGTCGTCGTCAGTCAGTCATAGGATTTGACTGTTCGATAACATATGACCGAAGAGTAGCGTTACGCTGTGCGCCATACAAAGGCCACGATTTCAAAAGGAAACCCATTTAGATTAGAAAACTATAACACACCACCACCATCCGATCTGTGTTTAGGGGACTGAGGGCATGGGAGTGACAATGGGCGAAAACTAAACAGTGTTGGCTAGCGTCCAACAGTGGCTCACGAAAGAAACAAAGTTCTCGTTCTTCATTAGACAAACCTAGAAGGGCAGTTCAATAGTAGTCGATCGCTATAAATTGTTTCATTGTATTTCTCAAATAGTCGTCTTCTAGCTCGATAGACTTAGTTCAGCCTTTCTCCAATTTTGTTATGCTATCGTTGGAATACATTCAAGTCCCAAATAAGAGATTGTTTATGCCAACAATCATTTGCATTCTCTTGGCTGTGCAAGACATCTCTTGTAGATCGGCTCTACTCATTCAACTGTCCTCGTATGCGTATGATTAATATTAATACAATTGTTGGTTGTTTATTAGTTGTTCCCAAATCGAAGAATAAAAAGTTAAAAAGTTAAAGAATGGGAACGCATTTTTCATATGAGATCACAGAGGTAAGGTGTCCGTTTTGCATCCGGGTTCAAATCGTGGCTCGGAAATATTTTGTTGTTTTTATACTCTCCACCTCCAGGATGGGGGTATATTCACTTTGTCATTAAGTTTGTAACACCTTGAAATATTCAAGGGAGACCACATAAAGTATATATATTCTGTATCCTGGTAAAATTCGAAGACAATTTAGCCATGTCCGTCTGTGTGTCTGTCTGTCTGTTGGAAGCACGATAGCAGCCGAACGAAATGAGCTACGAGGTTGAAATTTTCCGTAAATGTGTCTTATGGTTGCAGATCGGTTGGGATTGAAACTCTCGTGGGCGAAATCGGCCCAGAGGGAAAGATTTTTCCCTAACAAGGACTGAAAATACCCCTAATATTTAGACTATTTAAGCAACTTGAAAATTTCTGATTTTAATACACTTGAAATTGTTTTTCGTACCTGCCTCTAGTAACGTGTAATCACCAAAAAGTACAAAAAAGATTTAGCGGGTGAAATGGGATAAAAATGGTACCAGTGATACGACAATAGCTAGAAACATCCCTATAATTATACGGAGACACGTAAAATAGACAGATTTTTGGAAATTTGTACTTTTAAGGGATACAATTGGAAAATAGGGTTAAAAATGGTACCAACCAAAACGCTGTAGTTAAAATCATGAAATTCGGTGTATGCATTTATCTGACGCGAAACAAGTATTTTTTTCCGAAATTTGTACTTTAAGGCGGAAAATGGGGCGAAAGGGATACAAATGGTACTAATAAAAGGGTTGAATAGAATAGAATAGTGAAATTCGGTGTGTACAATGCTGTGACTTTGTAGACACGAAAAATAAAGGTATCTTTCGATATTCGTACCTTTAGGATCAAAAGGGGATAAAATTGGTACCAAGCAAACGGATGTACCTAGAATCATGAAATTGAATGCGTTCATTACAATATGGGTGAAATCGGCCCTGAGGAAAAATGTTTCTCCCTAATGACGACCGGCAATACATGTTTAAAGACGTCTCCCTCATGTTCACTTTGTGATTACTATTGCAGTATTATATATAGTAGTAGACTATTAATATTATAAAAATGAAGTAATGAAATTTCTTCAAAACAGTGCGCATAAGTATGACTTATAGTTTGAAATAGTAAACAAATGTAGAAATGCGCATCTTCACTTCTTTGTAAAGTCAAAAGTCTCTAATCTACCGGTAATACTGCAGAATGCACTCCGTGGTGGAGGGTATATGGATCGAGGGTATATAAGTTGTGCTAGGATATTATCCTCCAAATAAATTTGCATTCTATAAAATATGGTTTTGGGTCAGGAAAATATTCCAGTTCAAATCAAATATTGATTACAGACCAAAATAAAAGAAACGAAAAAATAGGTATTGTTTTTGTTTTTGTTTTTGTAAAAAAAAAATATTTTTTTTCTTAAACTTTTGTCGGATACTATTTGACATTCAGTACCTTTAATTTAACGTATAAACAAAAGTGAAAAGATTTATATTTCCAAAATTGTAGTACAAATATTAAAAACTTGAATTTTAATGAAAAAAATTAAAACAAAAATTACACTATGCAACAAAATAATAAAAATTTTGTGTCTGAGACCTCAACATTTAATTTTTGTGTGCATTTAGGCATATTCATTCATAAAATTCATTATTAAAATTATTATTATCCAAAAAATGGATATTTTTTTTTTACTAAAATACCAATTTTCGCGTAGGTATCTTTAATATTTGTACTCTCATTTTGGAAATATAAGTCCGATCACACCCGCTTATATGTTGGATTAAAGGTAACTATGATGGCTTCAAATGTTGCCAAAAGAAGTCTCCAAAAATGAAAAAAAAATCTGCTGACACGAAAAAAATAGAACATTCTAATGCAGAAAATAACGTCTACATGTAAAATATCTATGGATAAATGTGGAAGGTATGACACTATTTGTAGACATAAAAGAATTGAAAAAAGTAAGTAAGCTTCAGTCGGTTAAACCGACTAAAACCGACCCTCTCTCTCAGAGAACATATATAAGTTATAAGGAATAAAATTTAACGTAGGGCAGGGTAATATGTGGAAGGTAGAGGGAGGTTCGTATCACACCGTCCCAACTTCCACATTTATAAAACAATAGTAAAAACATGATCAAATATCAAGTCATATTAGGTTCCATGCACCAGTAAAGAAGTTATGAAGGATTTAATATTACCTAACATAGAGACAATTGTGTGCGAGGTACAAGAAGGGGCGTGGCTAAAGCGTAAATATTTTTGGTCTAAAGTGATTATAGAAACATTTTTAAAAATCAAATTTCAAATGATTTTGACTACCCGTATGAATGTTATGTCGGTTTTATTGTAACTAAAGTTTATGCCACTTTGTGTGGGAGTTACCAGAAGGGGTGTGGCAATATCGCCCATATTCCATGCAAATGTTACCACTATAAAAGCGTTGCTAAATATCAAATTTCATAGTATTCCATTTCATCAGTATAGAAGTTTTAATATCATTAATTTTACGTAGTTTTGCGTGGTTTGTGTGAGAAGTACTGGAATGGGTGTGGAAAAACCCGTCGTATTTAGGACATTTAAAGTGATTATAAAACAAGTAAGGAAAGGCTAAAGTCGGGCGGGCCGACTATATAATACCCTACACCACTCGCTGTGTTTTGATTACTAAACCCAGGTATTTCATGGGATCAATTTTATGTAGTTCATATACATTTTACAGTTACTATAAATTCATCTTTAGTCAAATTTAATGAATATGGTAAATAATGAAGTAATTGGTCCAATTTTCCAGCAGATATTCCGAGTAAAGTAAATATAACATGATCTGGAAAAATTCATCAGTGGTAATAGGATGAATCTGACGGACATTTGAAGGGGCCTATAACAACAATTGAGGCCTTTGCCAAAACATGCGCGTATATATTTCTCATTCACGGTAGGTATTCCTAGTTGAAGCATATAACGATCTGCAAAATTTGATGAAGATCCTATGTAAGATGTGGTTTCTACAGCTGTAATAGAGAAGAATGGGGCCCACTTGGGTTATACCAAAGTATGGACATATGGGCATCTCCCAAACAGGAAAGGCAAAAGACGGACGGAGCCGACTATATGATACACTCCACTTTCTATCTCATTACAATTCAATTCAGTAAAAAAGTGAAATCGGGAAGGATTTTTGAATCCTGTAAATGTATGTGTTTGACAAAAAATGTTAAATCGGCAAGGACATTTGTATGGGGGTATATTGAAACTTGGAACGATGTGACCCGCTTTCACCATGTGAAATATAATATGTAAACTTTGGCCAAAATCGGTTAAACATTCGGGAGCAACATTTGTATAGGGGCTATATCTAAATCTGAACCGATCGTACCCACTTTCTGCATAAGTGTCTCTAGTTCCATTATAAAATGTTGTGCCAATTTTAAAGAAAATCGGGTACAATATGTGGTTTCTAGAGCGGAAAATGTAAAATCGGGAGCGACATTTGTATGGGGGCTATATCTAAATCTGAACCGATCTTACCCAGTTTCAGCATAGGTGTTTCTAGTTCGATTATAAAATGCTGTGCCAATTTTAAAGAAAGTCGGGAACAATATGCGGTTTCTAAAGCGGTGAAGTGAAATCGGAAGCGACATTTGTATGGGGACTATATCTATCTTTTGTAGATGTTTTAATAATTTATTTTCGTACTTTTCCGAGTCATACAAAGGCCATAGTAGTGTCAGATGAAAAAGACGTTTATCTGCTACAAATTCTTCAAATACCATTCTTCTATCCGTATAAGTTAAGCATTAACAATCATTTCAAATTTCCTCCTTAAAAAATAAAAATAAATAAACTTTCGAAACTTGAACTTTTTGAAAGCTTGAGATAGTTGTTAATGTTAAACTAATACAGTTAGATACATGAAATTCGAAGTATTTTTAACAGATATTTTTCTCTTCCATCTGATACTAATATGATACTAATTGCAGAAGTATGAAAATAAATTATTAAAACTAAATATATCCTTTGGAAGTGAGTAAAACGGAAAACTGAGTAAACTGCTTTTCTGCTTACGATCTCTCTCATGTGTATATGGTGTCATTCAGCTCCAATGAAAAACAAAAGAAAAACTGAACTACTAAAAATCACCCAGCCCCGGTGCTCTCTGGCCCCAAATCCATTTTGTATGACATAAAGTCGAAAAATAATGATACAAACTTGTAATTTTGCGCATTTGCTAAGATATGACATACCTAAAAATTGTTTTTTTTTTTGAGCATATTTCCGGCAAAAGAACTCCGATTGTTATACAATTTTTGCATGTGGATAAAGGAAATTTGCTCATCTTTTTATCTGCGTACCTACTTTTCAGAAGTTATTGAGAAGAAAATGACTAAATTGTGTTTTGGAACTGAAAAATCTGAACTTTTTGCACTAAATATATCTTATCTTCCAAGGGTGCAATATGTATATATTTCGTTAAATGCTTTTGAAGGAAACAATTTGTGTTGGTCCAAAATCAGACATTTGCTCAAAAAGGATATTGTTTACAATATTCATTACAGCCAAACTATATTTGGCACAAACATAGTTTTGGCGTCATAATAAAGCTAAGAAACCACAATTTCTAATAAAACAAGTAAGAAGGCGTTAAGTTCGGCCGGGCCGAATCTTATATACCCTCCACCACGGAGTGCAGATTAAAGGATGTCGACTTTACATAGAAGCACTGTACCATATTACGAAAATTGTGATATTTTTATGGACATTACCATATTTGTTTACTATTTCGAACTGTATACTTATGCGCACTGTTTAAAATCGACTACTATATATAAAGAAAATGCTGAAATTGTGAAAGTGAACATGCCTAAATATTAGGCGATTGTCAGTCGCCATTAGAAAGAAGCATTTTCAGATACAGACAAAGTGATAAGAAAAGTATAAATTTTAAAGATATCCCCATTCTCCGCCCAAATGTACAAATTTCGAAAAAAACCTTTTTCGAGTCTTCATAGTCAGAATGTATACACCAATTTTCATGATATCAACTTCAGCGTTTCGGTAGGTCCCATTTTTATCCCTCTTTTTAATTATACCCCTTAAAAGTACGAATTTCGAAAAATCACTATATTTTACGTGTTTATGCAATTAGGGGGATGTACATACGGAATTTCATGATTCTAGCTGTAGTCGTATCATTGGTACCATATTTTATCCCTTTTTGTCCCATTTCGCCCGCTAAAACTTTTATTTTCTTTGTGGTGCTTCCAAGCTACAAGAGGAATGTCCGCAACAAATTTTAACTGTATGAAAAAAAGAAATTTAATTAATAAGTCAAGGCTACTAATATTTGTATATTATATATAATGGATATAATACTTCAATTTATAAAGTAAATATAAGGGTGCAACCATAAATACCCTAAATATTGAGGGATAGAGAGTGTATTTTCAGATACAGTCGTTTGGTTGGTTGTATTTCCATCCTATTTTAATTTCAAAAGTTTAACTTTTGAAAATACCTTATCTCTCACGTACGCAGCATAAGACAACTTCATGATTCTACCTTTTTTTTTTCGTAAAAGCAACAAAATAAACTACGAATTGGGAAAAAATATTTTACGTGGCTATGCAGTCAGATGAATGTATACACCGAATTCCATGATTCTATCAGCGGCTATTTTGTTGGTACCATTTTTATCCCCTTTTTCCAATTTTGCCCCTTAAGAGTACGACTATCTAAAATTTTTTTATTTTACGTATCTACACAATTAGAGGGATGTACACACTGAATTTCATCATTCTAGCTGTATTCGTTTAGTTGGTACTATTTTTATCCCCTGTAGCCATTGTATCCCTTGAAAGTACGAATTTGGAAAAAATGTTTTATTTTTCGTACCTACGCAGTCAGAGGAATGTATACTCCGAATTTCATGATTCTAGCTGTTGTCATTTGATAGGTACTATTTTTATCCCCTTTTTCCATTTGAACCCCAAAAAGTACGAATGTTGGAATGTTCTTTTATTTTACGTGTCTACGCAATCAGAGGAATGCATATATCGAATTTCATTATTCTAGGTGCAGCTGATAGGTTGGTACTATTTTTATCCCTCTATCCCCATTTAACCCCTTAAAAGTACGAATTTAGAAAAAATACTTTTATATTATTTATCTACTCTATTAGAGGAATGTCCACACCGAATTTCGTGTTTCTATCTGTTGTCGTTTGAAAGGTACCATTTTTATCCCTTTTTGTCCCATTTCGCCCCCTACAAATAAAAATCACTCTATGGTGCCCTTTTATGCTATAAAGGGAATGCGCATTGC
The DNA here is from genome assembly GCA_947397865.1 of Polietes domitor. Taxonomy (NCBI): domain Eukaryota; kingdom Metazoa; phylum Arthropoda; class Insecta; order Diptera; family Muscidae; genus Polietes; species Polietes domitor. The sequence continues at coordinate 22,424,082 of OX377619.1, read as the reverse complement.
AAATATCAAGTAAATACAAGCTAATATGTTTAAAAAACATACTGAAATACTCTAAATATTAGGGGTATTTTCAGTCCTTGTGAGGGAAAACTTTTTCCCACTGGGCCGATATCGACCACTTTCAATCTCAACCGTTCTACAACCATAAGACACATTTAGGAAAACTTTGAACCTTCTAGCTCATTTCATTCGGCCGCTATCGTGCTTTCAACAGACAGACAGACGGACATGGCTATATCGTCTTAGAATTTTACCACGACCCAGAATATATATACTTTATGGGGTCTCCGATGAATATTTCAAGGTGTTACAAACGGAATGACAAAGTGAATATACCTCCTGGAGGTGGAGGGTATACAAATCGAGTGCAAAATCTCTTAAAATGTGTGAGAAACAATTTGACAAAGTCAAAAAAAAGAAGTTACGTTTTTTCAATTTTCAAAATCTAAAAAACGTGAAAATCTATAATACAAAAAATTTAAAATTTTTCTTCGAATTATCTACAAATACGTAACAATATGTTGAAATAACATAAAAACAAAATAATTTTTATTTCCCTTAAAATCGAAAAATACGAAAAGTAGTAATCTTTGGGCCGATTTCTGAAATATAAGCGATTGTCGATTTTTAATGTTAATATTCGAGCGCCCCGGTAGTCGAGTTGGTAGCGTGCTCGGCTATCAGCGTGGGGGTTGTGGGTTCGATTCCCACCAGAGGCTCTGGTCTGTCGCTGCAATAAATAGCTACAATGGTCTTAGTCACCCTGGACCCAAAACTAGAATATACATTTACTTTGTGTTGTAATTCATAACAATAAATAAATGAATAAAATAATTTTAATATTTCAAAATAATCCTTGGGTCCTTGTTTAAATTCGGTTTTTTACAGAACTCAAAAATCGTTACTAGAACAAAAGTCATAACATTGTGGCCGATGGATTTTAAATAAATACTTGCGGTGTTGCCACCTAGTTTTCACCAGTATATTTACTTGATTGCTTGGAGTGTTGCCATAAAGAAAATAAATATACACATTTAACAATTTACCAATAATTCTGCCATAAAATATGGGGGGACCAGTGTGATTTGGGACCAGTGTGATGTGCTGGGCTATCAGGGGATTGTGGGTAGTAACTGTGGCACTTTGTAATTCATAATAAATAAATAAAACACCCAGTACTATGCTAAGCAATATTTTATACCCAAAAGTATGCTCTAATTTTTTTGATTTATTGTCTGCGATGGGTTTCATCATTTTTGCAGTTTAACCACGATCCCCGCAAATTAAATGTGATTCCTTTTATTTTTAAGCACTGTGCACAGCATTGTGATCAAACCACGTATTTAGCTATTGTCGCTGATAGATCGCTTCGTTTATTATCATCATCAGATGCATGGGCATCATTCGTACTTACAACGAATCATTCGTACCTACTCAATCGTGTGCAAACTAAGTACCAACACTTGCCTCCAACAACAAGTGAACATGTTCGGCGAGTGTGATCACCGGCCCAGATGGGTGTGCCACACTTCCCTGTAGTCGTGGCTGACGTTCATCTTGACTTACACATGCATCGTAATCGCATCGTATTGTTGGTGGCTGCTGATTGACATTAGTCAAAACGTCAAAACAGACACAGCGCAGATGACACAAGTCAAGTCCCTACCGTGCCATTGTGTCGGTTATCTACATCCAACTGTTGCAAATAATTGCGAAAGAAAAGTCAAAGAAAACAAGTAAAAACGGCGTTAAGTTCGGCCGGGCCGAACTTTATATACCCTCCACTATGGATTGCATTCCACAGAGGTTGTCGGTTTTCGTAGAAGTGCAGTATTATTACAGGAAAATATAATTTCTTTAATATAGCCAAACAAAACAAATACAAATATTGAAAAAAAAAATATTTTATAAATAAATATAATTATATATAATTATTTCAAATCATTATTTATTTCAAATCAAAAAATAAATATTTAAATACCATAAATATTGGTAGATAGTGGGTGCTACAGTTGGTTGTATTTCCATTCTATTTTAATTCCAAAAGTACAAATTTTGAAAATCCAGTATCAGACGTACATAGTGCAAAATAACCTCACTTCATGATTCAACCAATTTTTGCAGTAAAAGAAAAGGTACGAATTTGGAAAAAAAAACTTTCTATTTTGCGTGTCTACGCAGTCAGAGGAATGTATACTCCGAATTTCATGACTCTAGCTGCGGTCATTTGATTGGTACTATTTTTATCCCTTTTTTCATTTTAACCCCAAAAAGTACGAATTTTGAAAAATCTGTTTATTTTAAGTGTCTATGCAATCAGAGGAATGTATACACCGATTTTCTTTATTCTGGGTACAGCCGTTTGGTTGGTACCATTTTTATCCCTCCGCGCCCATTGTATCCCTTGAAAGTACGCATTTAAAAAAAAAACTTTTATTTTTCATGTCTACGTAGTCAAAGGAATGCATACTCCGAATTTCATGACTCTAGCTGTGGTCATTTGGTTGGTACTATTTGTATCCACTTTTTCTATTTTGACCCCAAAAAAGTACGAATTTCGAAAAATCAGTTTATTTTCCCTGTCTACACAGTCAGAGGAATGTATACTCCGAATTTCATGACTCTAGCTGCGGTCATTTGATTGGTACTATTCTTATCCCCTTTTTTCATTTTAACCCCAAAAAGTACGAATTTCGAAAAATCTGTTTATTTGAAGTGTCTACGCAATCAGAGGAATGTATACACCTAATTTCATTATTCCAGGTGTAGCCGTTTGATTGGTACCATTTTTATCCCTCCGTACCCATTGTATCCCTTGAAAGTACGCATTTGAAAAAACCTTTTATTTTTCATGTCTACGTAGTCAAAGGAATGCATACTCCGAATTTCATGACTCTAGCTGCGGTCATTTGGTTGGTACTATTTTTATCCCCTTTTTCTATTTTGACCCCAAAAAAGTACGAATTTCGAAAAATCAATTTATTTTCCCTGTCTACACAGTCAGAGGAATGTATACTCCAAATTTCATGACTCTAGCTGCCGTCATTAGATTGGTACTATTTTTATCCCCTTTTTTCATTTTAACCCCAAAAAGTACGAATTTTGAAAAATCCGTATATTTTACTTATCTATGCAATCAGAGGAATGTATACACCGAATTTCATTATTCTAGGTGCAGCCGTTTGGTTGGTACCATTTTTATCCCTCTATTCCCATTTTACCCCTTAAATGTACGAATTTGGAAAAAATAATTTTATATTATGTATCTACTCAACTAGAGGAATGTACACACCGAATTTCGTGTTTCTGTTGTCGATTAATATGTACCATTTTTATCCCTTTTCTGTCCCATTTCACCCCCTACAAATAAGAATCACTTTATGGTAGACTTTTTTGCTATAATGGGAATGCGCATACCAAATATCAAGCAAATATAAACAGACATATTCAAAAAACATGCTTAAATACGCTAAAATATTAGGGTTTATTATGGGTATTTTTAGTCCTTGTGAGAGAAAAATGTTTCCCTTTGGGCCGATTTCGCCCCGTTTCAATCCCAACTGATCTACGACTCTAAGACGCACGATCTTTCTTTTAGATGCTAGCGTGCTTTAAACAGACGGACGGACATCTTAGAATTTTATGACGATTAAGAATATATATACTTTATAGGGTCTCAGATCGATATTTCAAGGTGTTACAAACGGAATGACAAAGTTAGTATACCCCCATCCTGGATGTGGAGGGTATAAAAACATCGAAATAAATGTGAATAGGACAGTTCATGAGTTGTGGCAATTGGTGTAGCATCATAGTCTAGCATTGTACTGGAAGTTGCACCCCTTTTTTCCATGCTTTATATAAGGTTACTTTCTATATATGTTTGTGTGCCACAAAATTTGAAATCAATTTTTGAAAGCTTTTTTTTCAACCAATTTTGCTCAAATTTTGCACACTTAATCATTTTCGATGACAATACAAGGAAATGGAAAAATTTGACCAATTGGACAAAGGGGCGTGGTACCTCCCATACAAACCACAAATTAAAAATCTATTATTTCTGCTCCTGATAACGGTATTTGAACAAAATTTGGTACGTCGGTTTGGTGTGCATGTTGTAAGTGCTGCTGCAAATATGGGCGGGATTGTACAAAGGGGCGTGGTACTTCCCATACAAACCACAAATTAAAAATCTATTATTTCTGCTCCTGATAACGGTATTTGAACAAAATTTGGTACGTCGGTTTGGTGTGCATTTTTTAAGTGCTGCTGCAAATATGAGCGGGATTGTACAAAGGGGCGTGGTACCTCCCATACAAACCACAAATTAAAAATCTATTATTTCTGCTCCTGATAACGCAGTAATTTTTCCTTCTACAAAAGATAACTAAAAAAGAATTTCTAGGCCCAATAGAATTCTGCTTGCATAAAGCATGGATTTGAAAAAAAATTTTTTTTTGATTTACTAGTTTCTCATGAAGTTATGTGTGGCAAAGCTAGACAAACACTGAATCAAACAACGAATCGTGAACTAACCTAATGTTTTGTGTGGTTGTTGTCTGTGGTGTGGATTATCATCATCATGATAAGCAGTTTCATTTTTTGGGGGCATCGTGTCTGTGGCACACATTCCTCCGCCCTGGTTGTTGTTATTGTTGCTGCTGCTGTTGTGCAAATGAGGGGGCTTTGATGATAAGTTTTAGGATTGTCGTAATATAAATATAAAAAAATATATATTTTTTTATTTATTTCTTGGTTTCATATCATATCATGTTTGTCAAATTGTCTGGTCGCAAGATAAGACTTCTGGCAGCCTAATGATAATTCCTCACAAATAAAAGAAAATAACAAATAAAACGTTTATGTTTTTAGATAAAAGATAAATATAGTCTCTTACATTGTCATACTAGAACGTTGACTTATTTCTTCGAAACAAAACGTGTTGTATTTTGTAAGCATGTACAATGTGGGTGATTTCTTGTAAAGGGAGCCTTTTATGCGTAAAATTTCAAAATTGATTGTAATTAAGAGTTGCAAATATATTCTGAGAAAATATTGGGGGTTGGTCATACAATTGACTGCACTAGCGGCCTCGTTGGGGCAGTTAGAGTGTTGTGGATCCCCTTTAAGGATGTAAGTATGTTCGAACAAAATGTTGGGGAGTAACAATTAATGGGGATCGTTATTACATTTAAAGCTAGGGGCGTATCCTGTGGCAGTTTTGGGCCTTACTTAAGAAAAAATATAAAAATTAAAAAAAAAGTCGTATGGGGACCACTTTAAGGGTTGATATTTTCAGAAAAATGCGGGCGTTGAAAAAATATTGGTGGTTGGTCAAACTTATGACTCCACTAGCAGCCTCCTTGGGCCAGTAAAAGCGGTGGGAGCAAATTTTGCAATTTTTTTTTTCAATGAGAGTCCCCTCAATGAGAGTAGGAGGTGTTATTATCAGCGTTAAAAAGTCCCAAATTTCATGCGCCCAAATCTCGACTTTACTGTATGAATTTTGCAAAGAACATTCCTATTAAGCATATTCTAAAAGATTGTGCCAATATCACGGTTAAATTTAGCTGTGGATGCATTTAAAGCTCATAAATGCTAAAATAGTTTAAATTTGATCATAATAGGGGTTATTTATCTCGGAAACCATGTATCGCATTGAAATGTCGTTTAGTTCGTAGAAAATAGAAATTCATTTAAAAAAGTGTAAAAGAGTCCGACCGAGGCATCGGCATTTAAAAATATTGTTAAACTATTGTCTTATTTATTTATTTTAAAAAGAATATTCTACTTATAGCTGCCAACATTGATTTAATTACAGAAATGGTAAAACCTTTTAAGTCAAATATGTAGCAATACATTCTTCGTTGGTGTATTTTGGAAAACTTATTTAAAGCATACTTTATGGATGTAAGGTTTTACTGTATGCGAGCGCATGTAAATATTGGGTCGATATTAATCTTAAGTTATTTATAAAGTTATAATTGCCGTTTGTACTCGATTAAAAAATAAAATAATTTTTATCAAAAATTTCGAAAATCGTAAAAAACAAAAAAATATATATATTTGGGCGATGCGCTGACGATTTTCAATTTCAAGGTCCTAGCTCTATTCCTTCTAATTGTTGCCGCAGCTTGTATGAAAATATTCCACTTTGGGGCGACTCCGAGGCAGTTTTGGGACTTTTTGTATATTTTTATCCCTTTTCCTCTCCCTTGGCCACGATGAAAGTCCACTTACTCGAACCGCACCATCCCCATTTTTTGCTCAAAATTAGCAGTTCTATCATATCGAAATCGAAAAGTCGTGCACTATCCCACCCCTAATATACACATTAGATGGAAGTGTATGAATTTGGAAACTTTAAACCTTTATAACTTCATAAAAAGAAGGAAAAATAACAGTAATTTGTGATCACTTTTCCCGAGTCAAAAAACTAGAAAATTTAAAATTTTCAAAATTGTCTTGTCATTTATTTTGGTTCAAGACCATAGGTTGTGCCGAAGTCTTCAGCAGAACCCAAAATTAGCAAAGAAGGCAAAGTGAGACCCTTATTGTTGCAGCTGAAAGTTGACTGCGCAGTTTCGATGGGCGCTACACCATCTCATCAGAACTTTCGCAACGAATGTATGTCTTTGACTTAAATCAGGGTTCATATTAGTACCAGCGGTCACATATTTCTAATGAGAAACGCTGATAAACAAAATATTCCACCGAACTAAGTCGACACACTAAAAATCTCACTTTGCCAATTCAATGTTGTTTGTGCATGTGCTCGCATCGCTCGCAACAATGCAAACACAACAGACCAACTATACATACAAACAACAACAATACACACGAGGTACAGTGAAGACGGGACATACCGTACAACAACAACCTTTGCATTGTTGCGAGCGATGCGAGCACATGCACAAACAACATTGAATTGGCAAAGTGAGATTTTTAGTGTGTCGACTTAGTTCGGTGGAATATTTTGTTTATCAGCGTTTCTCATTAGAAATATGTGACCGCTGGTACTAATATGAACCCTGATTTAAGTCAAAGACATACATTCGTTGCGAAAGTTCTGATGAGATGGTGTAGCGCCCATCGAAACTGCGCAGTCAACTTTCAGCTGCAACAATAAGGGTCTCACTTTGCCTTCTTTGCTAATTTTGGGTTCTGCTGAAGACTTCGGCACAACCTATGGTCTTGAACCAAAATAAATGACAAGACATACAACACAACAGACCAACTATACATACAAACAACAACAATTTTCAAAATTTTTTTAAAACTTTATATCTTCATAACTTTTTAAATAATGCTCCTATGCGATAAAGAACAATAATCTGTGATCACTTTTTGTCGGTTGGAAAAATTGAAAAAAATATATTTCCGGGTCAAAAAATTGAAATTTTTTTCAAAACTTAAATTTTTTATAACTCTTAAATAATGCTCGTACCCGATAAAGGACAATAATCTTTGATCACTTTTTTCGGTTGAAAAAATTAAATATTTGGGTTAAAAATTTGGAAAACTTTAGACCTTCATAACTTCTTAAATAATTCTCATATGCAATAAAGGACAATAATCTGTGACCACTTTTTTCGGTCAACAAATTTGAAAATTTTTAATTTTTTTTTCAAAACTTTAAATCTTCATAACTTCTTAAAAATTGCTCCTACGCGATAAAAAACAATAATGTGTGATCACTTCTATCGGGTCAACAAATTTGAAAATTTTTAATTTTTAATTTAAAATTTCCAAAATTTTTTCAAAACTGTAAATCTTCATAACTTTTTAAATAATGCTAAGGACAATAATCTGTGATCAGTTTTTGTCGGTTGGAAAAATAGAAAAAATTATATATTCGGGTCAAAAAAAGAAAAAAATTAAAATATATTTTCAATACTTTAGACCTATTATTGTCCTATAAAGGACTATAATCTGTGATAATTTTTTTGCGGTTGAAAAAATTGAAAAAATAAAATTTTGGTCAAAAAATACAATTTATTTTCAAAACTTTAGACCTTATAAGTTCTTAAATAACGTTACTACGCGACAAAGAACAATAACCTGCAATCACTTCTTTCGGGACAAAAAATTTGAATTAACTAATTTTTTTTTTCAAAACTTTAAATCTTTTTTTCACGGTTGGAAAAATTGAAAAAAAAAATAAAATTTCGGGTCAAAAAATTGTAAAAAAAATAAAATTTATTTTCAAAACTTTAGACCTTCATAACTTCTTAACTAACGCTCCTACGCGATAAATAACAATAATCTGTGACTTCTTCTTTCGGGCCAATAACTTGTAAATTTTTAATTTAAAATTTACAAATTTTTTTGTGATCACTTTTTTTGGTTGGAAATAAATAAATTTTTGGGAAAAAAACTAAAATTTATTTTCCAAACATTAACCAAAAAATTGGAAAAAGTTTAAATTTATTTTCAAAACTTTAGACCTTCATAACCTTTTTAACCACTCCTCCTATAATAGACAATAATATGTGATCATTTTTTGTGGATGGAAAAATAGAAATATTAAAATTTAGAGTCAAAAAATTGGAAAAAATACAATTTATTTCAAAGCTTTAGACCTTACAACTTCTTAAATAACGTTCCGACGCGATAAAGAACAATAATATGTGATCACTTCTATTGGGTCAACAAATTTGAAAAATTTTAATTTTTAATATAAAATTTCTATTTTTTTTAAACTTTAAATCTTCATAACTTCTTAAATAATGCTCCTACGCGATAAAGGACAATAAGCTGTGATCAGTTTTTTTCGGTTCGAAAAATTGAAAAAAAAACTAAAATTTATTTTCCAAACTTTAACCAAAAATTTGGAAAAAATTAAATTTTTTTTCAAAACTTTATACCTTCATAACTTTGTTAATAACACTCCTCCTATAAAGGATAATAATCTGTGATCACTTTTTCGGTTGGAAAAATTCAAAAAAATTAAATTTTCGGGTTAAAAAAATTGTAAAAAAATAAAATTTATTTTCAAAACTTTAACATTCATAACTTGTTAAATAACGGACCTATGGGAAAAAGAACAATAATTTGTAATCACTTTTTGCTGGGCAAAAAATTGGAAAAAAATTAAAATTTATTTTCAAAACTTTAAACGTTCATAACTTCTTAAACAACGAAAAAAGGCAATAATCTGTGATCACTTTTTTCGTTCAATTCAATTTCAAAAAAAAAAAAAATAAAATTAAATTTATTTTATTAGAGATTATTAATCTCTCTACAGGAAAAAGTTCCATAATCTGTGATCAGTTTTTTGGGTAAAAAAATTTAAATTATTTTTCAAAAAACTAAAATGTATTTTTAAAACCTTAAAATATTTTTTTTCGTATCAAAACATTGGAAACAAATTAAAATTTGTTTCCAAAACTTTAAACCCTCATTATTTTTTAAATAACGTTCCTACTGGAAAAGAGACAATAATATGTGATTAATTTTTTCGGGTCAAAATATTTAAATTATATTTAAAAAAATAATAAAATTTATTTTCAAAACTTTAAACTTAATTTTTCGGGTTAAAAATTGAAAAAAAAATAAAATCTATTTTAAAAAATGTAAACCTTCATAACATCTTAAATAACGGTCCGACGAGAACAAGGATAATAATCTGTGTCCTTTTTCCCGTGTTTTTGGTCAAAAAAAAATGAAAAAAAAAAAAAATAAAATTTACTTTCAAAATTTTAAACCTTCATAACATCTTAAATTAATGTCCGACGTGAACAAGGACAATTATCTGTGTCCTTTTTCCCGTGTTTTTGGTCAAATAAATTGAAAAATAAAAAATTAAGAACCTTATTATTTCTCCCCAGGGATATGTATTGCCTCGATCTCGTAGATATGCTTCTGGTCACGTAGATACTTGCCTTCCTTTTCAGCGTTTGTTTCGAATATGCGTTGTGTTTTTGGATATTTGTTTTTTGGTATTTTCATCTTCAAGGATAACGTTCATCGTCCATCTATAGATGTAAATATTTACGTTATAAGACAGACATGAGCATTTTCAGATAATGAATTGTCAACATAAATTTTCCGCTATTGCCGAATTTTCCCCATTTGATGTTTTCAACATTTACAACAAACACATGATTGATGGCCAATTTGCACGAAATCTGGTTTCTTCCTCCCCGGCCCGGCCCGGCCCGGCACGGCACCTTACACTCAAATATTCGTGGTGCTGGTGGCCCCACATAGTTTCAACATTTCTATTGGCGTAGTTTTACAAAATTCCTCTGCTGTCGTTGTTTGTTTAGTTGAGTGTCCGACCGATATAAATTTACACAAAGTTGACCCTGATGTAAATATAGCCGCGCTGGCGGACAAGCAAACATTTTCTTTTTTCATTTACATCAATGGCCGGGTACAAAGTCCGAGCAAAAAGGCGATCATTCAAATTCATGTATGTATATGTACTTACATGTATAGATATACTCGTCGTACATACAACATATTCAATGAACGGCAGTAAAATTGTAGGCGTTTTTTAACACGTCCCTTGTTCCGCTCCGTTCTCTTTCAATGATAAGTTTCGAGATGGAAACAATTCTTGTTGAAGTGTTTCATTTGCTCATTACGTGTCCAGAGTTACTTGATCATTTACTCACTCTTTGGGCTTGGAAATCTCTTTGCCCTACACCCTACATTACACCTCGTACACACGATGTTGGGTTGGTAACACCAAACTTCATTATACCTTAGATACGAACAAAAATGATGGACATAATCCACTTCATTCCGTGTGTAGCACCTTGAAATATCAACCTGTGACCAAACAAAGTACATATATATCGGTGACAATGTAAAAAAAATATTTTTTTATTTTGAGCAAAAAATTAAATTTGTATTAACCTTTTGTTATCCCAGCTTAAAGAAAAAACCTTATAAATTTTAAATACATGTATAAAAATTAAATAAAAATAATATTTTTAAATTAAAAAATAGAAAAATCTGAGAAGATTATGGTTTCCCTAATATATTAAAGTTCAAACATAATTATTATGAATTTTATGATGTCTAAAATTTAAATTCATCTTAGAATTTTAAATATATAAAAAATAATTAAATTCGTCCCACTCCTCAGCTATTCAGAAAATACAGGGTTTTCCAACAAGAGGTGTTATTTTGGAATTCAAAGAAAAATGTCATTTTTGAGGTAAATGATCGAATGTTTATTTCATAATAAAGAGGAAGGTATGCCGTTAATAATGGACCATATCCTTTTCATGAAATTTTCCATAACCAAATCGCAAAGTGGCTGTCCTATCTCTTCGATAGCCTCACGAATTCTATCTTTGAGGTCTCGACGCTGGGACAAATGGGGCAAAAAGGGTGAAACATCAAACCTTTGTCCTGACTAAACGGCAGGAGCTAGAAACATGAAATTCGGTGTGTTCCTTGCAATGACCATGCAGACGAGCTACAAATAGGGATTTTTCGAAATTTGTACTTTTAAGGGAGGATAGAGACAAAAAGGGATAAAAATAGTACCAATTTAAGAATTGCAGCTAGAATCGTGAAAATCGGTATTTACATTTCTCTGACAACGTAGACTTGCAATATAAATTGATTTTTCGAAAATTGTACTTATAAAGGGTGAGCGGGACAAAAAGAGATAAAAATGGTACCAACTAAAGTATTACAGCTAGAATGTTGAAATTTGATATGTAAGTTCTTCTGACCATGTAGAAGCGCAGTAAAATTGGATTTATACTTATAAGAGGTTAGCGGGATAAAAAGGGATAAAAATGGTACTAATTTTAGTATTGCAGCTATAGTCGCGAAATATGGTGTGTAAATTCCTCTCACCACATTGAAGCGGAATATAAATGCATTTTGTACTTTTCAGGGTTGAGCGAGACAAAAAGGGATGCAAATGGTACCAACTAAAGTATTGCAGCTAGAATCTTAAAATTTTATGTGTAAGTTCTTCTGATCATGTAGAAGCGCAGTAAAATTGGATTTTGCGAAATTTGTACTTATAAGAAGTGAGCGGGACATGAAGGGATAAAAATGGTACAAACTAACGTATTGCAGCTATAGTCGTGAAATTTTGTATGTAAATATAATATAAATAATATAAATGCATTTTGTACTTTTAAGGGTTGCGCGGGACAAAAAGGGATAAAAATGGTACCAACTAAAGTATTGCAGCTAGAATCCTAAAATGTTATGTGTAAGTTCTTCTGATCATGTAGAAGCGCAGTAAAATTGGATTTTCCGAAATTTGTACTTATAAGAAGTGAGCGGGACAAAAAGGGACAAAAATGGTACCAACTAAAGTATTGCAGCTATAGTCGTGGAATTTTGTATGTAAATTCCTCTCACCACATAGAAGCGCAATATAAATGCATTTTGTACTTTTAAGGGTTGCGCGGGACAAAAAGGGATAAAAATGGTACCAACTAAAGTATTGCAGCTAGAATCTTAAAATTTTATGTGTAAGTTCTTCGAAATGTATACTTATAAGAGGTTAGCGGGATAAAAAGGGATAAAAATGGTACTAATTTAAGTATTTCAGCTATAGTCGTGAAATTTGGTGTGTAAATTCCTCTGACAAGGTAGAAGCGCAATCCTAATGGATTTTTTTTCGAAATTTATACCTATAAGGTGTGAGCGGGACAAAAAGAGATAAAAATAGTACCAACTAAAATATTGCAGCTATAGTCGTGAAATGTTGCGCTTAAATTCCTCTGACAACGTAGACTTGCAACATAAATGGAGTTTTCTAAATTTGCACTTGTAAGGGGAGAGCGGGACCAAAAGGGATACAATTTTTTTCAAATAAAAGGCTCTGCGATTGTAATTTTTTGTTAAAAACTGGGTAGAAAATGATAAAAAATATATATACGAAGGGAGTTCAGCTAAAACAGTGCACATCGACAAGCACATTCCTTTGACTGTATATGAGTGCTATATTTCCAATTTACTATTTTAGAAAAGAAAATCAAATAAATACTATCCTAAAACAGAGACGGATAAAACTCATAACAAATACCAAGCTTTTTCGCGTGCGAAGCAGCGGGTACTGCTAGCATATATATATATACAAATTTTGCTCCCAAATGTTTAACCGATTTTGACCAAACTTTACATATTATATTTCATCTATAAACAGAACAGAATTGAATTGTAATTGGGTAGAAAGTGAAGTGTATCATATAGTCGGCTCCGTCCGACTTAAGACTTTCTTTACTGGTTTAAAAAGGAAGAAAAATTGTACCAACCAAATACTCGCAGCTAGAGTCATGAAATTCAGAGCATACATTCATCTGAGTGTGTAGACACGAAAAATAAAAAGGTTTTTCCAAATACGCACTTTCAAGGGATACAATGGGAGCAGAGGGATAAAAATGGTACCGACCAATCCGCTGAAGTTGATACCATGAAATTAGGTGTATGCATTCATCTGACTGTGTAGACGCGAAACATAGAGGAATTTTCTTTTTTCGGAATTTGTACTTTTAGGCAAAAAATGTGACAAAAGGTTATCCCCTTAAAAAAGATACCCACCAAACGGCTGCAGCTATAATAGTGAAATTCGGTGTGTAAAATGCTGTGACTGTGTTGATGCGAAAAATAAAGATTTATTTCGATATTCGTGCCTTTAGGATCAAAACGGGATAAAATTGGTGCCAAACAAACGGCTGTAGCTAGAATCATGAAATTCAGTGTTTACACTCGTAGACTCGCAAAAGGAGGACTGGCAACGCCTCTAATCATTCGGTAATAGTGTGGAATGCACTCCGTGTTGGAGGGTATATAAGATTCGGGGCGTTCGCACTTAATTTAGTTTTTATTTGTTTTAAATATTTTTATTTTTTTTACTAGAATTCCAATTTTTGCCGAAGTTATCTTTAATATTTGAACTCACATTTTGGAAATATAGATTCGATCACACCCGCTTATATATTCAATTAAAGGTAATTATGATGGCTACAAATGTCTCCAAAAAATTAAAAAAATGAAGAAAAAACAAGTAAAAACGGCGTTAAGTTCGGCCGGGCCGAACTTTATATACCCTCCACCATGGATTGCATTCCACAGAGGTTGTCGGTTTTCGTAGAAGTGCAGTAATATTACAGGAAAATATAATTAAAAAAAATATATATAATATAGCCAAACCAAAACAAATACAAATATTGAAAAGTTAATTTTATAAATAAATATAAAATTTTAATTATTTCAAACCACGCTTATAAGGTAATGCTACCAATACGTCAATTCAAAAAATAAATATTCTTATATTTATATTTTCAAAAATACTTTCAAAGCCATAAATATTGGTAGATAGTGGGTGGTACAATTGGTTGTATTTCCATTCTACTTGAATTCCAAAAGTACAAATTTTGAAAATCCATTATCAGACGTACATAGTGCAAAATAACCTAACTTCATAATACAACCAATTTTTGCCGTAAAAGAAAAAGTACGAATTTGGAAAAAAACTTCTTATTTTGCGTGTCTATGCAGTCAGAGGATTGTGGTCGTTTAGTTGGTACTATGTTTATCCCTCTGTACCATTGTATCCCTTGAAAGTACTAATTTCGAAAAATCAGTTTATTTTCTGTGTCTACACACTCAGAGGAATGTATATTCCGAATTTCATGACTCTAGCTGCGGTCATTTGATTGGTACTATTTTTATCCCATTTTTTCTTTTTAACCCCAAAAAGTACGAATTTCGAAAAATCATTTTATTTTCCGTGTCTACACACTCAGAGGAATGTATACTCCGAATTTCATGACTCTAGCTGCCGTCATTAGATTGGTACTATTTTTATCCCCTTTTTTCATTTTAACCCCAAAAAGTACGAATTTTGAAAAATCGGTGTATTTTACTTATCTATGCGATCAGAGGAATGTATACACCGAATTTCATTATTCTAGGTACAGCCGTTTGGTTGGTACCATTTTTATCCCTCTATTCCTATTTTACCCCTTAAAAGTACGAATTTGGAAAAAGTACTTTTATATTATGTATCTACTCAATTAGAGGAATGTACACACCGAATTTCGTGTTTCTAGCTGTTGTCGTTTAATATGTACCATTTTTATCCCTTTTTTGTCCCATTTCACCTCCTACAAATAAGAATCACTTTATGGTGTTCCTTTTTGCTATGAGGGGAATGCGCATACCAAATATCAAGCAAATATAAACAGACATATTCAAAAACATGCTTAAATACGCTAAAATATTAGGGATTATTATGGGTATTTTTAGTGCTTGTGAGGGAAAAATTTTTCCCTTTTGGCCGATTTCGCCCCATTTCAATCCCAACCGATCTGCGACTATAAGACGCATTTATGGAAAATTTGAACGTTCTAGCTCCTTTCGTTTAGATGCTAGCGTGCTTTCAACAGACGGACGAACGGACATGGCTAGATCGCCTTAGAATTTTATGACGATCAAGAATATATATACTTTATAGGGTCTCAGGTCGATATTTCAAGGTGTTACAAACGGAATGACAAAGTTAGTATACCCCCATCCTGGAGGTGGAGGGTATAAAAAAATGTTTGTTGTGACGAAAAAAGGGAAGCTGTTATTTTGTTTTATTTAATCGCTAATATTATATGGAATAGTATACGCCTATAAGTAAAAGATCTACGAATAAATGTATAATGGCCTTCTTTGTAGACAAAAATACAAAAATAATGATTTTCTAATTTTAGATTAAATAGCGCGAAAAACTGCTTTATTAGATTATTTTTTTATAAAGGGTGTTTTTATTGAGGTATAGAACTTCGAATTGAAATAAAACACAAGAAAATCGTTTTAATGTCCACCAATTTGGCTTTATTGGAAGGATAATTTTATGCCATTAATGTTTAAATATGATTTCGGGCATGTGGCCGCCGCGGCTGGCTCGAATATAGCCAATTCTACAGGTCCAATTCCAATCTTCCATAAAGTTAATGGACAAAGCTCCAATTGCTGTGCACGGTGGCGAATCGATTCATTCGGGTCCTCTTCAACACTTTGCTCTACAGCGGCAATTGTTTCTTCGGTGCGCACTGATCGACGTCTCTGCGGATGCGTATTATCACATAGAGTAAACGTAGTGCGAAAACGATCCATGGTTAACCGAATTAATTGCTCTGATGGACGATTATGTCGACCATAAAATGGACGGAGCTTGCGGTGAACTTCGCGACTAAACCATTACTTTCGAAATAAATTTGCACGATTTGCAAGCGTTGTTCTTTTGTCAACCTGTTCATGATGAAATGGCAAACCAAACTAAATATTAATCACTTGACAGCTGACAAAATGGCCGCCAGTTAAAAAAGTGATGCCAACTTAAAGTTCTATACCCCAATAAAAAACACCCTGTAGCTGTTATCTAAACGAAAAAACCCAAGTCTATTTGAAGAAAATATTTTGATAAATGTAGAAGTTATGACCTAACGTAACCTAAGTTTTCATTTCATGGTCTCCTTCCTACTGAATATCCTTTTAAATCCTTTGTCATAGCCAAGCATCATACCATGTTTCGACAACCAATTAGGGTACATCCTAGGGTCGTTCTTAGCCGCCTCTTGTAATATTTGCGAGCCAACACTTGAATAGACTTGTTTAGTAGAGTTGTTTTACATTACACACTCGAAATATGACATCATTCCAAAGTTCAATACGCGATGTATTGAGTTTTCGGATTTATTTTTCGTTGAGTTGTGCGATTTACAATTGTTTTCGTTTATTTCGGTGCTACTGTTGCTGTTGTTGTTGTTTACAAACTCGAAGTAAACAAAAACTGATGATGATGTTATTGTTGCTGCCTTCTACATATAATTCCGATATAATGGAACAACAAAAATGCACGTAGCGTCTCGACAGCGTTTTTGGCTTATAATGAAGATTTTGTTTTTTTTTGTGCTGCTTCTCTTTATTGCGGTTGTCGTTAATTGCTGCTCGAAGTACGAGTACATGAGACCTGAAGAATCGAATCGATATCGTGGCGTACATACCCTCCTCGTATCGTATTTAATGTTTGCAAGTATTTTTGTAATTTTGTTGGCGCGTGATTTTTTGTTTTTGGCCATTCCGAATTTTAGTTAGACCTGCTGGCCGAGAAGGGGGGGGGCGCGGTGGCAAGCGGACAGCCACGGGTGTTGTTAGTTTTCCATAAATTTGTTGACTGACTGCATTTGTGTCGGTTGGCGTGTTTTGCCATAAAAATACAACAACATCCAAAGTTCATTGCTTGGACGCGTCCATTTTCACGGTCATTATTTGTCCGGGTGTATGTTTCTTTTTGTTGGTGTGTCAGGTGTGTGTAATTCGGTAACTCACCGAGTGTCGTCGTATTTTATTTCCTTAAAGAATTTCTGAGAATTGTCCGTACATAAATCGTTGTGAATTTTAAATTCATTTAATACGTAATTCGGCTTTTCATTCATAGCCAGAGTGATCATTAACATGAATAGCAAACAAAACAAACAAACCGACAAACGTCAACAAAACAAAGATCAATGTTCAATTTGTTACACTCACAAGAAATTGTCAGTTGATGGCATGAAATCAATTGGCCGCGTAGTCATAGATAAAAGAGCTGCGATCTGAGATACAGTGATGTTCAAAAGAGCGAGTGAATGGACTTCAACTGAGAAAAATTTTATTTGATATAAAAAATTGATCGATAAGATTGATTGATTTGCTGCAGATTATGCAAAATTCAAATAGAAAATGAGAACTTGAATTGATTCTTAAAAATTTCTTGAAATTTGCGCCTCAAAGGTACTTTAAGGAAATTTTAACTGCATTGGAGTACAATTTTTGAACTAAAATGCAGTAGATTTAGGAATGTTAATTTTAAATACTTCTGAGGTCTTTAACCGATTAAATAAAATATCTGTAAAAAATATATAAGCTAAATGTCTATTTGTAGAGGCGGGCAATTTATTGAAAAAAAACTTGATTTTTAAATTTTTGGTTAAAAAGCAAATTGAGCGGAAATTTTAGATAAATTAATATTTTGTTTTATTTTATAATAGACTAGCAGTACCCGCTGCTTCGCACGCGAAAAAGCCAGGTATTTGTTATTATCCGTCTCTGTTTTAGGATAGTATTTATTTGATTTTCTTTTCTAAAATAGTAAATTGGAAACATAGCACTCATATACAGTCAAAGGAATGTGCTTGTCGATGTGCACTGTTTTAGCTGAACTCCCTTCGTATATATATTTTTTATAATTTTCTACCCAGTTTTTAACAACAAATTACAACCGCAGAGCCTTTTATTCGAAAAATAATACATTTTGATGGCGCTTCATAATTCTAGCTGTAATACTAAAGGTACCATTTTTATCCCTTTTGGTCCCGCTCTCCCCATAAAAGTACAAATTTCGAAAAATCAATTTATGTTGCAAGTCTACGTTGTCAGAGGAATTTACGCACCAAATTTCATGACTATAGCAGCAATATTTTAGTTGGTAACATTTTTATCCCTTTTGGCCCGCTCACACCTTATAGGTATAAATTTCGAAAAAATCCATTAGGATTTGCGCTTCTACATTGACATAAGAATTTACACACCGAATTTCACGACTATAGCTGCAATACTTAAATTAGTACCATTATTTTTCCTTTTTGCCCCTCGTAACCCTTAGAAGTACAAATTTTGAAAAATCCAATTTTAATGCGCCTCTACATGGTCAGAGGAATTTGCGTACCAAATTTCACGATTCTTGCTATAATAATTTAGTTAGTACTATTTTTATCCCTTTTGTCCCGCTCACCTCTTATAAGTATAAATTTCGAAAAATCCAATTTTACTGCGCTTCTACATGGTCAAAAGAACTTACACATCAAACTTCAAGATTCTAGCTGCAATACTTTAGTTGGTACCATTTTTATCCCTTTTTCTCCCTCTCACCTCTTATAAGTACAAATTTCGAAAGATGCAATTTTACTGCGCTTTTACATGGTCAGAAGAACTTACACATCTAATTTGAAGATTCTAGCTGCAATAGTTTAGTTGGTACCATTTTTATCCCTTTTTGTCCCGCTCACTTTTTATAAGTACAAATTTTGAAAAATTCAATTTTACTGCGCTTCTACATGGTCAGAAGAACTTACACATCTAATTTGAAGATTCTAGCTGCAATAGTTTAGTTGGTACCATTTTTATCCCTTTTTGTCCCGCTCACCCCTTATAAGTACAAATTTCATCATTAACACTGGCCGATACAGCTGCGATATTTTCTTCAGTTCGGACTCTACGTAAGCGTGTTGGTGGTTTAATGTCCAACAATGTAAATTTTAAACCATAAATATTGGTAGATAGTGGGAGCTACAGTTGGGTGTATTTCCATTCTATTTTAATTTCAAAAGTACACATTTTTAAAATCCATTATCTCACGTACATAGTGCAAAATAATCCAACTTCATGATTCTACCAATTTTTGCGGTAAAAGTAAAAAGTACGAAATTGGAAAAATCTTTTTATTTTGCGTATCTATGCAGTCAGAGGAATGTATACACAGAATTCCATGATTCTAGCTGCGTCCAATTGGTTGCTACCATTCGTATCCCCTTTTTCCAATTTTACCCCATCAATAGTACGACTATCTAAAATCTCTTTATTTTACGTGTCTACGCAATTAGAGGGATGTACGCACCGAATTTCATCATTCTAGATGTATACAACGAATTTCATTATTCTAGGTGCAGCCGTTCGGTTGGTATCATTTTTATCCCTCTATTCCCATTTTATCCCTTAAAAGTACGAATTTTGAAAAAATAATTTCATATTAATTATCTACTCAATTAGAGGAATTTACACAGCGAATTTCGTGTTTCTAGCTGTTGTCGTTTGATATGTACCATTTTTATCCCCTTTTGTCCCATTTCACTCCCACCCGTGGCTAGATCGTCTTAGAATTTTACGACGATCAAGAATATATATACTTTATAGGGTCTCAGGTCGATATTTCAAGGTGTTACAAACGGAATGACAAATGTACACATGACAAAGTACAGGGTGGCTGATGAATGACACTACATTAAGAAACTAAAATAACTTTTTGTTTAATTCATGTAAATTACTTTTTCTTTGTTCATTTGACAACCGATACATTTTTATTAAACCTTTTTAACGGGTTTAAAAATAAAAGAATTTAAATGACTTGACGATAGCCGGTGACGTATGTGCAAAATTCATTATTCATTACATCCTGTAGAGTTGCAGTAAGAATTGTCTCAATTGTTGTTGGAATGCATTGCTTTAAATCATCCATTTTTTTGATTTGGCTTGTAAACTTCCAGATGAAATAACCCCACAAGAAAAAGATAGGTGCAGTGAGGTCACGAGACTTTGGGAGCCAACGAAATGTCGAGTGTCTAGAAATCACCTTCTTGGGGAACTTTCGCAGCAATTCTCTCTCATAGCAGGACCTCTTCAAATCTCTAAATATTGTTTATTTATTCTGTTGCTTTCTGTCACTGTTAGGGAAAAACGTGATGCATCTCGATCAATTCTAACAGTCCACACAAGTCTTGAAGTTCCTGGTTTTAGGAGAGAGCTATTTGATTGGTACCGTCTGCCTCATTTTCGCATTGTGAACCTAAAAGTACAAAAAAACTGATTTTGTTTTGCACGTCCACAAAACCAGCCAGTCATAAATATTATAAATACAGCCGTCTTAATTTATAAAACATTATATAGATTAATTTTTTTATTTTCCGTTTTTATACCCTCCACCTCCAGGATGGGGGTATACTAACTTTGTCATTCCGTTTGTAACACTTTGAAATATCGACCTGAGGCCCTATAAAGTATATATATTCTTGATCGTCATAAAATTCTAAGACGATCTAGCCATGTCCGTCCGTCCGTCTGTTGAAAGCACGCTAGCATCTAAACGAAAGGAGCTAGAACGTTAAAATTTTCCATAAATGCGTCTTATAGTCGTAGATCGGTTGGGATTGAAATGGGGCGAAATCGGCCCAAAGGGAAAACATGTTCCCTCACAAAATACCCATAATAATCCCTAATATTTTAGCGTATTTAAGCACATCTTTTGAATAATCTGTTTATATTTGGTATGCGCATTCCCCCTACAGCAAAAACGTGAACCATATAGTGATTCTTATTTGTAGGGGGTGAAATGGGGGAAAAAAGGGATAAAAATGGTACATATTAAACGACAACAGCTAGAAACACGAAATTCGGTGTGTACATTCCTCTAATTGAGTAGATACATAATATAAAAGTATTTTTTCCAAATTCGTACTTTTAAGGGGTAAAATAGTAATAGAGGGATAAAAATGGTACCAACTAAACGGATGTACCTAGAATAATGAAATTCGGTGTATACATTCCTCTGATTGCATAGATAAGTAAAATACACGGATTTTTCAAAATTCGTACTTTTTGGGGTTAAAATGAAAAAAGGGGATAAAAATAGTACTAATCAAATGACCGCAGCTAGAGTCAGGAAATTCGAAGTATACATTCCTCTGACTGCGTCGACACGGAAAATACGCGGATTTTTCAAAATTCATACTTTTTGGGGTTTAAATGAAAAAGGGGATAAAAATAGTACCAGTCTAATGGCCGCAGCTAGAGTCATGAAATTCGGTGTATACATTCCTCTGAGTGTGTAGACACGGAAAATAAACTGATTTTTCGAAAAAATAGTACCAACTAAACGATTACAGCTAGAATGATGAAATTCTTATTGCGTAGAAACGTCAAGGGGGTAAAAATGGTACCAACCAAATGGGCGCAGCTGGAATCATGGAATTCGGTGTATACATTCCTCTGACTGCATAGACACACAAAATAAAGAGTTTTTTTTCAAATTCGTACTTTTTCTTTTACTCCAAAAATTGGTTGGATCATGAAGTTAGGTTATATTGCACTATGTACGTCTGAAAATGGATTTTCAAAATTTGTACTTTTGGAATTAAAATAGAATGGAAATACAACCAACTGTAGCACCCACTATCTACCAATATTTTTGAAAATATAAATATAAGAATATTTATTTTTTGTATTGACGTATTGGTAGCATTACCTTATAAGCGTGGATTGAAATAATTAAAATATTATATTTATTTATAAAATTATTTTTTCAATATTTGTATTTGGTTTGGCTATATTAAAAAAATTATATTTTCCTGTAATATTACTGCACTTCTACGAAAACCGACAACCTCTGTGGAATGCAATCCATGGTGGAGGGTATATAAAGTTCGGCCCGGCCGAACTTAACGCCGTTTTTACTTGTTTTATTTCAAAGATACCGCCTTTTTGCCCAATAATAAATTTGACGTTGCTCGATCAGCGGATGTTGACTTGTGGATCTTCTGTTTTCCATGTTAAACCGACCAGATCCGTTTGCAAATCGTCAGTAAAAAATCCAAATTTAATTTCCACAGGTAACTGAAAATTATATTTTATTTGTATTGACCACGACCCAGCTTAATACATATTCCTTTCAAATATTCGGCAGTTTTTTCTTCTTTCGTTTTTTTTTTTCATATTTTGAATTTGTATGTTACATCTTTAAGGACTTGATTTCATTGTGAAGACGATTGTTCCTCGTGCGTTCTTGTGTAACGCACTGTATTAATGGCAACGAGGTGAACAAAAACTGACAACATAAATCATCATTTGTTTATTGTTGTTGTGTCGGTGATGATGGACTCTATGCCCACAAGGCCGATCGATTGAACGTGCGTCATGCGCTAGTATTTTGTTAACACCTGAGCAGAGCACAAAAAAATAAACAAAAAATATATATTCTTCTCAAAAAAATGTATTTGATGTGGGGAAACCACAACCAACAACACACAAACCAACAGTGTAATCTGGAGAATTGTGTTCTTCTCATTTAAACATTCGCTCACATCAGTAGACATAGTAGTTCAGGCTTATCACAGTTTTCAGGCCGTGCAAACAAAAAAACAATATCCACACCTTCCCGAGATAACATAAATTTCAGTTTGAACTTGTTCGTACTGCCACAAAGCCGAATAAATATCTTATCTGTCCGCAATTGTTCGAGAGTTTTGTCCCACTGTAGTATATTTCGAATTTTATCTTCGTTTACCTGAAGGCTGTGATTAACATGCAAAACAAAAAATAATAACTTTGTTTCGTTTCCTTGCCGAGTACTTACTTTTTATGTCGTCTACAGATTTCTTTCTTAGTCATAAAAAAATGAAAAAAAAAAATATTTGTTTGACTGATATGTGATACTGGCCGTTTGTTGCTGGCAATTATCAAGGCGACCACATAATCACCTGCGAATATATTTAGCAAATATTGCAAAATTTAGGTAAAGGTGATATTTTTCTTATCTCCCGCCATCGCATCGAGGTGGCTATTTCAATTGAGTGTGTTAAAAACGGTTTAGACGGGGATAAGATTGGGGGTTATATTAAATTATTGTTATCGGCTCATAATCGTTTTATGAGTTCTGTCCTTCTGGGGTACGTTAACACATATCGGAACATAGTTTATGGTCAAAGTACAGATTGGCAATGTTGCTGATATGCCTCTATAGTGATAATTTTTTGAAACTAAAAGAGGAAGCCGGCCAAATTGTTGACTTACGGAAGATCAACAAAACAACAGCTAGAAACTTCGGTGTGTATATCTCTTAAAGCGTAGAGAAGTAATATAATGAATGTTGGGTAAAAATGGGCAAACATGTATATGGCAAATGTCTGTTGAATGAATCATAAAATTAGGTACATATATTCCAGTAAAATATAATATTATATATATATATATATTATAATATATAATAATATTTAATAGATATATATCTAATTTCAGGATCAAACCCGTTGAAGTTTTGTATATTTTGAGGGTTTACTCAAACAGTCATAAATTTTATTCTGCGAAAGGCAATGAGACATTTGTTGTTGGTTTTTTGCGCAAAAAATGAAAATTAGAAAAAAATAATTTGTGATTTTGTTTTTTTCACAGAAATATTGAAACTTATTTTTTCATAAAAGAATTAATAATTATAAAATAAATACTTGTGAGTATTTTAACATTTTAGCTGATATATCACAAACACACTCTGAATTTGCAAAGTATTTGGAACACTGATGCAAACATTTGTTGAGAAAAAAATTAAAACATAAAATAGTTTCCATCGAAATTTTAATGTTCATCAAATTGGCACTATGCAGATAGAAAATAAAAATGTGGTATCCTAGATCTAAAATTTATTATACCCTTCACTAGGGTATTATGTCTTTGTGCATTTGTTTGTAACATCCAAAAGGAAGCGAGATAGACCCATTGTTAAGTATACCGATCGACTTAGAATCACTATCTGAATTGATTTAGCTATGTTCGTCTGTCTGTCTGTCCATCCATCTGTTCTTGTAATCAAAGTACACGTCGCAATCCGCTTAGGAAACCACATAATTTAATCGATTTTGATCATTTGGCACAACACCTTATATTTTGACTAGAAACATCTATAGTGAATTGGCTTATATCGTGAAACACTGATTCTACTTTTTCTGCTCTAAAAAACACATATTTTAAAAGATTTTGATGGGATCAAGATATATTGCACATGGAAACATACATTGCGAAAGTGGGTATCATTGATATAGGACAAATTCTAAAATCCTCACCCACTAGGCACAGCCCGACTATAGCCTTTCTTCACCTGTTTATACTCTACACCACTTCGTGGTCAAGGGTATTATAAGTTAGTTCCGCGCCAAATGTTTGTAACACCGAGAAATAATGGAGCTAGACCCACCTTTAAGTATACCGATCGGCTTAGAATCACCAGCTGAGTCGATTTAACGATGTCTGTCTGTCGGTCCGTCTGTCCGTCTGCTGTCCATCTATGCTTGTTCGCACTCTACAGGTCGCAATTGTTATCCGATTGTCATGAAACTTGGCAGAAGATATTTTTTCTGGCCAAGGACCATCGGTATTAAATTTGGAGGAAATCGGTTCAGATTTAGATATAGCCCCCATACAAATGTCACTCCCGATTTGACTTTACCCGCCCTATAAAGCACGTATAGTACGCGATTTTCTTCAAATTTGGCTTAACACCTTATAATCACACTAGAAATACCTGTGGCGATAGCGGGTTAGATCGGTTCAGATTTAGATATAGCCACCATACAAATGTCGCTCCCGATTTCACTTTTTCCGCTTTAGAAACCACATATTGTACCCGTTTTTCTTTAAAATTGGCACAACATCTTATAATCTAACTTAAAACACCTATGGTGAAAGTTGGTAAGATCGGTTCAGATTTAGATATAGCCCCCATACAAATGTCGCTCCCGATTTGACATTTTCCGCTCTAGAAACGACATATTGTACCCGATTTTCTTTAAATTTTGCAGAACATCTTATAATCCAACTAGAAACACCTATGCAAAAACTGGGTAAGATCGGTTCAGATTTAGATATAGCCCCCATACAAATGTCGCTCCCGATTTGACATTTTCCGCTCTAGAAACCACATATTGTACCCAATTTTCTTTTAATTTGGCACAACATCTTATAATCCAACTAGAAAAATCTACGCAGAAAGTGGGTAAGATCGGTTCAGATTTATATATAGCCCCCAAACAAATGTGGCTCCCGGTTTTACTTTTGCCGCTTTAGAAACCACATATTGTACTCGATTTTCTTTAAATTTGGCACAACAGCTTATAATCCAAGTAAAAAAACCTATGGTGAAAGTGGCTAAGATCGGTTCAGATTTAGATATAGCGCAAATACAAATGTTTTACCATTTTGCCCAAACTATACATATTATATTTCACCTATTTCGTTCCAGATTTCAATATACCCGCATACAAATGTCCTTTCCTATTTAACATTTTTTGTCAAACACATACATTTACAGGATACAAAAATCCTTCCCGTTTTCACTTTTTCACCGAATTAAATTGTATTCGGATTGAAAGTGGAGTGTATCATAGAGTCGGCCCCGCCCGACATTAGCCTTTCCTCACTTGTTTTTTTGATGAATTTTAGGTTTTTTTTGATTTTTTCTTGGAACACAAATTCATGTAGTTTTGAGAGATGTGAACTGGAATGACCAAACTTGTATCTACATTTGTTTAAAATTAGTTTTAGTGAAAACTTCAACAATTCAGTCAATTACTGATGGATTTTTTAGGGGTATTTCTTGCTTGTGAATTTATCACCACACATCAAGTTTACAAAACAAATTATTATATATGAACATAATTAATGAAATGGAAGAGTTCAGTTTCCGTAGGGTAGCTTTGAGGAGAATTTGAACTAGAATCAAGATCAAAGCTTGACCTAATTTCAAGCTAAAGTTTGTATTTGACATGAGGAAATATTGCTATAGTCGGAAGGAATTTAAATAATATTTTTTTTGGAACCACAGTACAACATCCGTTGTAAATACGTTGCCGCATTTTCGATGTCGATCACAGTGCAGACCTCTCTGCTAATTTGATAACCTGCTAACAAAAAATGAAAACTTTCCAGAAACACAATCTTAGCATATAAAGTTCAATTCGAGCCTTTCATTTTTCGTTTGAATGTGAGACGAGAAAAGTGCCAATTGGGCGTGAACTTAATAAAAATTGCTGGCAAGTGGAAATGTTTATTTAAAAAAAAAATATCAACCCAACATCTTGAAGTCGTCTTGTGTTGCGATGGTGGAGGAGGAGGAGGTGGCCGGGTGATCGACACCAGCATTAGTCGGCGTTATTTTTGGAAGGGGGGTTTATTTACCTTCGTTTATTTCTTGTTTGCATGTCTGCAGCAAAAGTACACCGAACTTTGATGGAACAATGGAACGAACTGCAACAGCAGCAGCAAGAGCATCACCACCAGCAGCAACAATAAAAAAATTAGTATGTCTGCCCGTGTTTCCATGGCAGAGTGCTAATCGTAAAAACGCAACAGGTTTTTGAATCTTTTTAACCAAATAATCCAAATATAATATGGATTTATTCACGAGTACAACAACAACACAGTGCATACAACGCGCATAAATGCACTTGCATGTATGTATATTAGGGTAGCTCATGCAATGGATTTTTTTTGTATTTCAACAATGGTTGGTTTGTAGTTTTAGTTCAATCGTAAGATCACTTCGAAAAGAAAAATAAAGTCTGAAATTCTAAAACAAAATGAATTAGTAGTTTCAGTGTTTTTCTAATGCTTCTACATATAGGGTGGGCCATGTAACATTTTAGCATTCATTTTTATTTTCAGGTTTATGTTTGACATTTGCAAAATGGGACGCATGCCTTCGAGCAAAATTGGGAAATATTAAATATTTACTTCCAAAGTAGTATGTCTTTAATGCAGACTGTAAGAAATTTAAGTGGAAATTTTTCGTGTTTTCATATGAAGCTCATTATCATCTCAATGGCTATGTCAATGAACAAAATTGCCGCATATGGGATTCGGAGAACCCACATGAGATTATTGAGAGGTCAACGGGTCATTGTTTGCTGTGGATTTTGGTCTGTCGGCACCATTGGGCAGTGTATTGAAAAATTGGTTTTATCGGATGAGGTAATGTCGAGCCAGTCGTGGTAGTCATATGAATTACTAGCAGTGCCCGCTACTTCGCATGCGGAGAATTTTTTTAGTTGTTATCAGTTTTATCTAGCTTTGGATAGTAATTATTGAATTTTCTTTTGGTGGATATAGATAAATCTAAAATAGTAATTTGGAAACCTGTTCTTAGATAGCACTCATACACTGTCAAAGTCATGTGCTTGTCGAATTGCACTATTTTAGCTGCACTCCCTTCGAATGTATCATTTTTTTCATTTTCTACCCAGATTCGAACAAAAAATTACAGCCGCAGGGGCTTTTATATCCTCGATCTAAGGTTTCTAGATGCAGCCGGCGATTTTATAACTTTTTGCACCTCTTTCCCAAAAAGTAGACATTTCGAAAAATCACTATAGGCAACATCTGTTCTCGCTTCTCCCCAAAAGCATGTATGTACTTTATTTGGTAGCAAGTTTATGCTTTTTCGTCCCGCAACCTCCTGATAAGTACAATTTTTTTAAATACCCATTTATGTTCCGCGTTTACGTAATTAAAGGGTCGTACACCATTTTTATCCCTCTCACTCCTTAACAGTACAAATTCCAAAAAATCAATTTATGTTGCTCGCCTACGTGGTCGAAGGAATGTACACGATTCTGGCAAGATTATTTTAGTTGGTTCCATTTTTATCCCTTTTTGTCTGGCACATCCCTTAAAAGTACAAATTTCGAAAATTCTCTTTCACTGCACTTCTGTGTGATCAGATGATTTAACATACAAAATTTTACGATTCTAGCTGCAATAATTTAGTTGGTACAATTTTTATCTCTTTTTGTCCCACTCGCTCCTTGAAAGTGTAAAAATGCATTTATATTTCACTTCTGTACGGTGATAAGAATTTACATATCAAATTTCACGTTTCTAGCTGTAATATTTTAGTTGGTACCATTTTTATCCCTTTTTGTCCCGCTCACTCCTTAAGAGTAGAAATTCCAAAAAATCAATTTATGTTGGCCGTCCGTCTACTTGGTCGGAGGAATGTACTCGCCGAGTTTCACGGCAATACTTTATTTGGTACAATTTTAATCCCTTTTTGTCTTGCACATCCCTAAAAGTACAGATTTCAAAAAATCTTCTTTTACTGCACCTCTACGTGTTCAGATAAACGATTCTAGCTGCAATAATTTAGTTGGTACCATTTTGATCCCTTTTGTCCCGCTCGCTCCTTTAAAGTGCAAAAATGCATTTCTATTGCGCTTATATGCGGTGAAAGGAATTCGCATATCAAATTTCACGATTCCAGCTGCAATAATTAGTTGGTACCATTTTTATCCCGCTCACTCCTAAGTACTCAAAAGTACAAATTTCGAAAAATCAATTTATGTTGCCCGTCTACTTGCTCCTTGCACCCATTAAAAGTACAAATTTCGAAAAATCCTTTTTCACTGCACTTTTACGTGGTCAGTGGAATTTACACATCAAACTTCACGATTCTAGCTGCAATAATTTAGCTGGTACCATTTTTACCCTTCTTTGTCCCGCTCACCCTTAATAGTGTAAAATGCATTTTTATTGCGCTTCTATGCGATGTGAGAAATTCCAAAAAATCAACTTATGTTGCCCGTCTACTTGGTCGGAGGCATGTAGACGCCGAATTTCACGATTCTAGCTACAATACTTTACTTGGTACCCTTTTTGTCCCTTTTTGCCTCTCTCACACCTTATAAGTACTAATTTCGAAAAATCAACTTTTACTCACTTCTACGTGATCAGAGTAATTTACACATCAAAATTCACGATCCTAGCTGCAATAATTTATTTGATAGCATTTTTATCGCATGCGCTCCTCAAAAGTGCTTATATTCGGTGAGAGGAATTTACATATCAAATTTCACGATTCTAGCTGTAATACTTCAGTTGGTACCATTTTTGTCCCTTTTTGTGCCGCTCACTCCTTAAAGGTACAAATTCCAAAAAATCAATTTATGTTGCCCGTCTACTTGTCGGAGAAATGTACACGGCGAATTCCATGCAATACTTTAGTTGGTACCATTTTTATCGCTTTTTGTCCCGATCGCACAAATTTCAAAAAATCCATTTATCGGCAAAAGTGCAGTTTATGGGGCGCACCTAAAAAATGTCACGAATCCCAAAATAACCCCAGAAACACGAAAATGAAGTCCAAAATAGGCGCACGGGCCCATGGAGCCCGTGTCAAGTGTGGGTAGTCAAATGAACGGAAATTTTCTGTCGATGACATATATGCAAACAAAAATGTGTTAATGTGGACCCAGTAGGAATGAAACTAAATTTTAAAGGAAAGGAAATTTCTTATAGATGTCATACATGATAAAAATGAAGGTTGTACCCAGTAGGCCTCCCGAGGCCCGGAAAATGAGAAAATGAATTTTCGTGTGGGTTCTCAAATGAACGGAAATTTTCTGTAGATTACATATATGTAAAAAATATTATTGTGGACCTAATTTTCCTTATAATATATATGTGGAGAAAATTTGGTTAACTGTAAATTAATATTGTATAAAAAATCAATCCATTTATGATCAATGATTAATATTATCGCGCGATTTTTTTCAAAACAAGTTTGAAATTTAGTTTTAATTAAAAAATTATGTTATGTAAAGAGCGCCGCAGACGAAAAATATTTGAGAAGGTGAACTTTGTAAAATCATAAATATTTGCATTAAAATTAAATTTAAATAAATTAAATTTGTTAATAAGTTGCTATCGTTGGAGTTACCCCGGAATTACCGCGTGGAGGTGATAGTACAATTTTGAATCCCCATCAGGTGACTTTTTTAACGTGAGTTCCCTTGCCTTCTGTTTTAATTTTTTTACTGCACTAAAAATCCGGCTATGCAGATTATAGGTTACCTGCGTCGTATTGGAGCCTCGTTTTCAGCTTTGTTTAGTAGATCTAACATTTACCGGAAATTTCCTTTCGATTGAGTACACTCACTTAAATTAAGCTTCAGATTCCGATTTTGCGGACCTCTGGGGGTCTACTGGACGTACAAAAAATATTTTATTTCTCATTAATGACATCTAAAGGGTGTCCCAAGAAGAGCGCAATTTTTAAATCTGGCAACATTCGAAGTGTCTTTGTTTGACATTTGAACAATTGTTATTGTTTGTTAGTAGAAGGTACGAGGTTAGTAAAAATGGATCGCTACACGAATGAACAACGCATTCTCATTGTGAAATTGTTTTACCAAAATGGTGAAAGTTTTGCGGCTACAGTTCGCAAATTGCGATCAATATGGGGTCACAATAATGCTCCAAAAGAGTCAACTGTAAAGAGATTAATGGATAAATTTGCCGAAACTGGGTCTGTTAGTGATGTAAAGACAACAACGCGCCATCGACCAGGTCGATCGACCGAAAATGTCGCAGCTGTACGTGATGATGTCGCTCAAACTCCATCCACCTCAATTCGACACCGAGCTCAGCAAATTTGTGTCTCCAAATTCACTTTGCAGCGAATTTTGACGAAAGATTTGCATCTTCATGCATTTAAAGTTCAATTGACTCAGGAACTGAAGCCAACTGACCATGGACAGCGAAGGGAGTTAGTTAATTGGGTATTGGAGAGACAACATGAAAATGCTGATTTTGCCGATAAAAGCATCTTCAGTGACGAGGCCCATTTTCATCTTGATGGCTTCGTCAATAGGCAGAATTGTCGCATTTGGGGTGCGGAAAATCCTCGAGTGATTCACGAGAAGCAAATGCATCCTCAACGTGTCACTGTGTGGTGTGGTTTTTGGGCTGGAGGAATCATTGGACCTTTTTTTTATGAAAATGAGGCAGGTCAAGCGCAAATAGTCAATGGTGTTCGGTATCGTGAAATGATAACCAGTTTTTTCTTGTGTAGAATTGAAGAAATGAATGTGGAGGGCATGTGGTTCCAACAAGACGGCGCCACATGTCATACAGCCAGAGAAACAATTCAATTGCTGCATCAGTCATTTCCCGGTCGTGTTATTTCGCGTTTTGGAGATCAGAATTGGCCGCCTAGATCGTGCGATTTAACACCATTAGATTTTTTTCTTTGGGGTTTTTTGAAGTCAATGGTTTACGCGAATAAGCCGACGACGACTCAAGCCTTAAAAGACGAAATTGGACGCTGCATTAATGAAATACCGCAGCATTCATGCAAAACGGTCATTGAAAATTTCATTAAAAGATCGCGTGCATGCCAGCAAAGCCGCGGCGGCCATCTGCACGATATATTGTTCCATACATAACCTCATTCTGTCTACTTCACGATATAATAAAGTTTCACGATTTTTTTTTAAATATCTGTGTTTTATTTAAAATTAAAAAATTGCGCTCTTCTTGGGACACCCTTTATAAGAAATCTTCTTTCATTTGAGTACCCAGACTAAAATTTAGTTGCTTAAGGGCCTACTGGGTCCACAATATTACATTGAATGAAAGTGGACGGATCCGTTTTTCGGGTCCCTAGTGCCCCATGGTCCCTTGCGCCTATTTGGATCAATCTTAACAAGATAGGATATATTTTTTATTTAATTTGGAGGTGCGCCCCATAAACTGCACTTCAGCCCATTTACCTTGCAAGTCGGCGTTGTCAGAAAATATAAACACCGATTTTCACGAATATAGCTGCATTTCTTAAATTAGTACCATTTTTATCTCTTTTTGTCTCTGTCCTCCCTTAAAAGTACTAATTTTTAAAAATCCCATTTTGTAGCTCGTCTGCAAGGCACTTTCTTTAGTTTTCGTTTAGTCCGGACGAAGGTTCTTTGTTGATCCCTTTTTGTCCCATTTCACCCGCTAAAAGTACGAATTTCGAAAAAATCCTTTCCGTCCGTTATTTGAGAACTACCCTGAAAATTTCATGACCCTGCCGATTCAATCGTGATCCACCCTAATATAAATATATATGTATGTATGTATGCAAGTACTGCTCATGTGCACTGTGCCCAAGTGCATTGTACAACATTGAAATTTTATCTCGGTCTGTCTCGCTGGTTATGGGCTGTGAAAAATAAAACATCAACAAGCTAAACAAAAAATACGAGCAGGCTTTGATTATTTGCTGTGGATATGAATGAATGAATGGCAGTGGTATTTGTGTTGTCTACCGAACACTGTGACTAACTGTTGCTACTGCGGCGGCAGCGGTGGCACCCACCCACCAGCCAGCACCAGTCGAACGGACGAATAAACCGAACAAGGCCGTCTTCATCATGATTAGCAGCTCCATCGTCATCATCATCATCTTCAACACCACCCGCCATCATCAATAGCTCAGCAGCAGCAGCACATCCAGCCAGCCAGCGATTGCAATTGTTGCTGTTCGTGTCAGCAGCCGCGCGTGTTGTGGGTTGTAAATCAGAGTCGTCGACAGCAGTAAATGAAACTGAATTTCGTTAAAAGATCATTTACACTTTATTTCGCGTTTTTTTATCGAATACAAAAAAATGGAAAAGGGGAACACAAATCATCAGCAAGTACGAGGGTGGTGGGGAAGAAAGTGTTCACAGGAACGAAATTGAGTTAAACATGGAGTGAAGAATGGTCTGATGATCCACCCAGAAGAAAATCCGACCGAAATAGGGACACGTTGTCTATGAATTTCTTTCTCAACAACTCCTCCTGGATTTTGTGAACCTCAAATGGGACAATATTGACACTTAACGAAGCCATAAAGCTGAAAATGAGAGTAATTGCTTTAGATAACCTTTATTAATTTTAAAATAATGCTCCCCACGATAAAAACGTCTTGTACGTTCGAGCTACAGCGCTATTTGTCAAGAGCAACAATGTTGCAAATTTCAAATATTTCTCTCAAAGAACAAACAGGGACAAGCTGTGTTTGAATTTCTTTATCAACAATTCGTCTTGGATTTTGTGAATCTCAAATGGGACAATATTGACACTTAACGAAGCCATAAAGCTGAAAATAAGAGTAATGGCTTTAGATGACCTTTATTTGTTTTAAAATAAAGCTCTCCACGATAAAAACGTATTGTACGTTGTACGTTGTTGCAAATTTCAAATATTTCTCTCGAGCTCGTTACTACTATTTTATTTAAGTTATTTTCACGCCCATTTATCCTCTACCACCCCTCGCTGGCAATTGCATGCACGAGTGCATGAACATTAATTATTCACATAAATATTTAGTTTCATTTGTTTTTCTCATTCGAAATAGTCGTTGACCTTAATTCTTTCCAAAAATTCAAAACGTAAAAAACTTGTACATCAAAAATTCAGAGTCAGACACATCATGACTCAGTCAGTAGGTTCAAGCGTAAGCAGGGTGTAATGATCGGTCACAGGAAGTTGTCGTCGATCTTATCATTGGTATTGGTAGACAAATATTGAAATTGCGTCTTAGACAGTGAACGAACGAATGATCATTCAACTCGTGTATAAATCACCGGAACCGGATGAGAGGGATGGACAGCAAAAATTGGAAAGACAGTAAATTAAAACAATCACTATTTCTAAAAACTTTCAATTTCTACTTCCAACTTTTACTATTTAGTATCAAATTTTAATTCAAATGCAATTAGAAGAAAGAAGATATATTTGTAGTGACCAAAAACGTGAAAAACAATATTGCTTGTGAATTACGAAATCTGTCAAATATTTTATATCCTCCACCACAGCATGGGGGTATACTAAGTTTGTCATTCCGCTTGCAACATCTTGAAATATCGACCTGAAATCCACCCTATAAAGTATATATATTCTTGATGGTCATAAAATTCTAAGACGATCTAGCCTTCTGCGTCCGTTCCTCTTATAGCAAAATCTTAATTCTTATTTGTAGGTGCTGAAATGGGGAGAAAAGGATAAATATGGTACCTACCAATTGACAACACCTAGAAATACGAAATTCGGTGTGTGCATTCCTCTAATTGAGTAGACACGTAAAATAGCGGAGATTTTCCAATTAGTACTTTTAGGGAGGTAAAATGGAAATAGAGAGATACAAATGGTACCAACCAATGGCCGCATCTAGAATAAGAAATTCGATGTATAGATTCCTCTGATTGAACGTAAAATAAAGAGATTTTCGAAAACGTAGCTTAAGGGGCTAAAATGGAACAAGTAAGGAAAGGCTAAAGTCGGGCGGGGCCGACTATACAATACCCTACAACACTCCCTGCGTATCTACCTCGCTTTGATTACTAAACCCAGTTATTTCACGGGAGCAATTTTATGTAGTTCATATAAATTATACAGTATAAATTCATCTTTAGTCATATTTAACGAATATGGTTAATAATATGGTAATTGATCCAATTATCCGACAGACAAATACAAATTATACAGTAGTAATAGGACCGACATTTCAAAAAGGAACCTAGAGCAACATTCTGGGCCTGGTCTAAAACATGGGTCGAAAAATATCATGATATGCAAAATTTGATTAAGATCCGATGTAAGATGTAGTTTCTAGAGTTGTAATAGATCAGAATGGGCACCATTTGGGTTATGGACAGATGGGCATCACCCAAACAATTCTCATTGCAATTCAATTCGGTAAAAAAGTGAAATCGGGAAGGATTTTTGCATCCTGTAAAAGTATGTGTTTGACAAAAAATGTTAAATCGGAAAGGACATTTGTATGGGGGGTATATTGAAACCTGGAACGATGCGACCCGCTTTCAGCATGTATGTTTATTGGTGAAATATAATATGTAAAGTTTGGCCAAATTCGGTTAAACATTCGGGAGCAACAATTATATTGGGGCTATATATAAATCTGAACCGATCTTACCCAATTTCTGCATAGGTGTTTATAATTGGATTATAAGATGTTGTGCCAAATTTAAAGAAAATCGGACACAGGATGTGGTTTCTAGAGCGGAAAATATCAAATCGGGAGCGACTTTTGTATGGGGGCTATATCTAAATCTGAACCGATCTTACCCAATTTGTGCATAGGTGTTTATAATTGGATTATAAGATGTTGTGCCAAATTTAAAGAAAATCGGGTGCAAGGTGTGGTTTCTAGAGCGGAAAATGTCAAATCGGGAGCGTCATTTGTATGGGGGCTATATCTAAATCTGAACCGATCTTACCCACTTTCTGCATAGGTGCTTATAGTTGGATTATAAGATGTTTTGGGATATTTAAAGAATATCGGATTCAATATGTGGTTTTTAGAGCGGATAATTTCAAATCGGGAGCGACTTTTGTATGGGGGCTATATCTAAATCTGAACTGATCTTACCCACTTTCTGCATAGGTTTTTCTAGGTGGATTATAAGATGATGCGTCGAATTTAAAGAAAATCGGGTACAATATGTGATTTCTAGAGCGGAAAATATCAAATCTGGTCCGACATTTATATGGGGGCTATATCTAAATCTGAACCGATCTTACCCACTTTCTGCATAGGTGTTTATAGTTGGATTATAAGATGGTTTGCCAAATTTAAAATATATCGGATTCAATATGTGTTTTCTAGAGCGGAAAATGTCAAATCGGGAGCGACTTTTGTATGGGGGCTATATCTAAATCTGAACCGATGTGCTTCAAATATGTTCGTCCTTGATCCACAAAACTTACTTGTGTCAATTTTTGTTAAGATCGTACTATAATTGGGACCTGTAATTTGATTACAACAATAGATGGACAGACGGACGGACAGACAGACGGACATTGCTAAATCGATTCAAAAAGTGATTCTGAAAGAGATGGGTCTATCTCTCTTCCTTTTGGGTGTTACAAACAAATGCACAAAGACATAATACTATCGTGGAGTGTATAATCAGGCACAGTTCAGAAATATACCGTGTGATATAGACTTAGAGCCAATATATACTGATTCACATTGACTTATTGTCTTCATTGCACTGTGGAACACAGAACAACAACAAAGTTCTGATAACGGATTATGATAGAGTGGATAAAAAAATAGTATACGTTTACCGACAATTTGTTTAGTTCACGTTTGATGATGACTTTATAGGGGGGTCAATATTTCCCTTTTCGGCTCATTCTTATGATGAATCGATATAATAAAATTTTGCGATTCTTATATGTTTAGTAGAATATGTGTTCAGCAGTATTACTTAAAGTACTACGAAGAGTTTTTGTCAAACATTTTTACCATCTAACTCCTCAATATAGGTACCTTTTTGGTCCCTTTCTGCAAAATGGTTAAAAAACACCCCCGAAAAATGGGTTCAAAATGTTTTATAAAAAATATTTACCGTAAAATTCTATCATAAGTCTCTGAAAACTCAGCAAAACTCAAGACTCAACTTAAATACCAGAAAAGAGTCAAAACTTAGAATTAATTTTGGCGTTGTACTTTTTCCGAATTTATTCTAGAGTGTCCCACAAAGCACAATTTCAGGGGGCGGTGAGAATTGAAAAATATTCTACGTCAAATTTCAATATAAGTCAGAGAACAAAAGAAAGCTGTATATATTTATAACAAATACATATAAATAAAATATCACTATCCATTATTTAATTTTTAGCTCTTGGTAATTCTTCGATATAGGTATAAATATTTCATTTGGCTGGAAAACTTGTGATCTTTAAATTTAAAGCAAAGGATGCTCTCAGCAATATTACTTAAAACATTTTTGTAGAACATGTTAACCCTCCAGCTCCCCAATATGGTAGTCTTTTTGGTCCCTTTTGTAAAAATGGGTAAACATTTTTGATTTGAACTGGGATATTGTCCTGGCTCAAGACCATTTTGCTTCTATAATTAATAGAATGCAAATTTATTTACAAATGGCATGGTGACATTTATTACTTGGCTGCAGACTACCACGATCATGATTTCGACCATGTCAAAAGACTTTTCAAGTGGCTTCGCAGCGACTTTTCAACATCAAACGCGGCCTCTTTAAGGAAATGATTCTCACAATGCCACAAATTTTAAACTTTTTTGGGGAAAATGTACCAACACTATTTCAGGAATATGGTTTTTTAAACTGAATCAATAAAAGTGTTTTTGCTGGAACGTCCTTAAATAGAAGGAATAAATTATTTTATTTTTATATAGCTAATTGGCTATTGGCTTCTCAATAGTCACGTGTGGGTTCTCTGAACCCCATATGCTTATTGACATAGCCACCGAGATGAAAATGAGCTTCATGAAGGCTGAACTGAAGGCCGATCTCTTCTCGAAAATTTTCCACGTATATTTCTTACAGTTTGCGTTAAAGGCTCACTA
The DNA here is from genome assembly GCA_947397865.1 of Polietes domitor. Classification (NCBI taxonomy): domain Eukaryota; kingdom Metazoa; phylum Arthropoda; class Insecta; order Diptera; family Muscidae; genus Polietes; species Polietes domitor. The sequence goes on along the minus strand of OX377619.1, from coordinate 22,386,374 downwards.
CTTAGGAAGTAAGTTTTTAATATTTCCCAATTTTGTTCGTGCGTACAGCGTCCCATTTTGAATATGTCAAACATAAACTTGAAAATACAAATAAAAATGAATGTTTTCCTACACTTCATTTCATTTCATTTATTCAGTCTATGGAAATACAATATTCCTTACAGACTACAATATAATACTAAAAATAAATTAAATCTAATATGTTACAAAAAGTAGTTAATGAATTCTAAAAATCTAAATTAAAATTAGATATACGATTAAAATCTTTCAAAGCCCTTGCAATTGGTTCAAATACAGAATAGTTAGATCTATGAAGCGGAATAAAAAATTCATTATTATTTCTTAAAATGCGAGAAGGAACTTTAAAATTTACAAGTTCCAGTAATTCAGAACAATCAACTAAGCCACAAATAATTTTGAAAAGAAACACTTGCGTAAGGAGAGTTCTCCTATTCTCGAGGGTTTTCAAACCAATAAGCCTACATTTATCGACATAGGAAGGTTGAGGTTCAGTAAAATGAATAGAACGTAGAGCAAACTTCATGATTTTTTTTTGTGAATACGTTCAATTCTACATATATGGTTACCACAAAAAGGATTCCAAACAATACAAGCATATTCCAGCTTAGACCGGACTAAAGACGAACAAATTAACTTCACCGTATAAGGATCCGAAAATTCCTGACAATTTCTCTTCACAATCTCTTCAAAGTCAAAGTAATTTTCTGAGAGTTGGTAATAAACTTTCACAGTGGACAGTAATTGTATTCTTTAAATTTAAATATCCCCTGAAGATGACTAACTACGTTAGTCGAAATATTGGGCAAAATTAAATTTAAAAAGAATAAAATTTAAAAAGAACATCACGTTTTTTTTTTAAGTATCAAGTACCTTGAGCCGAACTATAAAATAAACAATTATTTATTTATTGACGCAGACAACAATAGTATTTGTGAATTAAAAGAGGTGCCCAATTTTGTTTTCTATTATATTTTGTAGTACGTTACGTTTCTAATTAAATTATTTCCAACACAATTTTGAAAATATTAATTCTCAGAGCATTGTCTGATTTTCCAGATTTTAAAAATGGAAATATTTTTAAATTTGCGCGAAAATATGTTTCCCGATACATCCCGTACTGCTTCTGATTCCTCAATGGATTTTGATCGTATATTTTCTATTTAAAATTCTACAAAAACGATGAAAAGAAATCGTCTCCAAGTTGAAACTTATCCAATTTAACGAAAAGAAACTATGAAGTGTCACATTATTTTAAAATTTTTAATAACCTCTTAAAATAATAAAAAGAATCTTAGTATTTAAATTAAACATCTGTTACTAAATACTCGAATATTATGAAAACATATGTAGGATTAATATGTTATATTTTAATTAAAAATTGAAACAGTTCTCTCTTGATCATCAAATTACTTTTAAGGTAAGTTTGAGAAACATTTCAAAATTCAAATCATTAAACATGTCAATCCGGTGGTAACATTTTTACATTTGTTGGATCCACGAGCCGTCTTAATATACATGCATCAACTTTCCGCAGGACATGAGAAACCCGGTTAATCAGTTTCTGGTTTATCATGTCCTTCGAATAGCTTAATTCCCATCAATTCGCTACAACTAACCTCCCTCTCACCAGCAACAACTCAAATAAAAAAACTGAATTCCGCGAATTTATGAGGTTATTGTTGCGTTTATATTTATTTTGACAAACCCCAAAAAACAATTATATTAATTCTGTTGACGTTTCTGTTGTTGTTCTGATCTTGTAATAACAACAATTTCGATTTCATTTGCATTTGTTTTGCGCCGTTTTATTGTTTTTGTCTCCTTTTTGACTGTTTTTTTTTTGTGTAGCTTTGTTCTATCAACGATTCTTATCGTCATCATAATGAGGCGGGGGCAACACAATCTCCGGCTGCGATGGAATCGGAATTGAAATTAGGTTTATTAAAGGGCACCGCCGATAGTGGCGGTAATCACCAGTTACGCTCTGTTCCCTTCCCCCGCTGACTTTTACGTGCCGAGAAATGCAAACAATTTGCTATTGGCGGTTTTTTCTGCTATTCGCTATGAGTGATTAGCGATTAATCTTTGATTTGTTGTTTGTGGGGCATGCAGGCGATTAGAGTTGAGTACGTTCCTAGTACATATGTACATATGTATGTACTCATGTGGGGTTTTGTGGGCACATCTATGGGCATACTATGTGTCTCAATGTCAAGAATATGGACAGATTAAATTTATTGTTCGGTTTAGTTTGAAGTGTGCACATTAGGGTGTAACGACAAGGGTATTTCTTTGAAATGTCCTAACAGGTGGTTGGAAATGGGAAGACTATCAAACGATGCACATTGAAGAGCTGCTTTGCTTTTGTCTTCCAACCTGCACACAATGGGGATGTGAAAAGGGGAAATAATTAGGAGGTTCCTGACCGATTCCGATGAAATTACACACACTCATAGTCAAAGAGTAGATGAGCTCTAGGTTTAATAGGTGGGGTTGCACGGAAAACAATTTTCTCACAAGTTCAGGATTTAATAGACTATGGTGGTACTCTAAAGTAGACTTGGAAACTTTTATTTAAAAAAAAATTAAATTTCAAATGGAAAAACGAATGTTAGGCCGATAAAACTTTATAACAACAAATTTTCGAAGGTCAACGTTTTTTAATGTATTTAGCTTTCAATCTTTTAGGATATTTTTTATTTATTTTGTTTTTTACTAAAATTCTAAAATTAAAATTAATTTAAATAAAAAATAACAAGTAAAAAAGGCGTAAAGTTCGGCCGGGCCGAACTTTATATACCCTCCACTATGGATTGCATTCCACAGAGGCTTTCGAGTTTCGTAGAAGTGCAGTAATATTACAGGAAAATATTTTTTTAATATAGGCAAACAAAAACGAATACAAATTTTGACAAAATAATTTTATAAATAAATATAATATTTGTATTACTTCAAACCACGCTTATAAGCAAGGCTACCAATACGTTTACATATCGAAATAATACTTCAAGTCAATTCAAAAAGTAAATATTCTTACAAATATTTATATTTTCAAAAGGCTTAAATATCATAAATATTGGTAGATAGTGGGTGCTACAGTTGGTTGTATTTCCATTCTATTTTAATTCCAAAATTAAAAATTTTGAAAATCCATTATCTCACGTACATAGTGCAAAATAACCTAACTTCATGATTTAACCATTTTTGCCGTAAAAGTAAAAAGTACGAATTTGGAAAAAACTTTTTATTCCGCGTGTCTATGCAGTCAGAGGAAAGTATACACCAAATTCCATGATTCTAGCTGCAGTCATTTGGTTGGTACCGCTTTTATCCCATTTTTTCCAATTTTACCCCCTTATGAGTACGACTTTCTAAAATCTCTTTATTTTACGTGTCTACGCATTCAGACGAATGTATACACCTAATTTCACCATTCTAGCTATAGCCGTTTAGTTGGTACTATTTTTATCCCTATGTACCCATTATATCTCTTGAAAGTACGAATTTGAAAAAAAACTTTTATTTTTCGTGTCTACGCAGTCAGAGGAATGTATACTCTGAATTTCACGACTCTAGCTGTTATCATTTGGTTGGTACTATTTTTATCCCCTTTTTTCATCTTAACTCCAAAAAGTACGAATTTCCAAAATCCGTTTATTTTACGTGTCTACGCATTCAGACGAATGTATACACCGAATTTCATTATTCTAGATGCAGCCGTTTGGTTGGTACCATTTTTATCCCTCTATTCCCATTTTACCCCTTGAAAGTACGAATTTGGAAAAAATACTTTTACATTATGTATCTACTCAATTAGATGAATGTCCACACCAAATTTCGTGTTTCTAGCTGTTATCGTTTAATATGTAGCATTTTTATCCTTTTTTTTGTCCCATTTCGTCCCCTACGAATAAGAATCACTTTATGGTGCGCTTTTATGCTATAAGGGGAATGTTCATTCCAAATATCAAGTAAATACAAGCAGACATATACAAAATCCAGGCTGAAATGCTGTAAATATTAGGGGTATTTTCAGTCCTTGTGAGGGAAAAATTGTTCCCTCTGAGCCGATTTCGCCCACTTTCAATCCCAAACGATCTTCAACCATATGACACATTTTGGGAAAATTTGAACCTCCTAGATCATTTCGTTCGGAAGCTAGCGTGCTTTCAACAGCTATATCGTCTTAGAATTTTACCACGACCCAGAATATATATTCTTTATGGGGTCTCCGATTAATATTTTAAGGTGTTACAAACGGAATGACAAAGTGAATATACCCCCATCCTGGAGGTGGAGGGTATAAAAATAGAACGATACACGCTTCAACAACGCATTAAAATTATTAAAATGCAAAAAGGAAAATGATCCGGAATTCCATCGAAAAATCATCTTGACTGATGAGGTCCATTTCCACCTCGGTGGCTACGTCAACAAGCAAAATTGTCGCATCTGGGGCTCGGAAAACCCAAGAGTTATTGTTCGGAAGCCTCTCCATCCTCATTATGTGACTGTTTCGTGCGGTTTATGGTCCGGCGGGGTCATTGGACCTTACTTTTTCGAAAATGAGGTTGGATCAACAGTTACGGTGAATGGATTGCGCTATCGAGAGATGATTAATGATTTTTTATGGTCGGAGTTGGATGGTATTGATCTGGACAACGTTTACTTTCAACAAGACGGCGCTACGTGCCACACAAGCAACGAAACCATTGTTCTTTTACGAGAAAAGTTTCCGGACCGTGTTATCTCTCGAAGAGGTGATCACAATTGGCTACCGAGATCTTGTGATTTAACATCTTGCGACTTCTTCCTTTGGGGCCACGTGAAAGATAAGGTCTATGCCAACAGCCCAGCGTCGATGCAAGACCTCAAAGACAGAATTCGTGAGGCTATCGAGGACATAGGGCAGCCACTTTGCGATTTGGTTATGGAAAATTTCATGAAAAGGATATGGTCCTGTAAGCGTGGTCGCCATTCGGCTGATGATGTTTTTCCTTATTAACGGCATGCCTTCCTCTTTATTATGAAATGAACATCCGATAATTTATCTCTTTGAATACCAAAATAACACCACTTTTTGGAAAACCCCGTATCATAAAAAATCATATTTTTTTGGTTTCGGAATCGCATTTTTTTTGATGCATTTTCCTTCTCTTAAGAAAATTTTAACTAAACTGGAGTACATTTTTTTGATATAAATTGGAGTATGGAATTTAGGAAGACTACTTTAATATATCATAAAAAATTAGTGTTGATTTATATTGACCAATCAATATGACTTAATCGAAAAATTTTTTTTTTGGTTTCGGATACAAAATGTTTACTTTTTGTTTGTTGTACTTAGTTAATTTTCCTTCTCTTAAGGAAATTTTAACTAAACTGGAGTACATTTTTTGATCTAAATTGGAGTATGGAATTTAGGAAGATTATTTTGCTGAGTTTATGTTTCATCAAAATTCCAAACTTAAAAACTTAGGCTAAGTCATAAAATATATAAATATATGGTATATGTTATAGTTAAAATAAATGATGCGATTTTTACTGTTCAAACCCTCATTTGATTCAAAAATACTTACCAACTCCAATCACTTTTTTGCTAATCTCCAACACTATTAATAAACGTGTCGTTTTTCATCCACCAACTACATGCAAATCCACAAGATTTATATTGCGAAAAAAGAAAGAAAGAATGAAATAAAAACGTTTTTAGCAAATTCAAATAATCCCAAGTAATTTCCTCTCACCAAATGATACATCAGCGTTCGCACCAGCAGAGCGTGAAAAAAGACCGCATTTAAAACAAAGAAGTTGAAATTAAAATAAAAAAGGAGGCAACGAACAGTGCACTTGCACTCCATATACGGCCATGACGGAGGCCGGTGCTCACACCTATCACCACCACAACAACAACAACGAACAGCGTATAAAATATAAAGGAAATGATGTTATTTCCGTTCGATGCCAACATTTTTTAAAATCTATGACTAAATAATGCAAACAAGCGTAATAGGTGTCATTTAAACGAGCTTACACAAAAAAGCAAGCAAAGAAAGCAAAGCGCGAAAAAGGACATTTCCATATGTTTAGTGGCGATGGTGTCCTTTTGCATCCGAAAAAATAAATGCACCAAATGTATAAGAGAATTAGTGGAAGAAATGTTAAAAAAGAATAGGAAAATGCAAAATAAATAAATTTTATTTTAAGTACGGATGGATGAATAATAAATTCACAGTTGGCTAGGGGTATGACACTACAGTGTGGTAGTGTATATGTTGTTATATTAGAAGGAAGAAATATTGCCGTTAATATAAGTTTAATATCCGGAATTTAAAACAACAGATAAAAGGAATTACCTAAGTATGATGCAATAGGACTTTTTTTGGTATAAAACACCACTAATGTCTTCACATTGCCGACAACGATAATGTTGTTACATTAGTGGAATATTTTCAAGTCGTTTAAAATAAATCTAGTTGTTATCAAAGAAAAAAGTAGACCTAACCTTAAAAAATCATATTTGTATACCCTCCACCTCCAGGGGGGAGGTATACTAACTTTGTCATTCCGTTTGTAACACCTTGAAATATCGACCTGAGACCCTATAAAGTATATATATTCTTCATCGTCATAAAATTCCAAGACGATCTAGCCATGTCCGAAAGCACGCTAGCATCTAAACGAGCTAGAACGTTAAAATTTTCCACAAATGCGTCTTATGGTTGTAGGTCGGTTGGGATTGAAACGGGGCGAAATCGGCCCAAAGGGACAAATTTTTCCCTCACAAGGACTAAAAATGCCCAGAACAATCCCTAATATTTTAGCGTATTTAAGCATGTTTTTTTGAATATGTCTGTTTATATTTGCTTGATATTTGGTATGCTATGCGCAATGCGCATTCCCCTTATAGCAAAAACGTGCACCATAAAGTGATACTTATTTGTAGGGGGTGAAATGGGACAAAAAGGGATAAAAATTGTACATATTAAACGACAACAGATAGAAACACGAAATTCGGTGTGTACCATCCTCTAATTGATTAGATACATAATATAAAAGTATTTTTTCCAAATTCGTACTTTTAAGGGGTAAAATGGGAATAGAGGGATAAAAATGGTCCCAATCAAACGGCTGTACCTAGAATAATGAAATTCGATGTATACATTCCTCTGATTGCATAGACAAGTGAAATACACGGATTTTTTAAAATTCGTACTTTTTGGGGTTAAAATGGAAAAAGGGGATAAAAATAGTACCAACCAAATGACCGCAGCTAGAGTCATGCAATTCGGAGTATACATTCCTCTGACTGCGTAGATACGGAAAATAAACGGATTTTTCCAAATTCGTACTTTCAAGGGATACAATGGTACAGAGGGATAAAAATAGTACCAACTATTCGACTATAGCTAGAATGATGCAATTCTCATTGCGTAGAAACGTCAAGGGGGTAAAAATGGTACCAACCAAATGGGCGCAGCTGCAATCATCTAATTCGGTGTATACATTCCTCTGACTTCATAGACACACAAAATAAAAAGTTTTTTCCAAATTCATACTTTTTCTCTTACGGTAAAAATTGGTTGAATCATGAATTAAGGTTATTTTGCAACAGACGTAAAGTCTGATAATGGATTTTCAAAAAATTGTACTTTTGGAATTAAAATAGAATGGAATTACAACCAACTGTAGCACCCACTATCTACCTATCTATTAAAAAAATTATATTTTCCTGTAGTATTACTGCAGTTCTGCGAAAATCGACATCCTCTTTGGAATGCAATCCATGGTGGAGGGTATATAAAGTTCGGCTGTTGTGAGAATCTTGGATATTGGCTGCTCTGCTGGTGTTGTTGACCGGTGTTTGTCTGCTCTCAGGGTCTTGTCTTGTCTTGCTCTTGTTGTTGATGAGATTGTAGGCTATATTGATGTATTTGGTGTGATCACTGCTATGGCTTTATTTTCTCTTTGCGGTGTGTCAATCAAAGACTGGATACATTAATCGATGGTCTGTAACAAACATAAATTTTTCAATAAAATAGAGACAATTAGTCATAATTTTATTAACTTACCTTTTATCTTCTATTGTATTTATTGATGTTTTTCTCTATTTGTTTATTGTAACGACAGACAAAACACAAGTGAGTAGTTTTGACATTTCCATTCGCACAGATGACAGAACAAAAAGTTAGTGGGTCCCGATTTTGCACTGAAATGCTTACGTTATCGTTCGCATAGATTTTCGTTCGCTTTGTAGTTCTGGTGCCTGTTAGTGGGTCCCAAATCAGCTGTTTGTCGCATGAGAGGCATGCGAACGTTAACGTTCGACATCGTGGGCCAGGCAGTAAAGTTCACCGTTGATCAGTCGACGCTGCTTTTTAAACCCTGCACACTGGTACCAAATCCATTTTTTATGCCATAAAGTCGAAAAATAAAGATATAATATTGTAATCTTGTAAAAAATAAAAAAATTAAATTGGCCCTATCGGACCACGCCCACTATCGCCTACCATATAAACTCAATATACAACCAACATAATTATCACCCTGTATTAGTACAGGGTGACCAAAAACAAAATTTTATGAATGCTTAGAAGAATGAAACTTATTTCGCATTGGCGAACCATGCTATTCTGAATATTATTACAAAAGCAAAATTTAGCATACAAATATTCTACTTGACACTGCAATTTAAATAATTATTTCAGGAAATAATATAAAATGTCTACAAGTGTACAGAAAAGTTATATATCATTTAAAAGGTACTTGCAATACCTTTAAAATGAGATGTTGATGGGTCTCATATACAAATCTGATTGTGCAATATGATCAAATGTGTGTACTATGGCTAATCGAAATTGTGCTAAAATAAAGTGACAATTGTAGGAGGAAAGGATATTAAAATCCTTTCAAACCATATCAGAACACCAAACATCAAAATCCCATCTAATATAACATATCCGAACTCGTTGTTACTTCTTTTTTCTCTCAATAAAACTTCCAAGTTTATTTATTGTTTTGCCTAATAGAGGGTTAACAAAAACACACATATTGTGGTAGGTCATTATTTGAGTGGCGCCTAAATGTATGCTTGGAAAATTGTCGACAAACAACTGCAGCTGCTATACTTACTCAGTTCAGTAGTTCAGCCACAAACCATATGCATGAAACATTTCAATATTTCAATAGTGGTGAGTTTCCTGATTTCACCACTGGAGAGCACAGAGAGTGGAGAGATAAGCGAGAGGATGCCAACCAACCAGTGTTACCGTTGTACCACTAAAGTGGCAATTTTCCCTGTCAAGCTCCGGGAAAAATATTTGGCGACTATGTCAAAAACAGAAGTAAAAAAATACGCACACGAAACGGAAACTTGCATGCAGTGGGCTGGCTGGACAGAGTGCAGTGTAAATTAATTAAACAAATAAAATGAATGTTAACGAAAGTGTCCGGAATTAGAAATGAAATGCAAAATGCATTCGCGAGAGACGATGAAAATAAAAGTTCGGTGTGTTTTGTTTAAATGGCTGGCTTTGTGCCTTTGTGTTTGCCTGCTTATCAGAGTGCAAAATCAAACAATCAATTGCTGTAGTAAAGCAACGCGCTGCTGCTGGTGTTGTTATTTGCAGTCGGTGTGTGTTTTTGTTGTTGCTGTTGTTGATGGCGATTTTATGAGTTGTTGCTGTTGTTGTTGGTGTTGTTTTTATTATTATTTGTATTGTATTTCTGTATTTCGTTCGTTTTGGACTTTTTGTTTTGATTCTTATCACCAGCAGCCAGCACAGTGAGAGCCAGCAAGTTGGCAGTGAGAAAGAGAGAGATTAGTTTTGCAAACTGATTTGCATAACATGTGTGGGAGAGTTCTTATTCTCTGTTTTTCTGTCCTCTCTCTTTCTGTCTGTCTCTTGCTCTGGGTGAGCTGTGTGCTTGTGTTTTCCTGGCTCCCATGCCGAGTGCACAGGAAATCATATGTTGCTTGTTTTTCATTTCTCATTTCTCCTTGTTTTGGTTTTCATGTCAGACTAAGGTGCGTGCTTGTGTGTGTGTGCCAGTATGTGTGTTGATATAAAAATAAAATAAATCGTTTGTTAAATCCGGTTCCGGTATGTCAACGGTTCTCTCTCGCGTGCGCTCTCTCTCTCTGTCTCACATCACATTTGCTCTCTACTACAAGGCTCTCCTTTATGCTCCTGCTTTTTGTAACGGTGTGCTCTGTTTATGGAGTGTGCGTGTGTGTGTTTGCTGAGGGGGGATTTGCTGTTATCACCGTTTTTGTTTTGCTTTTATGTTTTGGCAATTTTGTTCTTGTTCTTCTTCGATTAAAAACAATTTTTGGCGCTGTTTCGTGGTGGTGACTGTTCTCGTTGTTGTTGTGCTGGGCATCGTGCCGTAGCCATCGTCTTCGTCGTCGTGTTGGTGCAAAATTCAAAATTGCAAAATTGTTACAATTGTATTGTTGTGTGTGGTTGTTGTGTTGTGATGGGGGTGGGGGAGGGGGGGAAGTGTCATGAGTCGTTGGGTTCAATTCGATTCAATTTGTTTGTGTTGTTGCTGTATTTGACTTCTGTGTGTTTGGCCACATTGCTGGATGGCTGTCGTTGTCGTTGCTGCTGCATGCTGCTGTTGTTCTTCTTCTTGTTGTTGGTGTTGTTGCTGGTTCGATTGGTTTTGGTTTGGTTGCTGTTGCTGTTGCTGCTGCTGCCGCTTCGGTTCGGCTCGTGATTGCAAACAACACATTGTTGGGGCATTTAGACATTTAGTAGTGAGTATTTCGCCGTAATGTTTAGACGTGTTTACGTTCTTGAAATTTGCAAATGTTCTAAAGCAATGTGCGCGCTGCCGTTGGATTATTGCCCGCTTATTGACTTGGCCTAAACGAAATTATCGTGAAATAATGTGAAAGAAAAAAAAGAGAAAACTCGTAAAAAATTCACAATTATCATAAAATCACAAAATATTAAAATCAAAGAACGAGTATATTTCCCAAAAAAAAATAAATAAATAAAACAAAAAAACACAACAACAGCAAAAAATGTGTTAAATCATGGCGGCTATCGTAGTTGATATTGTTTTGTTTTAAAATCGTGACCAAAACAAAAGAGTTTTTGCCCAACAACAACAACAACAAAAATCAACAAATCCTCATCATCAACAACAACAACATACAATCGATAATCGTGTGTTTTGATTAATTGCCAATTTGTTGGATAAAAAATCCAAAAAATAATCATTTAATTATTCTATGCATAATAAGTGTGTGTGTGCAAGTTTTACAAATTAGGTTTTTTTTTTGGTTTACAAAAGTGTGTTTGAAAATATTTTCAAAAAAAGTATTCCAATACCAATAACAAGAAAAGCAACATTTTTCTTTTCGTGTATTTTTAAATGTAGTTTCAGTGTTGCCTTGCCGGCATTTTTAACAATTTCGATATCCATCCATTTTTTGGTGGCTATCCCCAGGATTTAGAAATCATCACCCTCCACAGCAACAATGATGTCACGTCGCAAACAACTGAATCCGAAGCCGTTAAATAAAGGTAACTGTTCGTTGGGACTCTTTTTTGTTAAATGCGTATATGGAAGTGTTTTTTGATTTGTAAAGCTATGCCAAAGGGCTTAATATTAGAAGAAGGCCAACGAGGATGTCATATACATATCATATTAAGCAGTTGTGATCAATGGCTATAATGGAAATTTATCTAATCATTCTTCAATATTTTTCTACGACAGAGGATACTTTTTCGTTAAAGATTTTATTCTTATTTTTAAATAACCCTGTATTTAAACTAAGTAATATCCCGATTATTGAATACCGCGTTTAGGTCGAGAAAAAAGTAATGATTGAAAAAAATTACATAAAAAGGATAACTGAATAAAAGTACGTGATATGCATTAGACTGGGTCGCGGTCCCTTCAAATAAAAACATAATTGCAGTCACTCCACGAAAATAAAGCTTGTGGATTGTTTAATGAAGATTTATAAAATATTTCGATCCTAGATCCTCTTGACTTTGAAAAAATATAGAAAATTACTATAAACTGAAAATAATACAACCAATGAGTTATGCTGACATATGTACAGTGAATCTGAATTGGTGAGAGATCAAACGCCCATTAATCCATGTTCGTTATTTAACAAAAAACTTAACTCACCAGCTTCAAAATCCGCGAAAAAAAAATCATTAACTGATTACAAATAATAAAAATCAACGCATTACTGTATTTACATCAAAAATCATAGCGTCCTTACTATTCGGTTTTTGTTGAAAAGGATAGTTAATAAAATTGTCGGTGGGGTTCATGTCTGCGGATTGGGAAGGAGGATGGAACACTTTTGGATAGTTATAAAGAAGCTACTCCTTGGTTATACGTGATTTGTGTTTCGGATCATTGTCCTGATAAAATTTGAAGCCGTCCTGATCGTCTAGTTTTTCCGCTTTTGACTTAAATTTTTCTCTTAATATCCTCAGATAACCTTTTTTATTTATAATTCCGTCAAAAAATACAGATTTTTCGAGTCTATTTGTTCCCCTAAGCCAAGATGTGGCCATTATCAAACTTAATGTAATTTTCTCCATTCCATGACAATATATGAAAACGAAAGTTATGTTTGATAATGGCCACGTCATTTTTGAGAGTAAACGCACCAATTTCTTTCGTGCCACTAAAGTATGGGAATTCTTTTTAGATGTTCCATTTTATTATTATATATGGATATACAATAATCATTGCAGACTATATCTTAAATCTAAGAAAAACCAGTAAGGAAAGGCTAAAGTCGGGCGGGGCCGACTATATGATACACTCCACTTTCTATCAGAATACAATTCAATTCGGAAAAAAGTGAAAACGGGAAGAATTTTTGTATGTTTCCTAATCATAGGATAATATGTCCTGGTTCAATTTGTCAAATCGAGAAGAATATTTGTATCAGGGCTATATCCAAACATGGAATGAAGTGACCCATTTCACAAATAGGTTCTTCCAGTTCTCAATTTGAAGTAATTCGATGAAAATACGTGGTTTCTGGGGCGGAAAAATCAAGCCGGGAGCGGAATTTGTATAGGAGCTATATATAAATCTAAACCGATCTGACTCATTTTCATCCTGGGTGCTTCTCATGCAAATATAAGATATTTTGGCAAATTTGAAGAAAATCTGTTAAAATATGTGGTTTCTGGAGCGTCATAACTCAAATCGGGAGTGAAATTCGTATGTGGGCTATATCTAAATCTGAACCAATCTGGCTCATTTGGTGTGTTTCATGGGTGTTTCTAGTTTAAATAGAAGATGTTTTGCCAATTTTGAAGAAGATCTGTTCAAATATGTGGTATCTACGGCAGAAAAAGTCAAATCGGGAGTGAAATTCGTATGGGGGCTATATCTAAATCTGAACCGATCTGGCTCATTTTCACCGTGGGTGTTTCTAGTTTAAATAGAAGATGTTTTGCCAATTTTGAAGAAAATCTGTTGTAATATGTGGTATCTAGCGTGAAAAGAGCGTGAAAGAGTGAAATTCGTGTGGGGGCTATATCTAAATCTGAACCGATTTCTTCAAATTAAATAGCGTTCGTTCTTATCCCGAAAAACTTTGTTGTGCAAAGTTCCATTTGGTTCTGGCTACAATTGCGACCTGTACTTTGATTACAAGAATAGATGGACAGACGGACGGACATTGTTAAATCGATTCAAAAAGTGATTCTAAGTCGATCGGTATAATTAACAATGGGTCTATCTCGCTTCCTTTTGGGTGTTACAAACAAATGCACAAAGACATAATACTCTCGTGGAGTGTATAAAAATGCCTAAAAATAAATTTAATCTAATCGATTCTATTTTCCATTTTGAGATCAAAAATTGGTCAGATCTGGCAAAGATATTATTCAGTTGTGCTCAATTCAATTTGTCATTTATTTCGAAACCATGGTTGAAATCAGGACTTCTGTGTAAAAATTAAGCAAAATTGCCGGATTTCGAGGGAATAGAACCCACATCCACAAAAGTTTAATTCTTTGATGTGTTTGAAAATTTCCCTAAAAATATGAAAAAATTTTGGTTCTTGACAAAGAATGGGCGATATTGCCACACCCCACACAAATTGGCATAAGCTTTGGTCAAAATAAATGTAATATAACTGCCATTCGGCTTGTCGAAACCAGTTGTAATTTGATATTTGAAAATGTTTGTATAATCTCTCTAAACCTGCAAAATATTTATGCTTTTGTCACGTCCCTTCTAGTACCTTTCAGATAATTGTCCCTATCCTAGCTAAATTTAAATTATTTATAACTTCCATAACGGAACCTGGAATCCACCATGACTTAATATTTGATCATGTTTTGATCATGCTGTTTTATAAATACAATTGGGCCTCTGTTACTCAAAAACGTGGAAATGCCAAAATTGGACTAAGCGGATGGACCATTTGAGGCGCAGTCAAGGTCAACATTTGCATGCAATAATCGTCAAACATTAAATTATATGGACCAAACTATCGATTCAAATAAAGATTTCATGTATTTTTCTGAATTTTATGTACTTGTTTTTGAAAAACTTTCATATAGCTTTTAAAAAATCGCCCTATATAATGTAATCTCATTTTGTTTATTTCAAATCACACGTCTAAAAACGCCTCGTATAAAAAGTACCAAAGTGTATTCATATGCTGAATAGAAGGCTGAAATGATCCAAAATAGTTTTAAATAAAGTACAGATTTTCAATTCCAGCCAATCAGAATGTATACCTAAAGATTTGTTCATTTCGTTTAAATGCGTGCATATTTTTAATAGACGGACATGGTTAGATCATCAAGATCTTGATAACTTCAGGGTGGGCCACTTAAAATCCCAAAATCTACACCAAACAGTGACTTGTTGTGGATGCTTTGACGTCTCAATAGTCACGTGTGGGTTCTCTGAACACCATAAGCGGCAATTTTGCTTATTGACATAGCCACCGAGCTGAAAATGAGCTTCATCTGAAAACACGAAAAATGTCCACGTAAATTTCTTACAGTTTGCGTTAAAGACTCACTACTTTGGAAGTAAGTTTTTAATATTTCCCAATTTTGTACGAGCGTATTGCGTCCCATTTTGCAAATGTCAAACATAAATCTGAAAGTAAAAATAAATATGAATGTTATTCTACCCTACAAAGTCAAAGTAATCGGTAGTTCAAATTTTAAATGGCCCACCCTGTACATAAAAAGTGCGCAACTGTCGTAAATTTTCGAAATTTGTTTTTTTACATATTCCATTAGAAAACGCTGGAATGTGTAAAAAATCCAATCTCGAAAAAAAAATATTTAAGCCCTTTTCGAATTAAGTAACGATGACCCACAGCACGCTACAATATTTGATCAACTTCCATTCACAATGATTTTTGCACTTGCTTGGAATGTCCCATTTGTAGTTTACCGTCGGCTCACCGCAACACTTGAGCATTGTAGTGAGAACGCCTATACTTTTGCTTTAAAGTTATTGTACCTCATGAATGATGAATGCACCACATTCCACACCCAGTTCAATGGTTGTTATTTCAAATTTAGACTATTAAAACTTTAGATCATGTTGGATTTAGCATAATCCATACGTTAATCACCTTCTTTTTCTTATTTACGCCGCACTTGCCTTAACTTTGTCACACTCCTTCATGTCAGAGTATTCAGTTTAAACACACATTTGCCATAAAAAAAGTACAAAATGAGTCATAGGACACATTTGTATGTGAGATTGCGTATTTCTACAATCACACAACTTGAAGTAAAAAAGACGACGAAAAAGAAAATCACTCGCAAACAATGTCCCATTCCTGACGATAAGAATAAATAGTTTTAAAAGCTTAACAAAACGATCAAATAATACAAGTGCAACAGTAGCAGCAACAACAACAAACATATGTATGTACATATATCATATATATCCACGAGTACACTTCCTAGCAAAAGTATGTGACAAAGATGGATTACTCTCTATTACTCTAAAATATTATGCATTAATCTTATTTTTTGAAAAAAAAATATTGAAAACTGAGGCAATTGTGGAATCTGCTGAAGAGTCAATTTTGAAATTTACACAGTATTTAGAAAACAAATGTAGCTATTTACAGAGAAACAAATTTAAAAAAATTTTATTATTATTATTATTATTATTGACCTTTTGTTAAATATCTTTCTAAAATTTGCAACAGGTAACGAAGACTCAAACAGTCTATATTATGCTAAATTAATTGTGTTCTGTTTGTTTCGAAAGATGTTTCTCAAGGAGTTACGAAATATTGAATAAATAAAATCAAAATTACAAGAAACAAACGTCGTCCTTGAGCTTGATTGATTAATAAATTCTCCGAAGGTTAAAAGGATATTTTTCAAAAATAATTTTCAATATTTTATTTAATTTTTTTTTTTAAATTTTCATTCATTGTCGAATCGAAATAATTGTATCAATATCTTTCACAAAACAAATATTATGGCTAGAAAATATGAAGAACTTCTACGTTAAAGAGTTTCCACGCTTTGCACAGTTTTCAATAATTTTCAAAATTATCTAACATCCAAATATCATAAAAATTGTAAGATCTTCGAAATATCGATAGTTTTGCAAGGAATTCCTCATAGACATATATATGTCTAACAATTGCAGATGGGATGAGACTTCAATTGGACAAACAAATTATTCCCATTATTCAACGTGTTTACAACTACCTTTAAAACTAGGGTTTGCATTTTCCCGTACTTTTTATTTCGCGAGACACGGGAATTATTTTTTCGATTTCCCGGGATCCCGGCACAGGACGGGAAATCGTCAACATATTGTTTTCTGTATAAAACTTTTTTTTTTTAAGAAATAGGAACTTTAAAAAAGTAAATTATTATATTTCTGTATTACAAACATTTGGCGTGGATCAAACTTATAATGCCCTATACCACGAAGTGATGTAGAGTATGAAATGTAGGCATATTTTTTACATTAAGAGGTTTTTTGAAATATAAAATTTTTTAAAGCAGACAACCCATTTAAAGACTCATAAGATAGTCTACTTCTAATTTTATTGGAGAAAGTGAGCGCGATAGAGAACTAAATTGTATACTCGAGAGTTGTATTGTTAGTAAATCCCTTTCATGTAGCTTCGAAAATCTATATTTATATTTTAAGGCCATTTTTAATACATAGTTGTTACTTTAGATTGTATATATTTTTAATTTATTATTTATTATATTATTATATATATTTTTTAATTTATTAGTAAAATTAGTATAACACCTGTACGATTTCTCCACAGATATTAGCATATCAAGACTTTTTTCATAAAGATATCAAAAATTATTTTAGTTTTTATACCCTACACCACTTCGTGGGTATTATAAGTTAGTTTCGCGCCAAATGTTTGTAACACCAAGAAATAATCGAGCTAGACCCATCTTTAAGTATACCGATCGGCTTAGAATCACCAGCTGAGTCGATTTAACGATGTCTGTCTGTCCGTCCGTCCGTCTGCTGTCCATCTAAGCTTGTTCGCACTCTACAGGTCGCAATTGTTGTCCGATTGTCATGAAACTTGGCAGAAGTTATTTTTTCTGGCCAAGGACCATTGGTATTGAATTTGGAGGAAATCGGTTCAGATTTAGATATAGCCCCCATACAAATGTCGCTCCCGATTTGACATTTTCCGCTCTAGAAAAGACATATTGTATCCGATTTTCTTTAAATTTGGCAGAACATCTTATAATCCAACTAGAAAAACGTATGCCAAAATTAGGTAAGATCGGTTCAGATTTAGATATAGCCCCATACAAATGTCGCTCCCGATTTGACATTTTCCGCTATAGAAACGACATATTGTACCCGATTTTCTTTAAATTTGGCAGAACATCTTATAATCCAACTAGAAACACCTATGCAAAAATTGGGTAAGATCGGTTCAGATTTAGATATAGCTCCCATACAAATGTCGCTCCCGATTTGACATTTTCCGCTCTAGAAACGACATATTGTACCCGATTTTCTTTAAATTTTGCAGAACATCTTATAATCCAACTAGAAATACGTGTGCCAAAATTGGGTAAGATCGGTTCAGATTTAGATATAGCCCCCATACAAATGTCGCTCCCGATTTCACTTTTTCCGCTTTAGAAACGACATATTGTAACCGATTTTCTTTAAATATTGCAGAACATCTTATAATCCAACTAGAAATACGTATGCAAAAAGTAGGTAATATCGGTTCAGATTTAGATATAGCCCCCATACAAATGTCGCTCCCTATTTCACTTTTTCCGCTCTAAAATCCACACATTGTACCCGTTTTTCTTTAAAATTGGCACAACATCTTATAATCGAACTAGAAACATCTATGGTGAAAGTGGGTAAGATAGGTTCAGATTTAGATATAGCCCTCATACAAATGTTGCTCCCGAATGCTTAACCGATTTTGGCCAAATTTTACATATTATATTTCACCAATAAACAGACATGGTGAAAGCGGGTCACATCGTTCCAGGTTTCAATATACCCTCATACAAATGTCCTTTCCGATTTAACATTTTTTGTCAAACACATACATTTACAGGATGCAAAAATCCTTCCCGATTTCACTTTTTTACCGAATTGAATTGCAATGAGAATTGTTTGAGTGATGCCCATATGTCCATACTTTGGTATGACTTTGGTATACTACTGAATAATTTGTATTTGTCTATCGGACAATTGGATCAATTAAGATATTATTTACCATATTCGTTAAATTTGACTAAAGTTGAATTTATAGCATATAAATTATATGAATATAATTTGTCTGAACTACATAAAATTGCTCCCATGAAATACCTGGGTTTAGTAATCAAAGCGAGGTACATACGCAGGGAGTGGTGTAGGGTATTATATAGTCGGCCCCGCCCGACTTTAGCCTTTCCTTACTTGTTTCGTTTGTATTTTTTTGGTCTGTAATCAATATTTGATTTGAACTGGGATATTGTCCAGTCTCAAGACAATTTTGCATCTATATTTTATAGAATGCAAATTTATTTACAAATGGCACGGTGACATTTATTACTTGGTTGCAGACTACCACGATCATGATTTCGACCATGTCAAAAATCTTTTCAAGTGGATTCGCAGCGACTTTTCAAGTGGCTTCGCAGCGACTTTTCAACATCAAACCCGGCCTCTATAAGGAGATGATTCTCATAAACGAACGAGAAGCACAACTCACGTTATTGTAGCCTTCTATTCAGTTTATATTAATTATATTGAATTACCATATTCAAGTTAGAAGATTTATATCACCTATCTGACACATATCTAGTTAAAAGTGATATTTTTTAAATTATCTTGTACTTTATACAACTTTATTGAAAAGTCCCATACTAATTTCACGGGATACGGGAAACTGAAAATATGCAAATTTCCCGCGGGAAAAATCCCGGGATGCAAACCCTATTTAAAACAGCGTGTTTTTGGAGTATTCGGAACAATTTTCGGTAACAAGATATCTGATGATCCAGTACCAATGGAAAGCATTCGACGAAGACCTTTCGAAGTCGTTTAATATTAATGTTGGTGTGCAAAATATCAAGATAGTGCAATGTGAACAGTATAATCCCAGCAAACAAAATTGAAAGCACTTCCGTAAGAAGCGCATTTTAGTAGCAACCCAAAATTTGGATTTTTGCATATGAGTTATTTCATGGGTACGATCTTTTTACATAATCAGCTTGAATTGTTTCTAAAAGTTTAGTTTTAATATTTTAAATGCATTTCAAGAGTTATGAGCAATTTAACTTAAAAAATAAATTGATGTAATCATTTTGAAAATCAAAATCCATTATTTTTCGCGTCAACAGCTAATTTCTTGACTACGACTATTTGCTGGGTACTAGTTTTATCCCTAACAGTACCAGTTTCGAGAAATCCTCTTAGTTTGCGCATCAACGACTTCATGGAAATGTATAAATCGATTTTAATGATTCTAGCTGCAGCCGTTTGACTGGTACCATTTTTAACCCCGTTTTTTTCTAAAAGTAGAAATTTCCAAAAAATTACTTTATGTTACACGTCTACACAATGAGATGAATGTAGTGACACACCGATTGTTTATGATTCAACCTACAGCCATTTGGTCGGTACTAATTTTTAGCCTTTTGGCCCATTTTGACCCTAAAAGTACGAATATCGAAATATCGGTTTAATAAAACGAGTCGCCAAAACAAGAAGAATTGTCGTAGAAATCTGATATAACAACTAAATACGATTACGGGTGAAAATACGAAAAAATTGGAGATGGTTAACAAACCGACCAAAAAAAAAGAATTATCATGTCTTCGATTTCCTAAAAACCTCAGAAAATATTCTTCTTTAAAAAAGATTTTACACGAGTCTTATGCAAAAAATCTTAAAATTTTATTTGCGGAGTATAGACATTGCAATTTCCACATGAAATGAAAATCCTTGTAAATATTTTGCAATAGGTCTAACCGATTTTAAAGATATATACCTTGTTCGAAAGGCCTTCAAGGAAAGGAGTGCTTTAACCGGTTGCATTTTATAAACATTTCATTATTTTTAAATTTGGTCTTGAAATGATTACATCATCTAAAACAAGCTAAAATCTTTCTAGATGTGTTTTCCATTTACTCTGAAAATTTTATGCAGCAGACTTAATGGGTTATATTAAAAAGATCCAACATAACTTTATGAAACAAATATAACAGAAATAATAGAAACAACAAAGAAGCCTGAATTTGTATAAAAAATAAAAAACAAGTAAGGAAAGGCTACAGTCGGTAGGGTCGACTATATGATACCCTACGTGAACGCCATTTGTATGGGAGCAATATATAAATCTGAACCGATGTCATTCTCTTTTACCATAGATGTTTCTAGTGTAAATACATATAAGTTGTCCTGCCGTATTTGAAGAAAATCATTGCATGTGGTTTCCACAGCGGTTAATCTCAAATCGGGGGCGAAATTTGAAATCTGAACCGATTTGAAACATTTTTACCGCAGATTTTTCTAACTTATATATAAAGTGTTGTGCAAAATTTGATCAAAATAGCTTAAAGTATGTGGCTTCTAGAGCATAAAAAGTGAAATCGGGAGCAACATTTGTATGGGGATTATATCTAAAGATGAACCAAATTAAATAGCGCCCGTCCTTGACGTGCTAACATCGCAATATCTCTAATATTTAGACGACTATACTGGTGTATATAAATATATTCAGATTTGCTTAATTGAATAATTATTATTATAGCCTCCACCTCCAGGATGGGGGTATACTAACTTTGTCATTCCGTTTGTAACACCTTGAAATATCGACCTAAGACCCTATAAAGTATATATATTCTTGATCGTCATAAAATTCTAAGACGATCTAGCCATGTCCGTCCGTCCGTCCGTCTGTCCGTCTGTTGAAAGCACGCTATCATCTAAACGAAAGGAGCTAGAACGTTCAAATTTTCCATAAATGCGTCTTATAGTTGTAGATCGGTTGGGATTGAAATGGGGCGAAATCGGCCCAAAGGGAAAATTTTTTCCCTCACAAGGACTAAAAATACCCATAATAATCCCTAATATTTTAGCGTATTTAAGCATGTTTTTTGAATTTAATTAAACGACAACAGCTAGAAATACGAAATTCGGTGTGTACATTCCTCTAACTGAGTAGAGACATAATATAAAAACATTTTTTTCAAATTCGCACTTTTAAGGGGTAAAATGGCAATAGAGGGATAAAAATGGTACCAACCAAATGGCTGTACCTAGAATAATGAAATTCGGTGTATACATACCTCTGATTGCATAGACAAGTAAAATAAACGGATTTTTTAAAATTCGTACTTTTTGGGGTTAAACTGAAAAAAGGGGATAAAAATAGTACCAATCAAATGACCGTAGCTAGAGTCATGAAATTCGGAGTATACATTCCACTGGCTGTGTAGACACGGAAAATAAACTGATTTTTCGAAATTCGTACTTTTTGGGGTCAAAATAGAAAAAGGGGATAAAAAAAGTACCAACCAAATGACCGCAGCTAGAGTCGTGAAATTCGGAGTATACATTCCTTTGACTACGTAGACATGAAAAATAAAAGATTTTTTTCCAAATTCGTACTTTCAAGGGATACAATGGGTACGGAGGGATAAAAATGGTACCAACCAAACGGCTACACCTGGAATAATTAAATTCGGTGTATACATTCCTCTGATTGCGTAGACACTTAAAATAAACAGATTTTTCGAAATTCGTACTTTTTGGGGTTAAAAAGAAAAAAGGGGATAAAAATAGTACCAATCAAATGACCGCAGCTAGAGTCAGGAAATTCGTAGTATACTTTCCTCTGACTGCGTAGACACGGAAAATAAATGGATTTTTCGAAATTCGTACTTTCAGAGAATACAATGGTACAGGGGGATAAAAATAGTACCAACTAAACGACTACAGCTAGAATGATGAAATTCTAATTGCGTAGAAATGTCAAGGGGGTAAAAATGGTACCAACCAAATGGGCGCAGCTGGAATCATGGAATAAAAAAATAAAATTTTTTTTCCAAATTCCTACTTTTTCTTTTACGGCAAAAATTGGTTGAATCATGAAGTTAGGTTATTTTGCTCTATGTACGTCTGATAATGGATTTTCAAAATTTGTACTTTGGAATTAAAATAGAATGGAAGTACAACCAACTGTAGCACCCAATATTTATGGTATTTAAGCTTTTTGAAAATATAAATATAAGAATATTTATTGTTTGTTTTGAAATAGATAATGGTTTGATATAATTAAAATATTATATTTATTTATATAATTATTTTTTCAATATTTGTATTTGTTTTGGTTTGGCTATATTACAAAATTTATATTTTCCTGTAATATTACTGCACTTCTACGAAAACCGACAACCTCTGTGGAATGCAATCCATGGTGGAGGGTATATAAAGTTCGGCCCGGCCGAACTTAACGCCGTTTTTACTTGTTTATATTAAATCGTTATTGCAATTAATTATTGAGTTTTTCGTGTATGATACTGGCGCTTTTTTGGACTATAAAAGTACGATCTACATATGGCTAGATCGTCTTAGAATTTCAATTTCAGATCAACATTTCAAGGTGTGACAAACGGAATGTCAATCTTTGTATATAACCATTCTTTAGTGGAGGGTATACTAAATATTTTGTTTTGTTTTTTTTTTTTTTTTTTTGCTGGTTGCTTACCACTCACAATAAATCATAGCTAAGATGGTGGCGTAGCAGGAACCTGTTCTACCATGGTACGCTGTTCACCCCCACTCTAACAGGGTAGATAACTAAAATTAAAATGTACACTTATGAGAATATGTAATTAAATCAAAATGAGGGATGTCCTTTATTTTGATGCGACAACTCCTTGTTAAATTTATTGGTGATGTTCACAATTTGGCGGCGTATACGTTATATTTATTGTGAATAATATTACTCATTCGCCTTCGCGCAGAATTTGCTGCAGCATTATTTACTGATTCTCATGATTCACAAAGGATATTGTTGGAGATAACCTATTCAGGTGATAGCTAAGCTAAGTTCCGATGCCAGAGACCACTCGGTATGAAGCACAGGATCTGAGCCGACACACAAAATCACTCAGACTATTGATGTTGGATATTTTAGCCCACGATTTGCCAAAAATATGTGTTTGTAATTTACATTTCAATATTACCCATATATATGTTATTATATTGAAATAATTCAGCATACTCTACTATATACAAACATTTCCCACCAAGTGTATTCGGAATTCTCGATAATTTGTATGAACAGAAAAAACAAAAACAACAGCAACAACAACTGACTAATTTTGAAATGCAAAGAAAGAAAAAAAAACAAAACAATTTACATGTGATAACAGTAATTTCAAGAAAACGAAAACGAAAAAGAACACAACGAGCGAATGTGTGAAACCCAAGCTTGGGAGGTGGTGAACATCAGGTTGGCAAAGAAACGCAAAACAAAAAACAATGGAAATCGCTTCAGAAATTTGTACAGGTTGCAATGCACGTACCACCAACACACTGTCGGCTACAAAATTTGAGAGTTGATAGTGACTGACTCGTACTTACATTTCGTTACGTTACATTCAAAAGTCAAGCGGGGAATACGCAGCTCAGCACAGATAATGATGAATGAATGATAGGGGCGAATGGCTAAATGTCGTAAAAACGAAAAAAAAACACACACACACACTCTCGAACATTTGGCCAAGAAAATGCAGGTGACAAGTGTTATGGTGGTAATTGAGGGCAAATGGTTTTTGTTAGAGTTGGGGGAGGGGAGATTTTCTTATATTTGGTGGGCACTTCCTGTTTTCTAGCCTCACATGTGGTCTTTGGCATTAGACTGCTAAAATTAAGCAACTGATTTATAGTTACATATCTATTAAGATTACATTGGTTTGGAGGGAATGACATCACACATTAAAGATGTGGGAATGGAGACATCTCAGAATAATATTTTATATAAAATTTTTCAAAATAATATTTGATGTACTTGTTTACACCCTATGATAACGTTATTAGTGTCAAATGAAAGAGGAGAATATCTATAAAAAATACTTCAAATATCATGCTTCTCTCTGTATTAGTTCAGCATTAACATATATTATTAATTTTACTCCTTAGTATTTCTAGTTTATTCAAAACTTTTTTTTAAAGACAACATTTTAAATGGTTGTTAATACTAAACTAATACAGATAGAAGCTTGAAATTTAAAGTATTTTTAGCACGTACTCTCTGCTTTAATTTGGCTTTTTTCCCTATTTTTTCATAGGGTGGGAATAAGTACTAAAAATATAATTTTTTTTAAATTGTATCCTTTGGAACTTTGTAGTCCTTTTAAGGGACAACAGGATGAACAAATGAAAAACTAATAACGCCAATTAACTCCATTTTACCTATAGTTTCCTAAGTATATCATCTGGTTCAAGTGTAATATGGACTGTCGGATAGTGTTTTTTCTCAAATTTCTGATTTTATTGGAAAGCTTGAACTTTGTCATTTAATAATGGAACACAATATCATTCATATGTCTACCATGACTGGCTAGGCAGTAATTCATCCGGTCAACACAATTTTTGAATTTTCCACACCAAACAGTGACTCGTTGTGCATGCATTGGCTTCTCAATAGTCATGTGTGGGTTATCTGAACCCCATATGGGGCAATTTTGCTTATTGGCAGTGCCACCGAGATGAAAATGAGCTTCATGAAGGCTGATCTCTTCTCGAAAAATTCCCACGTAGATTTCTTACAGTTCGCGTTAAAGACTCATTACTTTGGAGGTAAGTTTTTAATATTTCCCTATTTTGTTGGAGTGTATAGCGCTCAGTGGAATATTTTCATACAAGCTGCGGCAAACATTAGAAGGAATAGAGCTAGGACCTTGAAATTTCGTACACATTCCTTATATTCGCCCACAACCACGCCTACCTCT
Organism: Polietes domitor; assembly: GCA_947397865.1. NCBI lineage: Eukaryota > Metazoa > Arthropoda > Insecta > Diptera > Muscidae > Polietes > Polietes domitor. The sequence continues at coordinate 22,360,890 of OX377619.1, read as the reverse complement.
CATGTAAGTTGAAATGAAAAAGCGCCATAAATTTCTTATTTTAATATATATGTTAATACAAATCATTACCAGTGATTTCATTTGAGTTCACAATTAAATGAAAATTGTCAGTGCCACGCCCAACGCGCAAATATTTTTTTTACGATTTTCGAAAAGAGTCATAAATTTCTTATTTTAATATATATGTTAATACAAATCATTACCAGTTCATTTCATTTGAGTCCACAATTAAATGAAAAATGTCAGTGACACGCCCAACACCCAAATATTTTTGTTTGTTTTTTTTTTTACGATTTTCGAAAAGCGTCATAAATTTCTTATTTTAATATATATGCTAATACAAATCATTACCAGTGATTTCATTTGAGTTCACAATTAAATGAAAATTGTCAGTGCCACGTCCAAATATTTTTTTTTTAGTTTTTTACGATTTTCGAAATTTTCGAGAAGCGTCATAAATTTCTTATTTTAATATATATGTTAATACAAATCATTACCAGTTCATTTCATTTGAGTCCACAATTAAATGAAAATTGTCAGTGCCACGCCCAAATACATTTTTTAGTTTTTACGATTTTCAAAATTTTCGAAAAGCGTCTTAATTTTCGCACTTTAATATATATGTTAATACAAAGCATTACCAATGATTTCATTAGAGTCCACAATAAAATGACAATTGTTGGTGCCACGCCCAAATATTTTTTTGGTTTTTTACGATTTTCGAAATTTCCGAAAAGCGTCATAAATTTTATATTTTAATATATATGTTAATACAAATCATTACCAGTGATTTCATTTGAGTCCACAATTAAATGAAAATAGTCAGTGCCACGCCCAACGCCAAAATATTTTTTAGTTTTTTTACGATTTTCGAAATTTTTGAAAAGCGTCATAAATTTCTTATTTTAATATATATGTTAATACAAATCATTACCAGTGATTTCGTTTGAGTTCACAATTAAATGAAAATTGTCAGTGCCACGTCCAAATATTTTTTTTTTATTTTTTTACGATTTTCGAAATTTTCCAAAAAGCGTAATAAATTTCTTATTTTAATATATATGTTAATACAAATCATTACCAGTTCATTTCATTTGAGTCCACAATTAAATGAAAAATGACAGTGCCACGCCCAACGCCCAAATATTTTTTTAGTTTTTTTTTACGATTTTTGAAAAGCGTCATAAATTTCTTATTTTAATATATATGTTAATACAAATCATTACCAGTGATTTCATTTGAGTTCACAATTAAATGAAAATTGTCAGTGCCACGCCCAACGCGCAAATATTTTTTTACGATTTTCGAAAAGAGTCATAAATTTCTTATTTTAATATATATGTTAATACAAATCATTACCAGTTCATTTCATTTGAGTCCACAATTAAATGAAAAATGTCAGTGCCACGCCCAACACCCAAATATTTTTTTTTTTTTACGATTTTCGAAAAGCGTCATAAATTTCTTATTTTAATATATATGTTAATACAAATCATTACCAGTGATTTCATTTGAGTTCACAATTAAATGAAAATTGTCAGTGCCACGTCCAAATATTTTTTTTTAGTTTTTTACGATTTTCGAAATTTTCGAAAAGCGTCATAATTTTCGTATTTTAATATATATGTTAATACAAATCATTACCAGTTCATTTCATTTGAGTCCACAATTAAATGAAAATTGTCAGTGCCACGCCCAAATACATTTTTTAGTTTTTACGATTTTCGAAATTTTCCAAAAAGCGTAATAAATTTCTTATTTTAACATATATGTTAATACAAATCATTACCAGTGATTTCATTTGAGTCCACAATTAAATGAAAATTGTCAGTGCCACGCCCAATGCCTATATAATTTTTTTAGTTTTTTACGATTTTCGAAAAATTTTCTTATTTTAATATATATGTTACCAGTGATTTCACGAGAGTCTACGTAATCATTATTCATTATTCCAGGTGTAGCCGTTTGGTTGGTACCATTTTTATCACTCCGTACCCATTATATCCCTTGAAAGTACGAATTTGGAAAAAACCCCTTTATTTTTCATGTCTACGTAGTCAAAGGAATGTATACTCCGAATTTCATGACTCTAGCTGCGGTCATTTGGTTGGTACTATTTTTATCCCCTTTTTCTATTTTGACCCAAAAAAGTACGAATTTCGAAAAATCAGTTTATTTTCCGTGTCTCCACAGTCAGAGGAATGTATACTTCGAATTTCATGACTCTAGCTGCGGTCATTTGATTGGTACTATTTTTATCCCCTTTTTTCAGTTTAACCCCAAAAAGTACGAATTTTAAAAAATCCGTGTATTTTACTTGTCTATTCAATCATAGGAAATTATACACCGAATTACATTATTCTAGGTACAGCCGTTTGGTTGGTACCATTTTTATCCCTCTATTCCCATTTTATCCCTTAAAAGTACGAATTTGGAAAAATTATTTTTATATTATATATCTATTATATTCTAGCTGTTGTCGTTTAATATGTACCATTTTTATCTCTTTTTGCCCCATTTCACCCCCTACAAATAGGAATCACTTTATGGTGCACGTTTTTGTTATAAGGGGAATGCGCATACCAAATATCAAGCAAATATAAACAGACATATTCAAAAAACATGCTTAAATACGCTAAAATATTAGGGATTATTATGTATATTTTTAGTCCTTGTGAGGGAAAAATTTTTCCCTTTGGGCCGATTTCGCCCCACTTCAATCCCAACCGATCTACGACTATAAAACGCATTTATGAAAAATTTGAACGTTCTAGCTCCTTTCGTTTAGATGCTAGCGTGCTTTCAACCGACGGACAGATGGACGGACGGACATGGCTAGATCGTCTTAGAATTTTATGACGATCAAGAATATATATACTTTATAGGGTCTCAGGTCGATATTTCAAGGTGTTACAAACGGAATGACAAAGTTAGTATACCCCCATCCTGGAGGTGGAGGGTATAAAAATAATTCAGAACAAATGGGCAAAAAAGTGGAAGGGAAGTGGAAAGGGAAGTGGCAAAAGCATAAATATTTTATAGTTTTGATTATGAAAATATTTTCAAATCAAATTCAAATTGCAACCGATTTCCACAACCCGAATGGAAGTTTTGTTTTAACTAATGATTATGCCACTTTGTGAGGGAGAGGTGTGGTCACCACCACACATTTCATAGGTCAAAGGTTGTGTGCGATATAACTTTGCAATCACTGAAAGTCCATATCATTACCTCGATTCTAAAAGGCCATCTAACTGAAACAATTTTCGAAATCGTGCAATTTTTACATATTCCACTGGAATACATAGATCGCTGCCACTGCTACGTGCCCAAGCGAAACACGCTTCTGGGAATGGCTTCGAAATGGTTTATCAACCATCAATTTCCATTTTGAACCCATGACCATTTTTAGACACAGATAACGCCGCCGTAGTCGATTAATTTAATTTATTAATTCAAATATTCAAATTTCCATATGAAATATGCATTCGATAATCACTCTGGGTCTTTTATATTTAACTATGTTTGCACGTTGAATTCTACTGAATTATTCAGAATTCAGTTTATCACATTTGTTAATGTAGTCGCTCCGCTCCAATTACGTACTGGAGCGCTCGCGGTATCAATGACCGTTTTACACGTGTGATCACGGCTAATGATACGATATCAGAAGCAAAACAAAAACGGCAGAAAAAAGTATTTCATAACATTTGCATTCATTATCGCCAGCAAAAAGAAAAAAGAAGAAAAAGACACGAAAATAAAATGTGTGAAATGGAAAACTCCAACACGAACTCCAGCAAGACCAAGACGTTATGCTCATAACCCAATGCTCGAAATTCGAAGTAGAAACAAAACAGAATAAAAAATAATAAGAAGAACGGCAGCGACAACGAGAACGAAATTACGGTGAATACCAATAATCTTCGCAAGAAATTTCCGCTGAAACCCGACACTTGAGCACGTTTCAATTGATTCTTCTGTTCATCGAAATCATCGTCGTCGTCGACCGTGTTGCTGTGCTCTGAACTCTTGGAATGTTTGGCCAAAACGATATCTGGTGGTTGCTTATGCAAAATATCCATCCACTTCTAATGTCGGCTGACCCATGATGATATTCGGACTATACTGCACATTGGGCCATTGGAAGAGGAGGGCTTCAAAAATTTAGAATTGTACATGGAGTTGAATCGGTTAAATGCTATTTTTGGTTAAAATATTAATTCACTCTAATGTGGGCTGACCCTAACGATATTCGGACTACACTACACAATGGGATATCGGGAAGGAAAGAGCTTTATCAATTCAGAATTTTTCATGATCTTGAAACAGTTCTTTTTGGTTCGATGATTTAATGGATGTATTTAGATCAGTTAACTCTCTTGTATTATTTTCTAAAAAGTGAAACAAGTCAAAACGTTAAGTACGGCCGAGCCGAACTACACCATGGATTGCATTACACAAAGGCTGCCGATTTTACAGAAGTGAATTAATATTAAAGGAAAATAATAAATTTTTAAATATAAAGAAAAAAAGAAATTAAAATAATAATAAAAAATAATTTTATTAATAAATATAAAATTTTAATTAATTTAACCCCCGCTTATAAGGCAAGGCTACCAATATGTTTATTAGACTGGATCGCGGTCCATACAAATGAAAAACGAATTCCAGTCACCACACGAAAATAAAGGTTGGATTGTTTAATGATGATGTGCAAAATATTTCGTTCCTAGATCAAGCCGTCTGTGTCCCGTGTACTTTTTTTGTTTTGTATTTTTGTCAATTTCTTCTTTCTGATTTTTTTCTGAATTATGCACGACCTTATTTCTAATATTTCTATTCTATTTAAATTCCAAAAGTAAAAATTTTGAAAATCCATTATCTCTGATTCTAGCAATTTGCTCGCTACCATTTTTATTACATTTACATTTTTGACGTAAAAGTAAAAAAAAATAAAGTACGAAGTTGAAAAAATCTTTTTATTTTGCGTATCTATGCAGTCAAAGGAATGTATACACCGAATTTCATTATTCTGCATTATTAGATGCAGCCTTTTGGTTGGTACCATTTTTATCCCTATATTCCCATTGCACCCCATAAAAGTACGAATTTGGAAAAAATACTTTTAAATTATGTATGTCGTTTGAAAGGTACCATTTTTATCCCTTTTTGTTCCATTTCACCCCATACGAATAAGAATCAGTTTTTAGTGCACATTTATGATATAAGGGGAATGCGCACACCAATATTAAGTAAATATAAGCAGACATATTGAAAAACGTGCTTAGAATTTTATGACGATCAATAATATATATACTTTATATGGTCTCAGGTCGATATTTCAAAGTGTTACAAACGGAATGACAAAGTTAGTAAGCCCCCATCCTGGAGGTGGAGGGTATAAAAATGATATGGTGGCCAATAGAGAAGAGCTTGAATATGCGATTAATGACTATTTTGAGGGTTCTTACTAAAAGAGTGTAGAACAACACTAGTTTCCACCTAGAGGGTAGATAGAATATTTCCATGTGCAGAATGAAAATTCATCGGCCAAAATTCAATAACCTTTGCTCTAGTAAACATTGATTGGTACCATTTTTTCTCCATTTCGTTCCGTTTTCCCTACAAATTTCCAAAAATTTGAGATGAATGTACTCACCGAGTATAAAGATTCAGCTATAGCCTTTTAGTCTATTTTCACTCTAAAATATCGCTTTATTTTTGACGTCTATACAGTCATTGATTTCTATTACTCCGGCTGCATCCGTTTTTGTCCGCTTTCTCCCTTTATTTTGCACGTCTATACAGGAAATGTACACACAGAATTTTATTAAATTGGTACCGTCCAAATGGACGAATTTTATCCCTTTTCAAAATAAAGGGCATCCCTCTTATGACAACTCCATGTTAAATTTATTGGTAACTAGCTGAACCCCCGCCCGGTTCGCCAGGCAGAAAAACACACGGAAATAAAAATCATATTGTTTTTTCTTGTGATCGGTATTATATGTACTACTTATTATCAATGTATTTCCCTGAGATACAAAAGAAATGGATATGTTCCATGGAAAATATTGAAGTACGGCGAATAAAGGAAGAAATGTCAAAAATCAAATTGATTTTAGGTTGAGTGTGATTCTCCTCCTTTCCATTACAAAAAAAAACTTCCTACGTAAGAAGAACTTACTTAATCGAATCGCTGGAATTCGAATGTACTACATTCAAAACACATGGAAAGTCAATCAAATTGTTCACTAATCAAACAACACGTTTGTAATCTTTCTTTATTATTATGCTAAGAAAATCCAAAGAAAATGAGTAATTTTACAAAATTCAAATCAAAAATTCCCCATCTTTCAAATTCCGCCCATTTGTATAACAATATAGGAATCTCGGTGTCGAATGTACTCTAAAACAGGTTTTAATTTCGTATGGGAAGGATCACGGATACTTTCCGCCCATATTTGCACAACTATTTACACTGGATCCATTCAGACAATTTTTCAGCACTCTAGGTTTTACAGAACAGATAATATTCAATAATAGGTTTTAACTTCGTATGTGAAGTACCACGCCCACTATCCCACTACCGCCCATTTTTGGCACAACTACGAACATTTATGACAGATGCACTTACACAAAATTTCAGCACTATAGGTGACATTGAACTGACAATATTCAATAATAGGTTTTAACTTCGTATGGGAGGTATCACGCCCACTTTTCCAATACCGCAAATTTTTGACACAACTACCCTTATTGATGCTAGACGCACTCACACAAAATTTCAGTATTGTATCTGTCATAGAACTGGTTATATTCGTAAATGGGTTATAACTTCGTATGGGAGGTGCCACACCCACTTTTCCAATACCGCCCATTTTTGGCACAACTACGCACATTGATGATAGATGCACTTACACAAAATTTCAGTATTGTATCTGTCATAGAATTGAATATATTCGAAAATGGGTTATATCTTCGTATGGGAAGTTCCACGCCCACTTTACCAATACCACCCTTTTTTTGCACAACTAAGCACATTGATGCTATATGCACTTACATAAAATTTCAGCACTATAGGTGACATTGAACTGACAATATTCAATAATAGGTTTTAACTTCGTATGGGAGGTGCCACGCCCACTTTTCCAATACCGCCCATTTTTGGCACAACTACGCACATTGATGATAGATGCACTTACACAAAATTTCAGCACTCTAGGTGTCATAGAACTGACAATATTCAATAATAGGTGTTAGCTTCGTATGGGAGGTGCCACGCCCACTTTTCCAATACCGCCCATTTTTGGCAAAACTGTGCAGACTAACAATTAGTGGACTTTCATAAAAATTCAAGACTCCAGCTGCAACATTACTCCGAATATGCTAATTTATAAAAAACGAATAAAATCCCCAATTTGTGTGGGAGGTGCCACGCCCACTGAAAATATCAAAAATTTATATAGCCTATTTTCACCACCGGTTCAACATGAACATACTGCGAAAATTTCAAGAAGATCGGTCCAGTAGTTTAGTCTGCTATAAAGAACAAACAAACAAACCCACAAACTTACAAACACAGATTCATTTTTATATATATAGATACGCAACCAATAGGATTCACAATTCATCCCAGCAAAAAAAAGGAACTCCCGAAGAAAATTTGAAATCTATCTATATATATAAAACTGAATCTGTGTTTGTAAGTTTGTGGGTTTGTTCTTTATAGCAGACTAAACTACTGGACCGATCTTCTTGAAATTTTCGCAGTATGTTCATGTTGAACCGGTGGTGAAAATAGGCTATATAAATTTTTGATATTTTCAGTGGGCGTGGCACCTCCCACACAAATTGGGGATTTTATTCGTTTTTTATAAATTAGCATATTCGGAGTAATGTTGCAGCTAGAGTCTTGAATTTTTATGAAAGTCCACTAATTGTTAGTCTGCACAGTTTTGCCAAAAATGGGCGATATTGGAAAAGTGAGCGTAGCACCTCCCACACAAAGTTATAACCTATTATTGAATATTGTCAGTTCTATGACACCTAGAGTGCTGAAATTTTATGTAAGTGCATATAGCATCAATGCTATATGCACTCATCAATTGGTAAAGTGGGCGTGGAACTTTCCATACGAAGATATAACCCATTTTCGAATATATTCAATTCTATGACAGATACAATACTGGAATTTTGTGTAAGTGCATCTATCATCAATGTGCGTAGTTGTGCCAAAAATGGGCGGTATTGGAAAAGTGGGTGTGGCACCTCCCATACGAAGTTATAACCCATTTACGAATATAACCAGTTCTATGACAGATACAATACTGAAATTTTGTGTGAGTGCGTCTAGCATCAATAAGGGTAGTTGTGTCAAAAATTTGCGGTATTGGAAAAGTGGGCGTGATACCTCCCATACGAAGTTAAAACCTATTATTGAATATTGTCAGTTCAATGTCACCTATAGTGCTGAAATTTTGTGTAAGTGCATCTGTCATAAATGTTCGTAGTTGTGCCAAAAATGGGCGGTAGTGGGATAGTGGGCGTGGTACTTCACATACGAAGTTAAAACCTATTATTGAATATTATCTGTTCTGTAAAACCTAGAGTGCTGAAAAATTGTCTGAATGGATCCAGTGTAAATAGTTGTGCAAATATGGGCGGAAAGTATCCGTGATCCTTCCCATACGAAATTAAAACCTGTTTTAGAGTACATTCGACACCGAGATTCCTATATTGTTATACAAATGGGCGGGATTTGAAAGATGGGGAATTTTTGATTTGAATTTTGTAAAATTACTCATTTTCTTTGGATTTTCTTAGCATAATAATAAAGAAAGATTACAAAAGTGTTGTTTGATTAGTGAACAATTTGATTGACTTTCCATGTGTTTTGAATGTAGTACATTCGAATTCCAGCGATTCGATTAAGTAAGTTCTTCTTACGTAGGAAGTTTTTTTTGTAATGGAAAGGAGGAGAATCACACTCAACCTAAAATCAATTTGATTTTTGACATTTCTTCCTTTATTCGCCGTACTTCAATATTTTCCATGGAACATATCCATTTCTTTTGTATCTCAGGGAAATACATTGATAATAAGTAGTACATATAATACCGATCACAAGAAAAAACAATATGATTTTTATTTCCGTGTGTTTTTCTGCCTGGCGAAGCGGGCGGGGGTTCAGCTAGTATAGTATATTTTTTAGCCTCAAGTGTTGAATTTTTACTGAAGAAGTATTACCATATCTCTACGGTACATAAAGAAATGTCGATCATTTTGGAACATATTTTCCCCAATCTGGGAATTTAGGTATTTTCTTGGACAAAAATACAAAAACTAGTAAAACATTATTTGCATAGACATTTTTGCACATAATTCCAAAAAATCGTTAATATGTCTAAATTTTTATACATTTACGCAATGTTCAATATGAATTTGTTTTTCTAAAAATATTAAATTTTTAGTTGGACGAGTATTGTGGTTCGAAAAGTGATATATACATAGTGATTTATTTATTTTTTTATTGTCATTGCATATTATTATAGCCCTTGTTCTGTCCTATCCATAATGGTATAAGATTTTTATAAAAAAATATTTTTCTGATTCAAACTTATAATAAGATTTTCCTACCTCGGGAAAAAACAACGCATACCATGGAAAATGTATGAAGGCTATATCCAAATCGTTATATCAAATAAGTGGAGCACAAAAAGGGGATATGTAACAATTTTCATTAAGATTGAATGAAAAAGCCACATTAGGGCGATACATTAATTTTAATGATGAGCTTTTTATATTTTTTATCAACACACTTTGTCTTGAATAGTTCTTAACTACCTTCATTAAGATATGTTTGGAAAAAGGCCTTCTTGTATATAAACGCAAAAGAATCCGAAAATAGATAACTACAATAATTCGCACAGCTGAATCACTAGCGATTATTTTTCTAAAAAAAATAAATTTTTGGGATTTATTTTTCCAGTTTTGGGAATTGTGGGATTTTCACATATAATCACACATAGTCAATATATCCCTTTACGTTCAAAAGTTACAAAATTAATTCTCAAGAAAATAGTTTTGGGACCACTGTGCACCGCTACTTATGAGAATAATTGAGTGGACCAGCGGAGGAGGAATTGCCCACTTTTATTGTCGCAACTAATTTGTTTACAGTCTCACATGTTGCAAATGTTATATTTCTGGTATTTTGAAAATATCAAATGCAAATTTGTTTGGCCATTGTCCGCATTTCCACTCTTTCTTTCTTGGCCAAGGTGTGTCGAGTTTCTGTGAAGTGCTATGTGGCATTGTGGTGCTACGGTCTCTCGGTGTCCAAGTGGCACCACGCCATACCACTCCACAGTCATCACCCATACCAAACAGCCAACCACCAGCATTGTTTTGTCTTTTGGAGGCAGTCAGGCGGCTGACCGACGTTCGAATTCAAAATACAATTGTTTAACAGCAGCCACATAAATGTTGTCGTTGTACGAATTGCTGTTGTTGTTGTTATCATTATCATTACCATTATCATGATAATGAAACTGAAAATAATTCTGCTCTCTGTATGGGGGAGTGTGGAAATATTTTTTGGTGGGCGCGTAATTGTTACATTTTTGTTATAATAGAATGCCAATTATTAACCTGTTAACAATGTATTATTGACAGTATTTTATTTTTCAAATGTAATATATGAGTCATTCCAGGTTAAACTGAAAGATTTTCGATACAAATTTACAACAATCGTTTCTAAAAGCACGAAAAGTGAATCGCTTGCAACACATATATATGTATCAGGGCTCAAAAAGGTATCAGGTATCAAAAACTAAACCGGTGTGCTCAATTTTTTCACCCAAATTGTATTCAGATCGGTAAAAATTTGTGTTTTTGGGCGATAAATTAATTTTAACAGTAATATTTCCATATATTTCCATGTATTTCAACAGACTTTGTCCTTGTCTACATTCGTTAAGATATATAAAATAAGTTTATACACTTTGTAAATAAAACTTCATATAGATAAACGCAAAGGAATCTGAAAGTGGATAACTACAATAATTCGGCCGGTTTACTAGAATATGAAATTATTTATAATATGTAAACTCATAGCACCGATTTAAAAAGTAATAATTAATTTTATTTTTATTTATTTTATCCAGAAAAAATAAAATTTTTGGAATTTATTTTCACCGTTTTTGGACTTTTGGAATTTTAGGATTTATATATGGGATTATTATTATTGGTATTTTCAGTCCTTGTGAGGGAAACATTTTTCCCTGTGGACCGATTTCGTCCATTTGCAAACAAACCGATCTACAACTATAAGACTTATTCATGCAAAATTTGGATGTCCCACACTGAAGGAATTTTCCTTCATAATATTTATGAAGCGATTTCATAAAGGTTTTTCATAAATTTAGTGAATTTTGTCTTGATATGTAAGAAAATTGCATAAATAAAATTTTTCCATATTTTCATATTTCATAAAACAAAATTATTGAATTAGTGAAACTTAGTTTCATAAGATCAAAGAAAGATTTCATTGTATTAAAGCAACAATTCTTAAATATTATGAAATATGTCATAACCAATGAAATATATGTGTTGTGAAATGCCTTCATAAGTAGAATGAAGGATTCCATAGTTTTTATGAAATGATTCATAACTTACAACTACATTTTTGGTGTGTCGACTTTATTCGGTTGAATGCTACCAATTCTCATTTGTGCAAAGACACTCGCAATGACGGTGTGTGTTTGTTGGTTAGTCAACAAGTCCGACCTTTTATGCTTAATTGTTTATATTGGAAACTTCAGTATAAATTATTAATATTTAATAAAATTTTGTCATAAAATTAATGAAGTTTCTTTACAAAATCTACGAAAATAATTTCATAAATCATATTATGAAAAATAATGAACTTGTATGACAAAAGTTCATCGAATGAAGAACTGTATCTCATACTTTATAAGAAATGTTTCATAAATTCTATGACAATTTTCATTGATTTGTGCTTTATGAAACATGTTTAATACATTTTATGAAGTATTTCTTTAGCGACTTTTTAATGAAAATTTTCACTGAGCTTAAGACAAAATCATAAATAGCATGAATAATAATTCTTTCAGTGTAGCTCCTTTCGTTTAGATGCTAGCGTGCTTTCAACAAATGGACAGACGGACATGGCTAGATAAGGCAATTTCAATTACTTTTAAAATATTGATGTGGTGGGTTATAGCAGGGTTAGATTTTTTAAAGTTTTTGCAATTTTAATTCTTTTATTTTGATTTTCGAAATGATTACACTAATTCATTCATAATCCATAACCTATGTTTTCTTGGATTTTTCATTATTTTTATGAACTAATGAAAAAAAATATAATTTTGATGATTTTTTCACTGTAATTCTGGTTGATTTTGTAAAAAATAATGGGAAAAAAATTTGTAAAAAATAGATGCCATCATTTCACCACTTTCAAACTCACGCAGTCCCTTAAAAATTTACCTAAGCACACTACATTAAAATTTCAACAAAATGAATTAGTGTAATCATTTCGAAAATCAAAAAAAAAAAAAAGATAATTAAAATTGCTAAAACTTTAAGAAAATATAAACCTGCTTTGACACTCCACATCGATATTTTAAAAGTAATTGAAATTACCTTCAAAACAAGGTAAAACACAAGTAGTATTTTTCCACTGTTAAATTGGTCATAACAGATGAAAAAACATTTTCAATTTTTTTCCAAAAATACTTATACAATATTTTTATGAGAAGAATACATACAAAAACAAGTACCGCTTGACATGGAATGACTCATATACTTCAGGTCGATATATCAAGGTGTTACAAACGGAAAGAAAAAGTTAGCGTACCACCATCCTGTGGGTGGAGTGTATAAAAATTGTTTATAAATGTTGATTATTATTGTCAGTAATGCAAATATACGAATTTATATTTTTATATTTTATCAAATATTTATATCAAAATATTCAGTTTTCCATATATAAATCCAATAAAGTATTTTTTAATATTTTCGGTATTTTTATTATTATTATTTTTACCTCTAGGATGGGGGTATACTAACTTTGTCATTCTGTTTGAAACACCTTGAAATATCGGCCTGAGACCCTATAAAGTATGTCCGAGATTCCTACTTTATGGGGTTCAAATGCAAAAAGGGGATAAAAATAGTACCAAACAAATGACCGCAGATAGATGCATGGAATTCGGAGTATACATTCCTCTGACTGCGTAGACACGAAAAATATTTTTTTTTCAAATTCGTACTTTCATGGGATACAATAGGTACAGAGGAATAAAAATAGTACCAACTAAACGAATACAGCTAGAATGATGAAATTGAATGAATAATAATAAGATTAGTACTCTTGAGGGGCTGGAATATATATATATATATATATATATATATATATATATATATATATATATATATATATATATATATCATATTTGTTTCAATACAAATTAGGTATGAGAATATTTTTATTTTGTACTAGTTGGTATCTTAACATTTATTTATAGATCTTTTACATGCAGACATTTTTCTGCTTTAGAATAAATAAAATAGAAAATATTTTTTTTTTTTTTTTGTGCAGAAAATTCCAAAAATTTTTGCCGATCTATATATCCTCACTCTACAGAGTAGGAGGGTATATAACATTTTTGACAGAAAAAAGTGTAACGCATTGAACGAGTGACTTAAGACCCAAGTATGTTTGTACAAAATCCGTTTCACGACTTTTTAAGTTGTTTGAGCCATGTCCGTCCTGCCGTCTGGCTAGCTGGTGTACACGAAAGGAGCTAAGGAACCAATTCAAACATTGCATATGGTAATATTTTCCCCAAACTTAGTTTAAGTTCAAAGATGGGCGAAATTTCCTCGCCCCTTCTGGTACCTTCAACACAAATGACTCATATTCCTATGTTAAAATAAAACCGCTGTAACTTCTACACATATATTCGGAATCCGCTATATAATGGTATTTCATAATGTTTGTATAACCACTTTAAGTGCGCAAAATATAGCGGGTTTTGCCACGCCCCTTCCAGTACCTCCCACACAAATCACTCTAAACTAGGTGAAATTAAATCTGTTATATCTTCTATACGGATGATCGGAATACTGTGAGATTTCACATTTAGTAATGCTTTTATAAAGGTTGCATTCCTGTGGAATATGGGCGATATTGCCACACCCCTTCTAATACCTCCCACACAAAGTGACATAAGCTTTTTTAAAATAAAACCGGTGTAACATTCATAAGGGTAGTCAAAATCATTTGCAATTTGATATATGGACATGTTTTTATAAACCTTTTAAACCAAAAAAATATCTACGCTTCATCCACGCCCCTTCTTGTAGCTCCCACACAATTGTCTATATTGAAGGTAAAATTAAATCCTTCATAACTTCTATAGTGGATTACGTGCAACACGCAATCCACTATGACTTGATATTTGATCATGTCTTTGCAATTGTATTTAAAATGTGGAAGCTAGGACCATATGCCATTAACCTTCCACACAAATCATCCGGCCCTAATTATAATTTTCATGGATATGTTCTCTGAGAGTGAGGGTATATATAAGTCGGTTGAGCCGACTGACGTTTTCATACTTGTTTTAGATTTTTTCGTGCCAAAAAAAACTATTTTTTGAGAAAAAAATCAATATTTTTTTCCTAAACCACTGATCCTATGTGAAAGTGATATTCGTAACATTTCCCGATTCAGTCGACCTATAACTCAGGGGCAATTTCTGCATTCATGAGCTCAACATTATGGGGTTCAGGTATAGTTTTTTAGGATGGAATTCTATGACGAACGCTGAAGATAACATTAAAAAAACAGATAAAAATGAAAACAATGCCAACAACTTCGTTTTGAAAACACATTTAAATAAAAGCGACACTGGATAACAACAGACGGCAGTGCACAAAAAGTGCACAGCAAACGCCAACCGAACCGAACAGAACTGAAGCGAACCGAGCCAATGATAAGGCGATAATTTAACAAAAATTATCTTTGCACTTTAGAACGAATGAAACGAAATGTATCAAAGCAACAACGACACCAACAACTATACTTCGCGTAATGGTTGGATAAACAAAAATGGAAAAGTTAACACCCGCTTATTTCCAATGGTCTCGTCGTTGTTGTTGTTCAAGTTGTCGTATCTATAAAACTTAAACTTTAAATATTCAAAACACAACAACAACACCAGTCACCTACCTAGTAACCATAATAACCAACAACACATGATGGTGGCGTTGCTGGCCCGACTGAAGTTCGTTTTCGCTTTTTCGTTATTTTTAAATTTTTATCAAAAGCATTTTGAATTTTTAAGTAAACCGTTTTTTGTCGAGGGTGTTGGGAAGGAGGGAGGTTGTTAATTCCCCCCGCCTCCGTTAAAATAATAGATAATTTTTTATCACTCGCGTGTTGGCTGAGCAAAGGGTAGAGAAGTAGGGTGGGGTAGGGACACATGCTCTATATTCGGATAAAACTGAAGTTTAAACAACGTTTTAGCTTTGAGATAATATTGTCATTTTCTGTTCACTTCGCTTAAGTTCGCTTAGTTTTGTTTATATTTTATTTTCATCCTTTGTCCGTGTTTATCTGCAATTCTATGTTAATTAGTTACGTAGACTAAGAGTTTGTTTTATTTTTTATGTTATTTTTGTCTTTAGTGTTTCTATTTTTAATTATATCGCCGCTCCAACTGATGAGGGTTTGTCTTTGTGGTTAAATTTGAAATGGAGTTGTTGCAATTATACTAACACATTTCGCTGCGTTATGACGTTGCATGTTGTACTATCGCAGGCAGTGTGTGTTTTCTGGGATAAAAATTTTAATTTTTACTAATGCTTAAGCTTAAGGAATTATGTTGCACAGTGCAACATGTTTAATGTTTGAAACTCTTTCATCATAATAACGACAAGTAAGGCTAATGTCTGATAAAATATGTGATATCGATAGATTTTCTTCAACTAGGCATTTTTTTCCTTGTCAGATCCCCAAGGGGGTTTTCGTGCTATTTAACCACAAATTTAGAAACTCATGAATTTTTAATTTTTTATAGTAATTTTTTCGTGCCACCAAAAAGTGTTTTTTTTTGGAAAAAATTCTCAATTTTTTGGAGACTGGCCCTAAACCACTGTGTCTATGTAAAATTTGTAGGGTGGACCATTTAAAGTTTTAAATTAGAATCGCCTATAAAAAGAAGTATTGATTATTTTTTCAAATTTCTGGTTTTATTGGAAAGGCTGAACTTTGTCATTTAATAATGAAATATGAATATCATTCATATGACTACCGCATCCGATCAACACAATTTTTCTGTACATAACCCAATGATGCTGCCAGCCCAAAATCAATACCAAACAGTGACTCGTTGTCGATACATTGGCTTCTCAATAATCACGTGTGGGTTCTCTGAACCCCATATGCGGCAATTTTGCTTATTGACATAGCCACCGAGACGAAAATGAGCTTCATGAAGTCTGAACTGAGGGCCGATCTCTTCTGGAAAAATTTCCGCGTACATTTCTTACAGTCTGCTTACTGCTTTGGAAGTAAGTTTTTAATATTTTCCAATTTTGTTCGAGCGTATAGCATCCCATTTTGCAAACGTCAAACATAAACCTGAAAATAAAAATGAATGTTATTCTATCTTACAAAGTCAAAGTGAAAAGCTTAGATGGTCAAATTGAAAATTTTAGATGGTCCACCCTATGTTGGGATCTTAACATGGAACTCTTATTTGAAGAAAATCCATAAATAAATGTAGAATCGCGTCCGTTTTTGTTCGAAGTATTTGTTTAAATGATTTAGTTTTAAGTAGACAGCGGATTTTTATGCAAATCCCATTTTTAATCCATATTTGTACAAACTATGGATATGGCAACGCAAAATATGTTAATATAAAATTGGTTATAACGGTTTTTTAATGGTTTCATCATGAAAATCATTTGTGTGAGGTCGGCATTCAATTATAACCATTCGTTCAAAATATGATTTTGCATATAAATCCGCTGTCTAGTTATAAGTAAAGGAGACATGTACATTAGGCTGGGTCATGGCCCGCACAAATGAAAATTTGATATCCAGTCATCCCACATAAATAAAGTTTGGATTCTTAAACGATGGTTTGTGAAAAAATTCGCCGTCTGTGAGCTAAACGCTCTTGAGAACATCCCTAAAAATCATGTTTTCCTCTATATTTTTATACCCTCCACATGGGGGTATATTCACTTTGTCATTCCGTTTGTAACACCTTAAAACATTCATCGGAGACCCCATAAAGTATATATATTCTGGGTCGTGGTAAAATTCTAAGACGATATAGCCATGTCCGTCTGTCTGTTGAAAGCACGGTAGCGGCCGAACGAAATGAGCTAGGAGGTTCAAATTTTTCCTAAAAGTGCCTTATGGTTATAGATCGGTTGGGATTGAAAGTAGGCGAAATCGGCCTATAGGGAAAAATTGTTCCCTCACAAGGACTGAAAATACCCCTAATATTTAGAGTATTTCAGCATGTTTTTTGAACATATTACCTTGTATTTACTTGATATTTGCAATTCGCATTCCCTTTATAGCATAAAAGGACACCTGTTGCGGCTGCAACGTAGTATTGTGTCACAGTAGTAACACGGCCCAGAATAATAACAAAACAATACGTTTAATCAAGAATTGTTCGTTTTATTATCTATAAATTCATAAGTAAAATACAAAATTAGGAATTACAGAATTAATTCAAATACAAAATGCTTACTTTATTCTGTCCCTTGTGAAATTCGCGGCAATTAAAACTATGTATGTTATCGCGTACGTTGAGTATTCAGAACCGAGTATCACACAGGGTTGCAACAATGTCAAAAAATACATAAAAACAATTTGTGCAAATAATGCCAAATAAATCAAAATTAAATCAAAGTTATATAAGTAGAAAAAAAGCTAACGGAAAATTTACTGAATTCAAATTTAAATATTTATATAACGAATTTTGCGGAGTTAGTTCACAACAGCACCATAGAGTGATTTTTATTTGTAGGGGGCGAAATGGGACGAAAAGGGATAAAATGGTACCTATCAAACGACAATAGATAGAAACATGAAATTTGGCGTGTACATTCCTCTAATGGAGTAGATACATAATATAATTTTTTTTCTAAATTCGTACTTTTAAGGTGTTAAATGGGGATAGAGGGATAAAAATAGTACCAACCAAACGGCTGCACCTAGAATAATGAAATTCGTTTTATATATTCCTCTGATTGGAAAGTAAAATAGAAAAAGGGGATAAAAAGTGTACCATACAAATGGATGCAGCTAGAACCATGAAATTCGCTGTATACATTCCTCTCACTGAGTAGACACGAAAAAAAACTTTTTCCAAATTCGTACTTTCAAGGGATTCAATGGGAGCAGAGGGATAAAAATGGTACCAACTAAAAGGCTACATCTAGAATGATGCAATTTTCGAAAGTCGTACTTTTATGGAGTAAAATGCGAAAAGGGGGATAAAAATGGTAC
Organism: Polietes domitor; assembly: GCA_947397865.1. Classification (NCBI taxonomy): domain Eukaryota; kingdom Metazoa; phylum Arthropoda; class Insecta; order Diptera; family Muscidae; genus Polietes; species Polietes domitor. Next base: position 22,342,322 of record OX377619.1, on the reverse strand, counting down.
CAACAAAAGGGCCGCAGATAGTATCATGGAATTCGGTATATACTTTTTTTCTGAGTGAATAGCCACGTAAAATGCTTTTTTTTCCAAATTCGTACTTTATTTTGTTGCTTTTACGACAAAAAATGGTAGATTCATGAATTTGTCGTATACTGCGTACGTGAGAGATAAGGTATTATCAAAATTTATTATCAAAATTAAAATAGATGGAAATACAACCAACCAAAGGACTGCAGCTGAAAATGGACTCCCTATCCCCCAATATTTAGGGTATTTAAGATTACTGCCTTATATTTACTTTATGAATTGAAGTATTATTTCTATTATATATATATATATATATATATATATATATATATATATATATATATATATAGTATAAAGATATTGGTAGCATTGGTTAATTAATTAATTTGTTGCGGACATTCCTCTTGTAGCTTGGAAGCACCACAAAGAAAATAAATGTTTTAGCGGGCGAAATGGGACAAAAATGGATAAAATATGGTACCAATGATACGACAACAGCTACAATTATGAAATTCGGTGTGTACATCCCTCTAATTGCATAGACACGTAAAATAGAGGGATTTTTCGAAATTCGTACTTTTAAGGGATGTAATTGAAAAAGAATGATAAAAATGGGACCTTCCAAACCGCTGAAGTTGATATCATGAAAGTCGGCGTATATATTCGGTGTGTATTCGGTGTTCTGACTATGAAGTCTCGAAACAAAAAGGTTTTTTTTCCAAATTTGTACTTATGGGCGGAGAATGGGGCTTTAAAATTGATACTTTTCTTATCAAAATAATACAGTCACTTTCTCTGTATCTGAAAATGCTTCTCCCTAATGGCGCCTAATATTTACGCATGTTCACTTTCACAATTACACCATTGTATTAATTTATAGTAGTCGATTTTAAACAGTGCGCATAAGTATACATTATAGTTTGAAATAGTAAATAAATATATTAATGTGCATAAAAATATCAGAATTTTCGTAATATAATACTGTGCTTCTAAGTAAAGTAGACATCCTTTAATCTGCTGGTAATACTGTGGAATGCACTCCGTGGTGGAGGGTATATAAGATTTGGGCCGGCCGAACTTAACGCCTTCTTACTTGTTTATGTTACATTTTCAATTAATAGGCCCTTGAAAGCACTTTAAATATAAATATTGATTTTTGTCTTAGGGTAACTTATTGGACGTTTAAAGTATTTTTTGTGACGACTGAAAACTTTATCGTATTTGGTCGTAGTGCTTTATACAAAATAAATAGCTGCAGATAATACTCTTCGAATGATGCGCTCATTTTTTGTAAAAAAGATTTTGTAAATTTTGGCTCTGAAAAAGCAAATTATTTCGCAGCAAGAAGTTCGGCCGTTTCGAATCTTATATACCCTCCACCACGGAGTGCATTTTACATTATTACCGGCAGATTGGAGACTGTCGACTTTACATAGAAGTGCAGTACCATATTAGGAAAATTGTGATATTGTCTGTGCGCATTACTATGAGGCATACTTATGTGCACTGTTTAAAATAAATTGTTTTGCTTCATTCTTATAATCATTATTCATTATATTATTTAGTCAACTACTATATATAGATATAATATTTTAATTGTAATAAAAAGGTGAACATGATGCAGCAATTTTCAGAAATGTGCTCTAAATAGTAGGTGAATTGCAAGCCATCATTAGGGAGAAACATTTTCAAAACGGCCTCAGGGCCGATTTCCCACATTTGAAATTTCTTGATTCGGCTACAGAATATGTGCCATTTAAAAGTACAAATGTTTAAGATCCGTTATGTTTCGCGCTCAAGTTTGAATGTGCACATCTAATTTCATAATTATAGCTACTACACTCAGAAAAATAGCATTCTTAAATCTGAGTAAAATCCATACTCCAATTTAGTTCAACAATTTTACTCCAGCTTAGCTAAATTTTCCTTACGAGAAGGAAAATTGAATAGATATGAGTACACTTTCCTTATTTTAAAGCTAGAAGAAATAGTACATATACTCAAAATAGTGTAGTAAATTTACTTAAAAATATTTTTTTTGAATCTAGTAAAAACTTCTTACAATTATGTATATTCATACTTGTGCGGAAGAAAATTTACTAGTGTTTAAGAAAGAAAATAATGCAGAATTTTTTGTATGGAAAAATTCCATTTATGATGTTTTTCTTAAAAATGTATTTATTACATCAATTAAAGTAAGTAAATGTAATTAAATTTATGCCATGTTCCTCATACATTCAAGTATAAATGAGCTTATAAAAAATACTTCAGAGTGTTTAGAAAAATACATGAGTAGTAGTCTAAGAAGCAATTCTCGTTCGTTAGCCGAGACTTTCTTCATAAGTACTTCAAATATTATTCTAAACAATCACTGCAAAGACGCCTACTCAACTCTTTATGGTATAAGTAAGATGAAACGTTTGAGAACTATACCATGTTGTCATTTTTCATATAAGCGTTGCATACTCTGAAGCGAAATAATTTATTTCAATTATCAGTATAGTCGTAGTCAGGCTGAATACAAATTTACTTGGTTTAAGGAAAATTTTAGTCAGGCTGAGTACAAATTTACTTGATTTAAGGAAACAAATTCCGAAAATTTTCCTCAGATTGAGTATAAATTTACTTGGCATGTATACAAATTTACTTAATTTGAGTAACAATTTACTTGGATTGAGGAAAATCGGAATATTCCTTAGTATGAGTATAAATTTACTTGATTTGAGTAAAATTTCTTAAAAATTTTCCTCAGATTAAGTAAAGATTTACTTGTTTTGAAGAAAAATTTTCCTCAGTTTGAGTAAATTTTATTTGCTTTGAGGATAAGTTGAACTGGAATCAAGTTCAAAGCATGTCTCATTTTCAAGGAAAAGTTTGTACTTGATGTGAGAAATTATTGCCTTAGCGCTATACGTAGTTCAATTTTCCTCAGTTTTAGTACATACTTACTTAATCCGTGGCATACTTTTTTCTGTGTGTACCGTTTGCTTGATACCAGTTTTATTTGGAGAAATAATACTCATAGACGAGTGTAAGCACTGAATTTCATGATTCTAGTTACAGCTTGATACCAATTTTATCCTAAAGCTACGAATAGCGAAAAATATCGTTATTTTCCCATTTACACAGTCAGAGCCGTTTGCAGCCGTTTGGTTGGTACCATTTTTATCCCCATTCGCTCCATTTTCTGCAGGAAAGTATAAATTTCGAAAAATTCCTTTATGTTTCGCGTTTATACATGCAGATGAATGTATAGACCGAATTTCATGATTTCAACTTCAGCGGTTTGGATGATACCATTTTTATCCCTCTCTTCCAATTGTATCCCTTAAAAGTACGAATTTCGAAAAATCCCTCTATTTTACTTGTTTACGCAATTAGAGAGATATACACACCGAATTACATGATTGTAGCTGTTATCGTATCATTGGTACAATTTGTATCCATCTTTGTCCCAAAAGCGCGAATTTAAAAAACCCTCTATTTTACATGCCTACGCAATTAGAGGGATATACACGCCGATTTTCATGAATCTAGCTGTTATCGCATCATTGGTACCATTTTTATTCCTTTTTGTCTCGTTTCGCCAGCTAAAACTTTTATTTACCTTTTGGTGCTTTCAAGCTATAAGAGGAATGAACGCAACAAATTTCAAGTGCATATAAATCAGAAATAAAAAATGTTTAAATATTAGCGGGCATTTTCAGTCCTTGTCAGGGAAAATTTTTCCCTCTGGGCCGATTTAAAATTTTTTTTTGAGAAATTCAAATAAATTTTTAATTTTTCCTAAGACATTTGTAAAATATTTTTTATAGAAGAATATTTCTTGAGATTTTCCGGAAAATCGGAGTCATGTGAACTTTTTTTGTATGGTTTGACATGAACTGATTCATATATATAAGAATCAGTCCGGCCTTTTTTAAGATGTTTGTTGTGATCTATGGTATGTGATCATCCTAATATTAATTCACCTTTGGGGTGAATTAATTTGGAAGTTTTTGTAATTGCTTGGTCCATCTATTTTTTTTATATACACCCTCGAAAACATTGTTGTATTTATTAGAAGCCGTATTTTCCAAATTTTAATTACTCCCATGCTGTAATTATTTTTATATTGGAGTTTTTAGGATAAACGCCAAAAAATATCTAATTTTCCCACAAAATAAATTGCATACAAGCCGAGGCTCTAATGCTCTACAAATGAAGCAATTTCACCATAACTAACTGACTACAATAGTCTCACGTGAAACTAGAATTTTCATTAAATCGATTGACACAACAAACAAAAGTAGGAAAAAACTCGATATTCCATGTGCTTGTGTTGTTTGTTTGTTTGTTGCTGATATCGATTAAAAACAACAGAAATATTGACACTTTTATCATTCAACAGAAATCTAAAACCTTTTTTCAAATCATTTTGTTTAATAGTTTATTATACAACAACATTCACGTACGGACGGACTCACTCAATCGTGCGCTCACTCGTATGCAATTCATATTCAGATTCAAATTCAGATTCACGTAATGCCAATTCACGTAGACATGTATGAATATTGTCAATATCTCGACCACAGCGACATCAGTACAACCGACATCAGCAGCATTATTTACCAGTTTCTGTTGAAATTGCAATCAGTCAACAATCCCCATAAAACGAAAAAAAAACTAAACATTTAGAATAATTGATCGCAGATAAAATTAATAATAAAAACTAGATTTTTTTAAAGTTAAAAATGACACATTAAAATAACAAAAGTTTTGCGCGAGAAGGAGGAGGTGATGGGCAGAGATATCAACACCACGCGGCACAATGGGTTAGTTTGGAATTTTCTAGCAAACAATTCAGCAAGGTCATCTTTTTAATTACCATCAGAGAATGCTTGTACTCAAGATAAAAATTAAAAAAAAATGTATAACATTTTCTAACGTATATTATCTAAACACTACAACAATATTAACTTTTTCCATGGATAAGTAAAAAAAATTTGTATCGCATTGAAGGAGTGACTGAAGACCCTTAGAATGTTTGGACCAAATCCGTTTCACGACTTTTTAAGCTGTTTGAGCCATGTTCGTCCATCCGCCTGCATGTCTGGTTGGTGTCGAAAGGAGTTAAGGAATTTATTCAAACTTTACACATTGTAATATTTTCCCAAAGTTAGCTTAAGTTCGAATATGTGCAAAATTGCCACACCCCTTCTGATTCACCCCACTCAAATACGTTAAATTAAAACCGCTATATAGCTTCCGAACGGGTATTCAGAATCAGCTATATTTTGATATTTGATTAACTTTTTATAATCACTTTGAGCGTACGAAATATGGAGATGTTTGACACGCCCCTTCTACAAGGTGGGGCAGAATGAGCTATATGGTTTAAATGGTTTATAACTTTTATATTTATGCGATTATTATAATTTTTTTAAATACAGTATATTATTGGGGAATTTTTTGTAAGTGATGACCATTTTCTGCTTCACACCGCACCAAACAGTACACTTAAGTGCGTGTGATTGTCGCTGATGAACTGCTCTTCGATTTTCCGTAGCCCAAATCCTGCAGTTTTGCTAGTTGACATACCCATTTAATTGGAAATGGGCTTCATCGCTCATTACCAAATTGTAATTATTATTTTTGTATAGTTATTTAATTATGTACGTTGTTCGATCGTGTAATGATTCATAATTAATGCCCCAAGACTCTGTCACAAAATGCTGATAAAACAAAGAAAGAATAATAATTAAAAAAGTTATAAATAATTCAAACCATATAGCTCATTCTGCGTCATCCTGTAGTAGCTCCCAGACAAAATCACCCTAACATGCGTAAAATTATAACTTTTATAACTTCAATGCGAGTGATCGTAATACTATGAAATTAGATATTTGACAATACTTTTATAGTTGTTTTATAGACATTAAATATGGGCGATATTACCACACCCATCTGGTAACCCCATACAATTTGGCATAAGCTATGATTAAAACAAGTAAGGAAAGGCTAAAGTCGGGCGGGGCCGACTCTATGATACACTCCACTTTCTATCCGAATACAATTCAATTCAAAAGTGAAAACGGGAAGGTTTTTCGTATCCTGTAAATGTATGTGTTTGACAAAAAATGTTATATCGGAAAGGACATTTGTATGAGGACATATTGAAACCTAGAACGAAATAGGTAAAATATAAAACGTATAGTTTGGCCAAAATCGGTAAAACTTTTGGGAGCAACATTTGTATTTGGGCTATATTTAAATCTGAACCGATCTTACCCACTTTCAACATAGTTTTGTTTAGTTAGATTATAAGATGTTGTGCGAAATTTAAAGAAAATCGAGTACAATATGTGGATTTTAAAGCGGCAAAAGTCAAATCGGGAGCGACATTTGTATGGGGGCTATATCTAAATCTGAACCGATCTAACCCAATTTCTGCATAGGTGTTTCCAGTTAGATTATAAGATGTTGTGCCAAATTTAAAGAAAATCGAGTACAATATGTGGGTTCCACAGAGGAAAATGTCAAATCGGGAACGACATTTGTATGGGGGCTATATCTAAATCTGAACCGATCTTACCCAATTTCAGCATAAGTGTTTCTAGTAAGATTATAAGATCTTGTGCCAAAATTAAAGAAAATCGAGTACAATATATGGTTTCTAGAGTGGAAAATGTCAAATCGGGAGCGTCATTTGTATGGGGCTATATCTAAATCTGAACCGATCTTCCCAAATTTCAGCATAGGTGTTTCTAGTAAGATTATGAGGTGTTGTACCAAATTTAAAGAAAATCGAGTATAATATGTGTCATTTAAAGCGGAAAAAGTCAAATAGGGAGCAACATTTATATGGGGGCTATATCTAAATCTGAACCGATCTTACCCAATTTTTGCATTGGAGTTTCTAGTAAGATTATAAGATGTTGTGCCAAATTTAAAGAAAATCGAGTACAATTTGTGGATTCTACAGAGGAAAATGTCAAATCGATATCGACATTTGTATGGGGGCTATATCTAAATCTGAATCGATTTTCGATATTTTCACCATAGATGTTCCTAGTTTAAATATAAGATGTTTTGCTAAATCTGAAGACAATCTGATACAATATGTGGTTTCTAGAGCGGAAAAAGTCAAAGCGGGAGCGAAATTTGTATGGGAGCTATATATAAATCTGAAAGGATCTGACCGCATTCACCATGGGTGTTTCTAGTGGAAATATAAGATGTTTTACCAAATCTGAAGACAATCTGATACAATATGTGGTTTCTAGAGCGGAAAAAGTCAAATCGGGAGCGAAATTTGTATGGGAGCTATATCTAAATCTGAACCGATCTAACACATTTTTACCACAGGTGTTTCTAGTTGCAATATAAGATGTTTTGCCAATTTTAAAGAAAATCTGTGGTAATATGTGGTATCTAGAGTGAAAAAAATCAAATCGGGAGTGAAATTCGTATGGGGTATATATCTAAATCTGAACCGATTTTCTTCAAATTAAATAGCGTTCGTCCTTATCCCGAAAAACTTCGTTGTGCAAAGTTTCATTTGGTTCTGTCTACAATTGCGTCCTGTATCGTGATTACAAGAATAGATGTACGTACAGACAGACAGACGGACGGACATTGCTAAATCAACTCAGAAAGTGATTATAAATCGATCGGTATAATTAACAATGGGTCTATCTCGTTTCCTTTTGGGTGTTACAAACAAATGCACAAAGACATAATACTCTCGTGGAGTGTATAATAAAGCTGACATATATTACATACGGATAGTCGAAATCAGTTGCAATTATATATTTGAAAATGTTTTTATATTCAAAACTCCCCTTCAAGTACCTCCCACACAATTGTACCGATCCTATGTAAAATTAAATCTTGTATAACTTCTAACCGGTGTCTGAAATCCCCAACTGGCGCGAATTTTTGATTCCGAGAGTGAGGTTATATGTGGCACCGAAGCACAACATTTTTTTCTTACAATATCCCACTACTATATCGAACTTTTGTAAAAAAATCGACAACGTTGGTACCTCTAAGGGAACCATTACTTTCAGAGGTTTTTCTGACTTTGACCACTTTCATTCTTCTCAAAATTAAACAAATAAAATTTTTATTTTTTTCACAAAAGTAAAATATACATAAATATTTACAGGTTGTTCGTCTAGAAACTTTATACAGTAAAATCTCGGAAAAGTTAAGTCTCGAAAAAGTTAATCTCGCGGAAAAGTTAATCGAGCGGCTGTCTTCACGTGCCGCTCTAAAAAGTTAATTTTTAATTAACTTTTTTGAGCGTGCATAAAAAAAAACCGAAAAATTCTGAGTGAAGAGAAATATTTTCAGTTACGGTACTTCACGAATACATATGTATTTTGTTTTTACTACGTATTGCACATTTGTTTTATGTAAAAATGCAATTCTTGTCTCACAATATTTTAAGCCTTTGTTGTGAAAAGAACGCGGTCACAAAAATTATTTAAAGTGCGTAGTAAAGTGTGTGAATAAAATGTCAACAAAAAATAAAAAGCAGCAAAGACTGACTGTTCTACAAAAATCAGAAATTTTGAAAAAGACTGTCCAAGGTGTTAGTGGTAAAAGATTGGCATTAGATTATGGAGTAACAGAAGCAGCTATCTCAAAAATTAAAAAAAGAAAAATGAAATATTGGAAGCTTTGAGTAACTCATATGGACAGGTACCAAGGAAAACTCTACATAAAGCAGAATATGTTGAGTTGGATAAAAGTGTTTATGAATGGTTTTTAAAACAAAGAGACCGTAATTGTGCAGTAACTGGACCATTGATAAAAGCAAGAGCTAGAGTCGATTTCCAAAAGCTTTATCCAAATAAACAATTTAATGCGAGTGATGGGTGGCTAGCAAATTTTAAGAAAAGGCACGGTATTCGCTTTCTTAAAGTGTGTGGTGAAATTCTATCTAGCGATACCGCAGAAATAACACCTTTTATTCATAATTTACGGGCAAAATGTGCCCAAATGAAGATCACTGAATCACAAATATACAACGCTGACGAGTCTGGACTTTTCTACCGTTTATTACCCGATAAAACTTTCGTCGCAGCTACGGAAAAAACCGCACCAGGGAGGAAAATAGCCAAGGAGAGAATAACCTTTTTGTTGTGCGCAAATGCGGATGGTTCGCACAAATTGACTCCGTTGGTGATAGGAAAAGCAGCTAATCCACGTTGTTTTAAGGGATTTGAAAACCCATTGGAGTACGTTAGTTGACAAAAGGCATGGATGAATGCAAAACTTTTTTATAACTGGTTTCATAACTCATTTGTCAAACAGGTAAATTCAGCAATTCATTAAATACATGTGCATTTCTATAAGAGCTAATAACTTTAAAATTTTACAGGTCCGCAAATTTTCTCATGAAAATAATTTGCCACCAAAGGCTTTGTTGCTCATAGACAACTGCACGGCACACAAGCCTATTGATTTACTGAAAACTGAGGACGGCAATATTATAGCAATGCTTTTTCCGCCCAACGTCACACCTGTTTTACAGCCAATGGATCAAAATCCAATAAGATTGGTCAAATTGGGTTATCGAAATAAACTTTTATGCAACATGCTTGCAGAGGAAAACATTTCAATTGACCGTATGTTGAAGTTACATACAATTCGACAAGCCATATTGATGCTTAAGGCAGCTTGGGATGAATTGTTGCCAAGTGTTCTCAGCAACTCATGGAATAAAATAAACAAGTGGGATGATGATGAATATCAAGACGAAGACAACATTCCACTGTCTGCGCTTATTGCACTGAACAGCGAATACAACAATTCAATTAACGAAGTTCAAGTTTTACTTTCGAAGGTGTCCGATAATGTGGAGATCAACATAGATGACGTAGAAGGCTGGAATGAAGATCAAGCAACAGAGGATGTAGAATGCGAATTGTCTTCTGATAGCTCTGACTCAGATATCGAGCAAAGTAGCCCACAAGAGGAAGTTAGTTATAATTTAGCACTCCAAAGCATAAATAATTTAATAAAATACTTCAAAAATGATGTAAAAGAGGTGGAAGACTTGATTCTCAAACTCACTAAATTAGTAGCAGCCTACCACAACAAAAGCAAGAAACAAACAACTTTAAAAAGTTATTTCACAACACCTAATACATAACTGAAATTTTTTAATTAATCATAAGTATGTACATATAATATTAAAAATAAATGAAATAAAAATATTATTTACAGAAATATATGCTTTAAGCTTTATTTCGATAAATTTAAAAAACCTTCGGAAAAGTTAATAATTCGAAAAAGTTAATTACCCTTGGGACATTTTGATTAACTTTTCCGAGATTTTACTGTATTGAAATTAGTATTTACTTTTAAATAATTTCATTTTATATGTTAGTCAAATTATATGAATCATCTAAAATGGACATAATAATTAAAAAATGTTTGTCAGTGGATATTGAGTGACTTAAACCACTTTCAAACTAACACTAAAGACAATTTTGGTGTGTATAAAATGAGGTATGTCATTGAAGGGTACATTTTCAATAAATGTCAAAAATAAAAGTTCTTAAATTAGAGATCTGATCAAAGTAAAGACTTAGACAACTATCATTCTAACTGGCAAAAATGTCTCAGTGATATTTATTACTTGGCTGCTCACTACTTTTATCATGTTTTGGCCGGTGACGACCGAAGGCTTTGTTGGTCAGAAAATAAATTATAATAAAGATATGACGAAGGAAAATGTCATCGCCAAAAAAGGAAGATTGAAATGATGAAATGAATTTGTTATAAAGTATTTAATACTAAAGGGTGATTTTTTAAGAGCTTGATAACTTTTAAAAAAAAAAAAAACGCATAAAATTTGCAAAATCTCATCGGTTTTTTATTTGAAACGTTAGATTGGTCCATGACATTTACTTTTTGAAGATAATTTCATTTAAATGTTGACCGCGGCTGCGCCTCAAGTGGTCCATCCGCTTAGTCCAATTTTGGCATTTCCACGTTTTTGAGTAACAGAGGCCCAATTGCTGCGAACGGCGACGAATCGATAATTGATGGTCATCATTAACATTGGCCGATACAGCTGCGATATTTTCTTCAGTTCGTACTCTACGTAAGCGTCTTGGTGGTTTAATGTCCAACAATGTAAATTTGGTGCGAAATTTAGTCGCAATAGCCCGAATAGCCGCTTCAGTGGGTCGATTAAACTGACCATAAAATGGAAGCGCGCAATGAACTTTCTTAACAGAGCACGCATTTTGATAATAAAATTCAATAATTTGCAAGCGTTGTTCGTTTGTAAGACGATTCATGATGAAATGTCAAAGCATACTGAGCATCTTTCTCTTTGACACCATGTCTGAAATCCCACGTGATCTGTCAAATACTAATGCATGAAAATCCTAACCTCAAAAAAATCACTCTTTATTAATAAAGTGTAAATTAATGACGCTCCAAATTCCTATAAACATTAGTCTTTACCCAAAGGACATCATCCGACATATCGAAACGCACACACCAAAATGTTTTCAGGGAATCAAGAATATTGTTTTACTCAATTAAACTACAATCGTACTTAAATTTTGGTACCAAATATTAAGACATTGACGTATGCATGAGATCATTGTTTCATTGTCTAGAATGAAATGTACTGTAATTTTAAATAGGATGATCAAAATATTCCCTGATTATTGACTAATGAAAAAATCGTTCAAAAACTGTTTTTGTTTTCATCGAATTATTTAAAACTAGCTGAACCCCGCCCGCTCCACCGGGCAAAAAAAACAAATGGTAAAATTAAAATCAGGTTTCATATTGATCTTATCATATTGATATTATCGTGGTCAGTAATATATACGTTCCAATTTTCAGCCTTCTAGCTTAAAAAACAATATTGCCACGCCCACTAAACGAAAATCCAAATTTCGGTATCATATTTATCATTCTCGTGGTCAGTAATATACTTGTATCAATTTTCAATCTTCTAGCTCTCAAAAACTCTTTTGCCACGCCCACTCCGCCCACAAAACGAAAATCCAAATTTCGGCGTCAAATTGATCTTTCTCGTGGTCAGTAATATATACATTCAATTTTTCAGTCTTCTAGCTCAAATATTGCCACGCCCAGTCCGCCCACAAAACGAAAATCCAAATTTCAGCATCATATTTATCATTCTCGTGGTCAGTAATATATACGTTCCAATTTCCAGCCTTCTATCTCTCGAAAACACTATTGCCACGCCCACTCCGCCCACAAAATGAAAATCCAAATTTCGGCATCATATTTATCATTCTCGTGGTCAGTAATAAAGGGTGATTTTTTAAGAGCTTGATAACTTTTTTTTTTTTTAAAAACGCATAAAATTTGCAAAATCTCATCGGTTCTTTATTTGAAACGTTAGATTGGTCCATGACATTTACTTTTTGAAGATAATTTCATTTAAATGTTGACCGCGGCTGCGTCTTAGGTGGTCCATCCGCTTAGTCCAATTTTGGCATTTCCACGTTTTTGAGTAACAGAGACCCAATTGGTGCGAACGGCGACGAATCGAAAATTGGTGGTCATCATTAACACTGGCCGATACAGCTGCGATATTTTCTTCAGTTCGCACTATACGTAAGCGTGTTGGTGGTTTAATGTCCAACAATGTAAATTTGGTGCGAAATTTAGTCACAATAGACCGAATAGCCGCTTCAGTGGGTCGATTAAACTGACCATAAAATGGAAGCGCGCAATGAACTTTCTTAACAGAGCACGCATTTTGATAATAAAATTCAATCATTTGCAAGCGTTGTTCGTTTGTAAGACGATTCATGATGAAATGTCAAAGCATACTGAGCATCTTTCTCTTTGACACCATGTCTGAAATCCCACGTGATCTGTCAAATACTAATGCATGAAAATCCTAACCTCAAAAAAATCACTCTTTATATATGTACCAATTTTCAGCCTTCTAACTCTCAAAAACACTATTGCCCACAGAGCAAATTTTTAAAAATTCTATAGCCTATAGTTCCTTCCAGACCTGCATCTATCTGTACTGAAAATTTCAACAACATCGGTTCCGCCGTTTATACGTGATTGTGGAACAAACAAACAGACAGACTTACATTAAGGTTTTATAATATTAATTAATTAATTATTCAAAATAAAACATTTTTGCAAAATCACGACTTTTTTGGGGACAATGACGATAAAAATATTCCCTCAATGTTGACGAGTCAACAAATCATTCATAATTTGTTTTTGTTTTAGGCGAATTCTTTGAAATAAAACCACTTTTTATATTTGATGATAATTGCGGATTTTTCATGACAATTTTGGGGACAAGGAAAAATTTCATCTCGGAAGCCTGTTTCTATGTGTAACGTAAAATTCGTAAAATTTCTAGCCATTGTAATTGCTTTCAATAGAAAATCGGTCGTGATCGGACCTATGTGTCCAAATAATAATACAAAATTTAAATTTTAGTAAAAAAATTAAAAAAAATTATCCATTAAAAAATATCATTTTCGAGTTTAAAAATGAAAAATAAATCATTAGGCAAAATTTTTGTTACATAGTGTTATTAGCCGATTTTCAGTTTCTCATTGGATTGAAAATCGAAGAAACTTTGAATAATATATACGCTGCTTATTTAAAGCTTAAAGAATCTGTGTGTCCAGCAATTTTTTCGACATTTTTCCAAATTTGACAATGTTTTCACTTTACTTTGCGAGGTAACCGTGTAGCTTGTAAATTTATTTAAAAATGATATTTAATAAGGAGTAAAACTCAACTTTGTTTTTAAAAATCCGCCTGTAATTGACTGAGTTATTGAAGTTTTCAATAAAACAAAATGTTGCCAATATACATTCCAGTTGACATCTTTGTAAATTTTACGAATCTGAGGTCCAAAAAAATACCTAAAGTTCATCAAAACTGATAAAAACTATGAAAAAATTACTATCTTAACAGATTTAGCATGTTTCCCACAAATAATAGCTGAATTCCCAAAGTGGGGAAAATGAGTTCCTAAATTTGAGATTTTTTACTAAAATTTTCGTTTTTATATTCCCAGGAGTTGTGGACTGTTGCATATGATATTATGATTTGATTGACGATTTTCGATTTACTTTTCACTGTGCACCAACCCATTGTGAGCTCGGCGCTGACAACAATGAAATGCGGCTAACAGCGAGCGACACTATAAAAAATCTCAGCTGAGAACTAACATCAGCAAACTGTGATATTTTTCAATCATTCCTATCTACAATGTCCACATCCATACATACACACCAACAAACAAATACACATACATACAGTAGTGGAAAAAAGTATCCACCATAGTGCTACCGGCAGGCCTGCCTGCCGGCCGGCTTCCTCCCGACGGTGGTCGGCCCGGCCCTCTTTCTCCGTTCATATCTATCGACAATCGCTATCAACATATGGCATCATTAATATTTTCAGAATACAAGTGAACACAGTTACAAATACACACTCGTACAAACATTCCGACATACATATAGACATTTTTGATTTGTTAAAGAGATAATGACAGAAATAATTATTTTGCTGCAATGTCAACAATTTCAACAACGACACAACAACAGCAGCAGCAGCAACAACAGCCGAAAGATACTTAACTTAACATACCTGTAATAAGTTTAATCATGATTTTTGATACTTGTCGTTGTCGTTGTTATTGTTACTGTTGTTGTTGTCATTATTATTATTATTGTCGAGATATAAATGTTGATTTGAGTTGGTATATATGCGTGAGTGTGTGTGTGTGTGTAAAGTTTGTTTTGATTGCGCCTTGATTTGTTGATTTGTTGGTTCGGGGTTTATTTAGCAATCGTTCGTTCGTCCGCTCGCTCTTCCCTCCCTCCTCTGCTTATCGCTCGAAGATCTGTAATAATTTCGTTTTAATTTCAAATGTTGTTTTTTTTTTTCATATACACTCTACTCTCTGTGATCAGATATGGGAATACATATTTATCATTTGGTTCAACGATTATATTTTAAAAGTTTTCATTTTTCAAATACAGTGTTTTTTGGTAGAAAGTACTTGGCTCAATTGAACGAACATAATGCCAGAACAAAATTTCCAACTAAAAAATTGAAATACAGTGTATTCGTATGTTGTACTTGGCTGAAATTTTGAATTCTTGAATAAATATAATCCACGTTAAATTGAAATAACATAATGCCACAACATGATTTTAAACTTAAAATTGGTATTTGAATATAACTCGAGTTATGTGGGCTTTGCGCAGTGGTCAAGAATCAAATTCAATAACTTTTTGTAAAAAGAAACTAAAATTTGAAAATCGCAAAATTGGGCTATTTTAGAAATTAGCCCAGAATTGACTAATTATTTTTTTAATTTAAAAGAAATTAAATCATTTTTTAATTTTTGATTGTTTTTTTATAAATTTATTTATTTTGCTTTTGAACTAAATGTTTAATAAGTAACAAACCAACGATTACGAATACAACAAAGGTGGCCGAATTTAAAACATACACTAGGTAATTTCAGGAGGGCAAAAGCTATCCTTTAAAACCGAGGAACTATTCAACATTTCTAAATAAATTTAAAAAAATTATGATAAAACAAACGAAAAAACTAAAACAAATGAGCATTGGCACGGCAGAAGTATTGTTGGGTAACTATACCATCCATCTAACTATGCATATACACACACTAACATATGCAACTCAATGAGATGCTTGTAAGGTGGCATGTGTGCTTTATTACTTGGTGCGATTTTTTGAACGGATTTCGGCAAGTGAGTTGTGCTTCTCATTTGTTTGTGAGAATCATTTACTTAAAGTGGCCGGGTATGCTGTTGAAAAAACGCTGCGAAGCCACCTGAGGAGGTAGTGTGCAGCCAAGTAATAAATGTCATTATGTATTTTGTAAATAAATATGCATTCTATAAAATATAGATGCAAAATGGTCTTGAGCCAGGAGAATAACCCAGTTCAAATCAAATATTAATTACAGTCCAAAATAAAATAAAAAAAACTAAAACAAGTAGGGAAAGGCTAAAGTCGGGCGGGGCCGACTATATAATACCCTACACCACTCCTAGTGTATATACCTCGCTTTGATTACTAAACCCAGATATTTAATGGGAGCAATTTTATGTAGTTCATATAAAATGTATACTATAAATTCATCTTTAGACAAAGTTAATGAGTATGGTAAATAATAAAGTAATTGATCCAGCAGATATTCCGAGTAAAGTAAATATAACATGATATGGATAAATTGATCTAGATCCAATGATAAATACAGATTATACAGCGGTAATAGAATGAATCGGACGGACATTTGAAGGGGGGCTATAACAACAATTGAGGCTTGTACCAAAACATGGGCCTATATATTTCTCATTCACGGTAAGTATTCCTAGTTGAAACATATAATGATCTGCAAAATTTGATGAAGATCCGATGTAAGATGTGGTTTCTAGATCTGTAATAGAGCAGAATGGGGCCCCACTTGGGTTATACCAAAGTATGGACATATGGGCATCTCCCAAACAAGTATGGAAAGGCTAAAGACGGACGGAGCCGACTATATGATACACCCCACTTTCTATCTCACTACAATTCAATTCGGTAAAAAGTGAAATCGGGAAGGATTTTTGAATCCTGTAAATGTAAGTGTTTGACAAAAAATGTTAACTCGGAAAGGACATTTGTATGGGAGTATATTGATACCTGGAACGATGTGACCCGCTTTCACCATGTATGTTTATTGGTGAAATATAATATGTAAATAGAGCAACATTTGTATTGGGGCTATATCTAAATCCGAACCGATCTTACCCAATTTCTGCATACGTGTTTCTAGTTCGATTATAAGATGTTCTGCAAAATTAAAAGAAAATCGGGTACAGTATGTCGTTTCTAGAGCGGAAAATGTCAAATCGGGAACGACATTTGTATGGGGGCTATATCTAAATCTGAACCGATCTTACCCAATTTTTGCATAGGTATTTCTAGTTGGATTATTAGATGTTGTGCCAATTTTAATGAAAATCGGGTACAATATGTGGTTTCTAAAACGGAAAAACTGAAATAGGGAGCGACATTTGTATGGGGGCTATATCTAAATCTGAACCGATCTTACCCAATTTCAGCATAGGTGTTTCTAGTTGGATTATAAGATGTTGTACC
Source organism: Polietes domitor (assembly GCA_947397865.1). Taxonomy (NCBI): domain Eukaryota; kingdom Metazoa; phylum Arthropoda; class Insecta; order Diptera; family Muscidae; genus Polietes; species Polietes domitor. The sequence goes on along the minus strand of OX377619.1, from coordinate 22,325,141 downwards.
AAATGTAAAGAAAATTGGGTACAATATGTGGTTTCTAAAGTGGAAAATGTCAAATCGGGAGCGACATTTGTATGGGAGCTATATCTAAATCTGAACCGATTTCCTCCAAATTCAATACCGATGGTCCTTGGCCAGAAACTAACGAAACTAACTTATAATACCCTTGTCCACGAAGTGGTGTAGGGTATAAATAATAAAAAAATACAATTTTCATATCCTACACCACTTCGTAGGAATATAAATAATGGAAATACAATTTGCACATCATGTTATATTTTTAATTAAATTAAAAAAATGGTCCCCAGTTTACATTATTAGCGCTCTAGCCACGTCTTACATTGGATCTTGATAATTTTTTGCATATCTTATATCTTGGAATACCTTCCGCAAAATTGGATCATATCATGTTTTCAAATAGCCCCCTCCAAACAAATGTCCCCACAATTTTAATTATTACCGCTTTAATACCCTCATATCACATCGGATTTCTTTAAATTTGTCCACATCATGAAGGATTTCACATAGGAACACCTACGGTAAGGTAGATCATATGGGTCCACGTTTTCAAATTGCCCCCTTAAACAAGGACTCATTCCTTGTTTTGATGTAGACTCCTCAGACTAATAGGCCTCCGATACGTATTTTCCACATCACGTTATATTTCAGTTAGGAGCACTTACCGTATAAGTGAAGCATTGGACAAAGATAGAGGCTCCGATTTGTTTTCATAGCTCTCAATGTGCAACTTATTGCAGCCAATCTTGTTGAAAATGATATTTATAATTGTTTCCGAGACGCAGCTTCAATGAGAGTAGATCGCACCGATTTTGGAGTAATATAATGCAAAAGATGTTCATCAATTTTTTTCATATTTCTTAAATATGACTAAATATACATTTATTGTTTAATTTATATGAAGTACATACAATCGTCCACCCAATGAAACATCTGGGTTTGATAATGGAAATTTGGTATATACGCAGGGAGTGATGTAGGGTGTCATATAGTCGGTCCCGTCCGACTCTATTCTTTTCTTACTTGCTTGTAATTAAATCAATGTTTGCATTTATAAGCTGAATTTATACCCTACACCAAAGGGTATAATGTCTTTGTGCATTTGTTTGTAACACCCAAAAGGAAACGAGATAGACCCATCGTTTATTATACCGATCGACTTAGAATCACTTTTTGAGTCGATTTAGCGATGTCCGTCTTCTTGTAATCAAAGTCCAGGTCGCAATTGTTGTTAGAACTAAATGAAACTTTGCACAACGAAGTTTTATGTGATAAGGACGAACGCTATTTAATTTGAAGCAAATCGGTTCAGATTCAGATATAGCTCCCATACAAATGTTGCTTCTTATTTTACTTTTTCCGCTCTATAAATCACATATTTCAACAGATTTTCCTCCAATTTGGCAAGACGCCGTATATTGCAACTAGAAACAGCTCTGGTAAAAATTGGATAGATCGGTTCAGATTTATATCTAGCTCCCATACAAATGTCTCCTCTGATTTGACTCTTTCCGCTCTAGAAACCACAAACATTGACAGATTTTCTTCAAATTTGGCAAAACAACTTATATTTCAACTAAAAACAGCTCTGATGAAAATGGGTCAGATGAGTTCAGATATATATATATATAGCTCCAATACAAATTTCGCTACTGAATTTATTATTTCCGCTCTAGAAATTGCATTTTTGAACAGATTTTCTTCATTCATTCGGCAGATCAGGAACATCTATAGCGAAAGTGGGTCACATCTGATCGGAAAGAATCCCGATTTGATTCTTTCCGCTCTAGAAAAAAAAATTGGGAAAGCGTCTAATATTTCAACTGGAAAACCTTTGCTAAACATGGGTCAGATCGGTTCAGATTTGTATATAGCTCACATTCATAGTTTGTGTTCAACTTTTCTTACAAATACAGATAGAAGTATGGAATTTGTAGTATATTCTCCTCTTATAACGGGTGATTTTTTAAGAGCTTGATAACTTTTTTTTTTTAAAAAAACGCATAAAATTTGCAAAATCTCATCGGTTCTTTATTTGAAACGTTAGATTGGTCCATGATATTTACTTTTTGAAGATAATTTCATTTAAATGTTGACCGCGGCAGCGTCTTCGGTGGTCCATTCGGAAAGTCCAATTTTGGGCAACTTTTTCGAGCATTTCGGCCGGAATAGCCCGAATTTCTTCGGAAATGTTGTCTTCCAAAGCTGGAATAGTTGCTGGCTTATTTCTGTAGACTTTAGACTTGACGTAGCCCCACAAAAAATAGTCTAAAGGCGTCAAATCGCATGATCTTGGTGGCCAACTTACCGGTCCATTTCGTGAGATGAATTGTTCTCCGAAGTTTTCCCTCAAAATGGCCATAGAATCGCGAGCTGTGTGGCATGTAGCGCCATCTTGTTGAAACCACATGTCAACCAAGTTCAGTTCTTCCATTTTTGGCAACAAAAAGTTTGTTAGCATCGAACGATAGCGATCGCCATTCACCGTAACGTTGCGTCCAACAGCATCTTTGAAAAAATACGGTCCAATGATTCCACCAGCGTACAAACCACACCAAACAGTGCATTTTTCGGGATGCATGGGCAGTTCTTGAACGGCTTCTGGTTGCTCTTCACTCCAAATGCGGCAATTTTGTTTATTTACGTAGCCATTCAACCAGAAATGAGCCTCATCGCTGAACAAAATTTGTCGATAAAAAATTTCGAACCGAACACTGATTTTGGTAATAAAATTCAATGATTTGCAAGCGTTGCTCGTTAGTAAGTCTATTCATGATGAAATGTCAAAGCATACTGAGCATCTTTCTCTTTGACACCATGTCTGAAATCCCACGTGATCTGTCAAATACTAATGCATGAAAATCCTAACCTCAAAAAAATCACTCTATAGCTACATCACCCGGTTCAAATGTAATTACCTTTTTAAATCCTAAACCATAGGGTATCATATAATCGACCACGCCCGACTTTAACCTTCCTTACTTGTTTTTAGTTGCTTTACTGACTGACTGACGCCCAGGCTAAACGTCCGAAATTCGTACTTTTAGGGGGTAAAATGGGACAAATAGGGATAAACATCGAATCTTCGTCTTGACAAAACGGCAGAAGCTAGTACCTTGCACTTACCGTGCAGGCGATCTACAAAAAGGGATTTTTCGAAATTTATACTTTTAAGGGAGGAGAGAGACAAAAAGGGATACAAATTGTACCAACTAAAATATTGCAGCCATAATCGTGAAATTTTATTTTTACATATGAATGGATTTTTCGATTTTTTTTATATTAAAGAAAAGATAAAATAGGATACAATTTAATCTGATAAATGGATTTTTGAAATGAGTATTTTGAAATGAAGGAGGCGGACAAAAATTGATACAGCCCTTTAATTACGTAGACGCAGAACATAAATGAATTAAAACAATATTGTTTTAATTCTTTTGCGACTACCAAGAGTGTCAAAACTTCTATATTTATCCATATATCTTTTACATGCAGACATTGTTTACTGCGTTACAATGCTGCTTTAAAAAAATAGAAGACAAAGAAAGTAGTTTTTTCGAAAAAAAAAAATATTTTTTCTCAATTTTTTTTTTGTTTCTATGTAAAAGTGACATAGACAACATTTGCTTTAATAAATTTAATAATATTAATCGAGTTTAGAAAATAATATAATATAATAATAAGAGCTTCTATACTCGGGCGTTGGAATCCGCTGTTACTTGATATTTGATCACGTTTTTAACAATTGTTTTATAAATGTGGGAGCTGGGACCATGTGCCACGAACCATGTAGTACCTTCCACACAATTTACCCAGCTTAGATGGACAGCAGACGGACGGACAGACAGACATCGTTAAATCGATTCAGCTGGTGATTCTAAGCCGATCGGTATACTTAAAGGTGGGTCTAGCTCGATTATTTCTTGGTGTTACAAATATTTGGCGCGAAACTAACTTACAATACCCTAGACCACGAAGTGGTGTAGGGTATAAAAACACTGGGAAAAATACACAAAAATTAAAAATACTTTTTTATATCTTTAATTTACATGTCGAGGGAATTTATTTTTAAAAATTTAGAATAAGAAAATAAAAGTTAAAAATTTTAAAAATTTAATTTTTAGAACTTAAAAAAACGTAACTATTTCAATATGCAAAATTTTTAAAATTTAAAAGTTTAATTATTTTTTTTTAATTTTTAAATTCTAAAAAGTTTTAAAAATTAAAAAAATAATAATTAAAAAATTAGAATTTTTAAAATTGCAATCATAAAAGTAAAATTTTTAAGACCTAAAATATTCAAAATTTAAATATTCGTATGTTTAAACGTTTAAAAATATGAACATTTAAAACTTATTAACATAAAAAATTAAAATTTTATATTAAAACAATTAAACATTTTTAATTATAAATAATGCAATTATAAAACTACAACATTTTAGAATTAATACAATTTTAATATTTAAAAACACAATTATTTAAAATTTTAAACATTTAACAAATATAAATATTTAAAAACTACAAAAAATAAATTTGAAAATTTTATAGTATAAAAAATTTTAAAACTTTAAATAACGTAACTATTTCAAAATGTAAAATTTTTAAAATTTAAAATTTTTTAAAATTTTAAAATTTAAAGTGTATAAAAATTAAAAGAAAAATAATTACAAAATTAAAATTTGTATAATTGCAATCATAAAAGTAAAATTTTTAAAACCTAAAATTTTCAAAATTTAAATATTATTATATTTAAACATTTAAAAATATATATATTTAAAATTTTGTAATTTAAAATTTTTCATTTAAACAATTAAAAATTTCCTTTATTCCACTGTAGGTCGCACAGTGCTTTTGATTCACAATTTTGAATGCAAAAACTAATGAGTGACCATAGTGTGTTAAAATATGTACAACGAGCATTTTATTAACGTATTTTTCTTTTGGTGTTTTCTGTGCAATCTATCAATTCCCTCTAAGTACGCATAAGCCAGACTATCGCTTTATTTCATCAGGACCTATGCGACAGAGTCATTGGGAAAATACAAAAATTCTAGTATATTTTAAAATTTTACTTTGCTGGGAAATATTATTTTTGTTTTGTAATTGAATTGATTTTGCCACAAATACATTATTTACAACAACAGAAAACTGTCGAAATGGTCGCATATCTCATTTAAAATAAAAATCTATCGATAATATTGAACAAATTCGTATCACTAACAAACAAAAATATGCCTGCCTACTTGCCGAAGTGAATCTCTGGCGGCAATCAGTATTTTCCAATGGAGATAACCGACATTTAAAACACAACACCAGTCAAAGTCATAAATCTCTGTCATATTTTTGTTTTCAACATCAGCCACCGCCAACACCACCTCCTCCAATCAGGGTTATAATCACATTTATAAAAATAAAAAAGTGTATGCTTTTGATCGCGATAATGAAATGTCTTCGCCCCACCCCAAGAAGAAACCAAAAAGCAAGAAATCAAATGACTAAATTTCTAATCAAAATTCCAAATCACTGCCACATACACGTCACCTTATCGCCGCCACAAATCTGTAGACAAAAAAATCGCGAATATTTTTTTTAATCGAATTCGAATAATGTTCGAAAGTGGAAACGAGAAATTCATTATCAACAGCTGTTTTTTCTTTTCTTTATAAAACTCTTCAAGTGATAATTGATTAAAAAGACAATTAACATAATTAGGTTAACACTTATGGCGAGCAAAATGAGCAAAAGTTGGCTGGTATGAGTAATCTGGGAGGAGGGGAATTATTGAGTAAATGCAAATCTCCAAAGGCATTTACATGTATCTTCTGTTATACTTTTTCCCCTTAAACTATTGCTGATAAGTTTGAGTTAGTCATACAATTTATTGTATGATTGATGTAAGCAAAGAAGAGAAACGTTCATTTCACTTGGCTTGCTGGCTGATTACAGAAAATGCCGAGCGATAAAGAAAGCCTCAGCTCATCGATTTGCATATCGAACGAATACTTACTGGAGACGGGAGTGTAAAAAAGAACTTATCGCAGAGGGAAAAATATGTTGTATAAAAGAGTTGCGTTACCGACTGACTGACTTATCATTGACCAGCGGCCAGACCAAACTTCTGAATCCAAGGTAGTTCCCAAATATGTCGTAGACGCCGACTAAGAAAGGAAATTCGGGGTGTTCCTTGCACTGGCCATGCAGACGAGCTACAAATAGGATTTTTCGAAATTTGTACTTTTTAGGGGCGAGCGGGATAAAAATGGTATTACAATTAGAATCGTGAAAGTAAATTCCTCTGACCCATGTAGAAGCGCAATAAAATTGTTTTTTTTCGAAATTTTTACTTCCAAGAGTTGCACAGGACAAAAAGGGGGAAAAAATGGTACCAACTAAAGTATTGCAGCTATAGTCGTGAAAATTCCTCTAACAACGTAAACTTGCTATAATTGATTTTTTTAAATTTGTACTGACCATGTGGAAATTTGATGACGATCAACAATATATATACTTTACAGGGTCACAGGTCGATATTTCAAGGTGGTACAAACGGAATTAGAAACTTATTATATACCGCCATCCTATGGTGGAGGGTATAAAAGGTGTTAAATTCTGCCGGATCGATTCATATATACACCCGCCATCATTGAGGGTATTCAATGGAGTTTAGATTCAGTAGACCTTATGCAGAAGTGCTGAGCCGTATTTGAATAATTATCAAATTTGTCATGGCAATTTTGCAGAGCCATCTTTGAATTGAATTTTATGATTCTAACTTCTTTTATCATTTACCCTCCACAAATAAAAATTCTGAAAAATCCCTTTCTGAATCAGATGTAAGATTCAACCTATTTTTTCGTACTACAGAAAGTGTAACGCATTGAAGAAGTGACCCTAAGAATGTTTGGACCAAATCCGTTTCGCAGGCTTTTAAGCTGTTTGAGCCATGTCCGCCCGTCTGCCTGTCTGGCAGGCTGTTAAAGGAGTTAAGGAATCAATCAAAACTTACCACTTTGTAATATTTATCCCAAACTTCGTTTAAGTTCGATGATGGCGAAATTGCCACGCCCCTTCCGGTACCTCCCTCACTAATGGTCCATATTTTTATGTTAAATAAAAACCAATAAAACTTCTACAGGAATATTCACAACTAGCTATAATTTGATATAGATAAATTTATATTTTTTTATTATCACTTTAAGTGTACTAACTATTCTATACAAATGATCGCAATACTGTGAAATTTGATATTTGACAATGCTTTTATGGACACTTGGAATATAGGCGATAGTACCACCCCTTTGGGTACCTCCCACACAAAGTGGCATAAGACTTGGTTAAAAAAAACGATATAACTTCCAGACGGCTAGTCAAAATCAGTTGCAATTTGATATTTGAAAATGTTTTTATAATCACAGTAAACCTAAAGAATATTTATACTTTAGCCACGCCCCTTCTAGTACCTCCCAAACAATTATCTCTATCCTAGGTAAAATAAAATGCTTTACAACTCTGGAGCCTGAAATCCATTATGACTTCATATTTGATCATGTTTTACAAATGTGTAGTACCTAGTACCTCCCACACAAATAATCGGAAGCTTAAGTTCTTCTATAAAAATGTTACCTGAGAGAGAGTCGGTTTAACCGTCTGAAAATTACTTACTTGTTTCTTAGCGTGTTGGGATGTTGATCGTGAAAGAATTTTTGAAATCGCGGGATTTCCCGAAAAATCTTGGGTTCCCATTTCAAATTTCAGTATTCTGGGATTTAGCAGGAAGTCATTGATTGCATTAATGAACCTATGATGAGCATGCGATAGTACTTTTTGAACCTAAACAAAACCATATACACATGAGACTAGAGATAATATGTAATCAGTTTTTCATTTGGTGACCCTTTCTCCTTTTTACAGGACTTTTAATTTCCAAAAAACATATATTTGTCTTAGTAATTTATTTTCATACTTTCGAGAGCCATACACATGCGATATGATTATCAAATGAAAGAGAAGAATGTATGTTGAGAATACTAAAAATTCCATTCTACTCTTTGTATTACTTTAGCATTAACAAGCATTTAAAATTTCCTCCCTTAAATGGCAAAGCATAAATAAACTAAATAAATAAGAGGGGAAACTTGAAATTGTTGTTAATGCTGAACTAACAATACTAAAGCATTATATTTAAAGTATTTTTAACAGATATTCTTATTTTTCATTTGATACCAATGCGGCCTTTGTATGGCTCGTTTAAGTATGAAAATAAATTATTTAAACATCTATATCCATTGAAAATTAAAAGTCCTGTAAAAAGTATCACCAGATGAAAATTTGAGTGCACAGTTTTTCTACTTACGTTCTCTAGTTTCACAATAAATGTAAAATTGCCGCATGGTGTTATCAAATATAATAAAATGAAAATAAAACAAGTAAGGAAAGGCTAATGTCGGACGAGACCGACTATATGATACACTCTACTTTCTATCCGAATACAATTCTATTCGGTAGAAAATTGAAAACGGGAAGAATTTTTGTATATTTCCTAATCATAGGCTGATATGACCTGAGCCAATTTGTCAAATCGAGAAGAATATTTGTATCTGGGCTAGTATGGAATGTGGGCTAGCATGGAATGTGACCCACTTACACTGATTTGAAGAAATTATCTGAAAATAAGTGGTTTCTGGGTCGGAAAAAGTCAATCCGGAAATTGTATGGGAGCTATATATAAATCTGAACCGATCTGACCTATTTTCACCACAGGTGTTCTTAGTTTAAATGTAAAATGGTTTGCCAAATCTGAAGACAATTTTATACAATATGTGGTTTCTAGAGCGGAAAAAGTCAAATCGGAACGACATTTGTATGGGAACTATATATAAATCTGAACCGATCTGCACCATTTTCGCCATGGTTGTGTCCAGTTGAAATATAAGGTATTTTGCTAGAATTGAAGAAAATCTGTTAAAATATGTGGTTTATAGAGTGGAAAAAGTCAAATCGGGAGTGAAATTTGTGTGGGAGCTATATAAAAATCCAATCTGACCCATTTTCACCATGGGCCTTCCTAGTGGAAGTATAAGATATTTGAGCAAATTTGCGGTAAAATGTGTGATGTCTAGAGCAGAAGAAGTCAAATCGTGGGGAGAAATTTGAATGGGAGCTATATATAAATCTGAACCGATCTGAACTATTTTCACCATAGGTGTTTCTAGTTTAAATATAAGATGTTTTGCCAAATCTGAAGACAATCAGATACAATATGTGGTTTCTAGATCGGAAAAAGTCAAATCGGGAGCGAAATTTGTATGGGAGCTACATATATAAATCTGAACCGATCTAACAAAATTTTACCACAGATGTTTCTAGTTGAAATGTACGATGTTTCGCCAATTTTGAAGAATATCTGTTAAAAAATGTGGTATCTACAGTGAAAAGAGTCAAATCGGGAGTGAAACTCGTATGGGGGCTATATGTAAATCTGAACCGATTTTCTTCAAATTAAATAGCGTTCGTCCTTGTGCCGAAAAACTTTGTTGTGCAAAGTTTCATTTGATTCTGTCTACAAGCGCGACCTGTATCGTGATTACAAGACGGACATTGTTAAGTCGATTCAAAAAGTGATTCTAAGTCGATCGGTATAATTAACAATGGGTCTCTCTCCTTTCCTTTTGGTGTAACAACCAAATGCAAACAACGACATAATACTCTCGTGGAGTGTATAATGAAAAGTGACAATGAATATAAATTTCTCAAAAAATTAACCAATTCCATTCCAGTTCCATTTCGTTGCCGATTCGACTAATTTAGATTGGCGTGTTCAAGCCTAATATGTCTGCGTTTAGACAATTACCTCTGACAGTGATTTGTGGCTCAAAAATCTCTAAAAATCATAGTTTTTTCTTTTCTCTCTTTGCCATTCTCCACATCTCCATTGTACGCATTGTACCAGTGACACTTTATGGAAGGCACTTGTTAGTGACCGATGCCACGCGCTGATAGTGAAACATAAAACGCCGTGTTCGTATCGGACATGATCGCGCGCTGACGAATACTTGTATGTGTGTGTGTGCGTGTATTTTTTCGTTACATTTGACTCTGTCAATTTGCTTGTCGCTCGTTATGTTATCGCCGAGGAATCACAATAAAATTTTGTTGAAAATTCCCAAACACCAACAACTGCAACCACATCAATAAACAAAAACAGCCGACCTGATTTCTAACCAGAAAAAGAAACAGAAAAAACTGAAAAAATAATACAAAAGTTTAAAGCGAAAGAAAACCTTGATTGAAAATAAAAATCTAGAAAGATTAAAAACAAATCAGTCATGTTTCCCCTGATTTCATGTGGATTCGATTGAACAACTTAATCAAAAATTGAAATCAAATGCCATATGTTCATTGTTGCTATCAAAATACTCAACCAAAAAACAAAAACACTAAAAGAAAATCTCTTGATTTGAAAAGCATGTTTCGAAAATCATATGACAATCATATGATGATGATGATGAATTTAATGAGCGACACTAAAATTTCAAGATAAGCAAACGAAATGTGAAACAAAGCGTTTGTGATTTTCATATCATTCTTCTTCTTACCATACCATTCCTTCGAATATTAATTTATTGTGGTTTTTTGACAACAAAAACAAAAAACACACAACCAAACAGGGCGTTAATACTCATCGTACCTGTCGCCTGTGGCCATCTCTGGTGACTTTTGTACCTTAAACAAAACAATCGAAAGAAAGACTGACTGAGACTGTAAAATACTTTTAGCCTGTTATCAGTTCAGAGTAAATCATCATCATTGAGATGATCCAAAAATAACTCATACAAAAATGCTCAACAACAACAGGCCGAAATGGAATGAAGACACAATAAAACCAATCACCATTTAAAATTTCTTCTTTGGCGTTTCTGTTTCACAGCAGATAACAATCGCTTTTGTATTTACACAAAGAACGAAAAAGAGCAAAAATTAAAACAACAACAACATTTGCTGCATGACACAAGAAAACGGAGTCAAGGAAATAGAGGTGGTGGTGGGATCTGATAATTGAGGTCCTTGGGAAGACAAGTGTTCTCATTGAATAGCATTGAGTAATTGAATAATTAAATAATTAAATAATTAAATAATTAAATAATTAAATAATTAAATAATTAAATAATTAAATAATTAAATAATTAAATAATTAAATAATTAAATAATTAAATAATTAAATAATTAAATAATTAAATAATTAAATAATTAAATAATTAAATAATTAAATAATTAAATAATTAAATAATTAAATAATTAAATAATTAAATAATTAAATAATTAAATAATTAAATAATTAAATAATTAAATAATTAAATAATTAAATAATTAAATAATTAAATAATTAAATAATTAAATAATTAAATAATTAAATAATTAAATAATTAAATAATTAAATAATTAAATAATTAAATAATTAAATAATTAAATAATTAAATAATTAAATAATTAAATAATTAAATAATTAAATAATTAAATAATTAAATAATTAAATAATTAAATAATTAAATAATTAAATAATTAAATAATTAAATAATTAAATAATTAAATAATTAAATAATTAAATAATTAAATAATTAAATAATTAAATAATTAAATAATTAAATAATTAAATAATTAAATAATTAAATAATTAAATAATTAAATAATTAAATAATTAAATAATTAAATAATTAAATAATTAAATAATTAAATAATTAAATAATTAAATAATTAAATAATTAAATAATTAAATAATTAAATAATTAAATAATTAAATAATTAAATAATTAAATAATTAAATAATTAAATAATTAAATAATTAAATAATTAAATAATTAAATAATTAAATAATTAAATAATTAAGTAATTAAATAATTAAATAATTAAATAATTAAATAATTAAATAATTAAATAATTAAATAATTAAATAATTAAATAATTAAATAATTAAATAATTAAATAATTAAATAATTAAATAATTAAATAATTAAATAATTAAATAATTAAATAATTAAATAATTAAATAATTAAATAATTAAATAATTAAATAATTAAATAATTAAATAATTAAATAATTAAATAATTAAATAATTAAATAATTAAATAATTAAATAATTAAATAATTAAATAATTAAATAATTAAATAATTAAATAATTAAATAATTAAATAATTAAATAATTAAATAATTAAATAATTAAATAATTAAATAATTAAATAATTAAATAATTAAATAATTAAATAATTAAATAATTAAATAATTAAATAATTAAATAATTAAATAATTAAATAATTAAATAATTAAATAATTAAATAATTAAATAATTAAATAATTAAATAATTAAATAATTAAATAATTAAATAATTAAATAATTAAATAATTAAATAATTAAATAATTAAATAATTAAATAATTAAATAATTAAATAATTAAATAATTAAATAATTAAATAATTAAATAATTAAATAATTAAATAATTAAATAATTAAATAATTAAATAATTAAATAATTAAATAATTAAATAATTAAATAATTAAATAATTAAATAATTAAATAATTAAATAATTAAATAATTAAATAATTAAATAATTAAATAATTAAATAATTAAATAATTAAATAATTAAATAATTAAATAATTAAATAATTAAATAATTAAATAATTAAATAATTAAATAATTAAATAATTAAATAATTAAATAATTAAATAATTAAATAATTAAATAATTAAATAATTAAATAATTAAATAATTAAATAATTAAATAATTAAATGATTAAATAATTAAATAATTAAATAATTAAATAATTAAATAATTAAATAATTAAATAATTAAATAATTAAATAATTAAATAATTAAATAATTAAATAATTAAATAATTAAATAATTAAATAATTAAATAATTAAATAATTAAATAATTAAATAATTAAATAATTAAATAATTAAATAATTAAATAATTAAATAATTAAATAATTAAATAATTAAATAATTAAATAATTAAATAATTAAATAATTAAATAATTAAATAATTAAATAATTAAATAATTAAATAATTAAATAATTAAATAATTAAATAATTAAATAATTAAATAATTAAATAATTAAATAATTAAATAATTAAATAATTAAATAATTAAATAATTAAATAATTAAATAATTAAATAATTAAATAATTAAATAATTAAATAATTAAATAATTAAATAATTAAATAATTAAATAATTAAATAATTAAATAATTAAATAATTAAATAATTAAATAATTAAATAATTAAATAATTAAATAATTAAATAATTAAATAATTAAATAATTAAATAATTAAATAATTAAATAATTAAATAATTAAATAATTAAATAATTAAATAATTAAATAATTAAATAATTAAATAATTAAATAATTAAATAATTAAATAATTAAATAATTAAATAATTAAATAATTAAATAATTAAATAATTAAATAATTAAATAATTAAATAATTAAATAATTAAATAATTAAATAATTAAATAATTAAATAATTAAATAATTAAATAATTAAATAATTAAATAATTAAATAATTAAATAATTAAATAATTAAATAATTAAATAATTAAATAATTAAATAATTAAATAATTAAATAATTAAATAATTAAATAATTAAATAATTAAATAATTAAATAATTAAATAATTAAATAATTAAATAATTAAATAATTAAATAATTAAATAATTAAATAATTAAATAATTAAATAATTAAATAATTAAATAATTAAATAATTAAATAATTAAATAATTAAATAATTAAATAATTAAATAATTAAATAATTAAATAATTAAATAATTAAATAATTAAATAATTAAATAACTAAATAATTAAATGATTAAATAATTAAATAATTAAATAATTAAATAATTAAATAATTAAATAATTAAATAATTAAATAATTAAATAATTAAATAATTAAATAATTAAATAATTAAATAATTAAATAATTAAATAATTAAATAATTAAATAATTAAATAATTAAATAATTAAATAATTAAATAATTAAATAATCAAATAATTAAATAATTAAATAATTAAATAATTAAATAATTAAATAATTAAATAATTAAATAATTAAATAATTAAATAATTAAATAATTAAATAATTAAATAATTAAATAATTAAATAATTAAATAATTAAATAATTAAATAATTAAATAATTAAATAATTAAATAATTAAATAATTAAATAATTAAATAATTAAATAATTAAATAATTAAATAATTAAATAATTAAATAATTAAATAATTAAATAATTAAATAATTAAATAATTAAATAATTAAATAATTAAATAATTAAATAATTAAATAATTAAATAATTAAATAATTAAATAATTAAATAATTAAATAATTAAATAATTAAATAATTAAATAATTAAATAATTAAATAATTAAATAATTAAATAATTAAATAATTAAATAATTAAATAATTAAATAATTAAATAATTAAATAATTAAATAATTAAATAATTAAATAATTAAATAATTAAATAATTAAATAATTAAATAATTAAATAATTAAATAATTAAATAATTAAATAATTAAATAATTAAATAATTAAATAATTAAATAATTAAATAATTAAATAATTAAATAATTAAATAATTAAATAATTAAATAATTAAATAATTAAATAATTAAATAATTAAATAATTAAATAATTAAATAATTAAATAATTAAATAATTAAATAATTAAATAATTAAATAATTAAATAATTAAATAATTAAATAATTAAATAATTAAATAATTAAATAATTAAATAATTAAATAATTAAATAATTAAATAATTAAATAATTAAATAATTAAATAATTAAATAATTAAATAATTAAATAATTAAATAATTAAATAATTAAATAATTAAATAATTAAATAATTAAATAATTAAATAATTAAATAATTAAATAATTAAATAATTAAATAATTAAATAATTAAATAATTAAATAATTAAATAATTAAATAATTAAATAATTAAATAATTAAATAATTAAATAATTAAATAATTAAATAATTAAATAATTAAATAATTAAATAATTAAATAATTAAATAATTAAATAATTAAATAATTAAATAATTAAATAATTAAATAATTAAATAATTAAATAATTAAATAATTAAATAATTAAATAATTAAATAATTAAATAATTAAATAATTAAATAATTAAATAATTAAATAATTAAATAATTAAATAATTAAATAATTAAATAATTAAATAATTAAATAATTAAATAATTAAATAATTAAATAATTAAATAATTAAATAATTAAATAATTAAATAATTAAATAATTAAATAATTAAATAATTAAATAATTAAATAATTAAATAATTAAATAATTAAATAATTAAATAATTAAATAATTAAATAATTAAATAATTAAATAATTAAATAATTAAATAATTAAATAATTAAATAATTAAATAATTAAATAATTAAATAATTAAATAATTAAATAATTAAATAATTAAATAATTAAATAATTAAATAATTAAATAATTAAATAATTAAATAATTAAATAATTAAATAATTAAATAATTAAATAATTAAATAATTAAATAATTAAATAATTAAATAATTAAATAATTAAATAATTAAATAATTAAATAATTAAATAATTAAATAATTAAATAATTAAATAATTAAATAATTAAATAATTAAATAATTAAATAATTAAATAATTAAATAATTAAATAATTAAATAATTAAATAATTAAATAATTAAATAATTAAATAATTAAATAATTAAATAATTAAATAATTAAATAATTAAATAATTAAATAATTAAATAATTAAATAATTAAATAATTAAATAATTAAATAATTAAATAATTAAATAATTAAATAATTAAATAATTAAATAATTAAATAATTAAATAATTAAATAATTAAATAATTAAAATAACAAATTGCAATTGAAGTTTGTCTCACTTATCATATAGCCCTCATATCAAGCGGACAATAATGCTCTACATTGCACTTAAGCATTGCAAAGTGATGACGCTGCCAATGTCGATGGTGATGATCATTGATCTTGTATTTCATTTTTGTCGCTTGCTCCGTCCGAGCAACATACACACGGCTAGTGACCAATTTCCCTTCCTTACATTTAAAGGTCTTTCGTGTCTTCATTCCATTATCACATCTAGAGGACACACAGACATACCAGCCATACTTCAGCTTGAACTTAACTATCGATGTTGTATGTTTAGCCAAAGAAAAGAAGATCGTCTCATATTCTTTCAATTTTAATTAAGAGAAGATCAGAGCAGAGCAGATCCAACGCAAGCCACGTTTGGCCGTCCGCAAGTGCAGTCAGTCGTCAGTCATACAGCCCAGTTCAGTTCAGGCGAGTTCAGGCGAGTTCAGGCCAGTCGGTAACAAAATACTCCTGAGATCTCAACAAATGATCTGTTGTTGCTGCTGCCGTGGCTCTTGCTGCTGTTGTTCTTGTTGTTGCTGCTTTAATTTTCTGAAGTGTTTTATTTCTTAGGCTTTTATCAATCTTTACTCGGAGCTTATCTCGTTTTTATTTTGTTGAAAATGAAAATAAAAAACAGTTCATGAGGTCCTATTATCTATTCCAAGCGATCTTTCAGTTGTGTTTAATTGACCATAAGACCAGACCCGGCCCGACCAGGCCAGACAGACGGCTGATGATGGAAAAACAAAACGACGTTCAAATGGAAAAATAATCAAAAAGACTACAACAAAATCGACAAGAAAAAATCGAAAGCAAAAAAAAAAACACAGACGAAGACGCGCAGATGATTAGCAGATGCAACAGCAAAAATCTTAAAAGATCTCCTCCTCGGTGCTTCAATAAAGATTATAAAAATTACTTTGAAAAATTGAAATTGAAAGGCATTTTTTTGCGTTCAAATTAGATTATCTGTGAATGTTGAAAGATTGCGGGCGTTGATAAGGCCATAAATGGTTTTAGAGTATGCGTCACAACTGTGTTGCAGTTTATTGCGGGCAATTTATTAATGGCGTAACCATCTGGAAGTGGTATTTTTATTGCGAGATGTTAGGTATTAGTATTATTATATATTAATTGAAATAGCTCTTGTCTCGTAGCTAAATCTGTCATTGATTTTTATTTTATTCTGTGAGAGGGTTACTATATATATTCGGAGCCGAATAATAAAACACTAAAATTTGGTATTGAAATTGGATTTATACATGACTAAGACTATATCAACTCTTTATTTGGCACCTTTCAATTTCATATGACATATAGATGGCGCTTAGTATATTTATTTATATATGTATACGAAAACTTCTAAATTTTGAGCAGTATTGGCAGATTTATCTGAGTTTTGTCAAATGTCTAGAAAAGCCATTTACGTTTGTGATATTAATATATATAAAACTAGCTTCGCACGCGAAAAAGTCAGGTATTTGTTATTAGTTTTATCCGTCTCTGTTTTAGAATAGTATTTATTTGATTTTCTTTTCTAAAATAGTAAATTGGAAACAGTCAAAGGAATGTGCTTGTCGATGTGCACTGTTTTAGCTGAACTCCCTTCATATATATATTTTTTATCATTTTCTACCCAGGTTTTAACAAAAAAATTACAACCGCAGAGCCTTTTATTCAAAAAAAATCCATTTTGATGGCGCTTCTACATGGTCAGAGGAATCTACATGCTAAATTTCATGATTCTGGCTGTAATCCCAAAGCTGGTACCATTTTTATCCCTTTTTGTCCCGCTCTCACCTTAAAAGTACAAATTTCGAAAATTCAAATTATGTTGCAAGTCTACGTTGTCAGAGGAATTGACACACCAAATGTCACTACTATAGCTGCAATACTTAAATTAGTACCATTATTATTCCTTTTTAGTCCCTCGTAAAGCAATACTTTAGTCGGTACCATTTTTATCCCTTTTTGTCCCGCGCAACCCTTAAAAGTACAAAATGCATTCCGCTTCTATGTGGTGAGAGGAATTTACATACCAAATTTCACTAATATAGCTGCAATACTTAAATTAGTACCATTATTATTCCTTTTTAGTCCCTCGTAACCCTTAAAAGTACAAATTTCAAAAAATTCTACTTTTACTGCCCTTCTACACGGGCAGAAGAACTTACATATCAAATTTCAAGATTCTAGATGCAATACTTTAGTTGGTACCATTTTTATCCCTTTTTGTCCCGCGCAACCCTTAAGAATACAAAATGCATTTATATTCCGCTTCTATGTGGTGAGAGGAATTTACATACCAAATTTCACGACTATATCAGCAATACTTTAATTGGTACCATTTTTATCCCTTTTTGTCCCGCGCAACCCTTAAAAGTACAAAATGCATTCCGCTTCTATGTGGTGAGAGGAATTTACATACCAAATTTCACGTCTATATCAGAAATACTTTAGTTGGTACCATTTTTATCCCTTTTTTTCCCGCTAACCTCTTATAAGTATACATTTCGAAAAGTCCGACTTTACTGCGCTTCTACATGGTCAGAAGAACTTACACATCAAATTTCAAGATTCTAGCTGCAATACTTTAGTTGGTACCATTTTTATCCCCTTTTTGTCCCCCGCAACCCTTAAAAGTACAAAATGCATTTATATTGCGCTTCTATGTGGTGAGAGGAATTTACATGCCAAATTTCACGATTCTAGATACAATACTTTAGTTGGTACCATTTTTATCCTTTTTTGTCCCGCTCAGCCCTTATAAGTACAAATTTCGAAAAATCAATTTAGATTTATAAGTCTACGTTGTCAGAGAAATGTAAATACCGATTTTTACGATTCTAGCTGCAATACTTTAGTTGGTACCATTTTTATCCCTTTTTGTCTCTTTCCTCCCTTAAAAGTACAAATTTCGAAAAATCCCTATTTGTAGCTCGTCTGCATGGTCATTGCAAGGAACTCACCGAATTTCATGTTTCTAGCTACTGCCGTTTAGTCAGGACGAAGGTTCGACGTTTATCCCTTTTTGTCCCATTTTACCCCCTAAAAGTACCAACTTCGTAAAACCCTTTCTTAGTCGACGTCTACGTCATATTTGGGAACTAACCTGAAAATGTCATGAGCCTGGTTTCAGCCGATTTGTCTGTGGGCTGGTCAATGATAAGTCAGTCAGTCAGTCAGTAACGCATCTCTTTTATATATATAGATTCTATAATATCTATTAATTTACATATATATTAATTATTTTTTCTATTTTTATTTTCAGGTAAAATTTACATCTTCTGATAATCTAAACCAATTGCAATTGTCAATTCAAGGTAATTGAACTGTTAATATTTGATTTTTAAATATCTAGGATATAAATATAAATGACGGGTTGAGTAATTATACATTTCTTTTAGTCAGAAATTATTATCCAGAAAATGTATGCCAAAATATGCTGAGATATTATGATAAAATTAATAAATTATAACGAGGCTATTGGTTAAAACATGGTGGCTGATGAAGGTAGCTACTTTAAGAAACTCGAAACTTTTTTTTAAATTCATATAAAATATTTTATATGTATTTATTTTAATACCAATACATTTTTATTAAATGTCTTTAATGGTTTAATGATTTATTGAAAGTAATAGAAATGACCTCAACATATTGCTTCAATTGATGTTCGCCTTCACTGTTTCCAATCATCCGAATAATCCCCCACAAAAAATCAGGTGTAGTAAGGTGGGGAGACCTTTTAGCTACAATTCTTTCATAACAGGACTGGCTATGTGACAAGTTGCACCATCTTGTCTTTCGGCGAAGTTCTGTAAAGTAAAACTCTTTCAACATCTTTCAATTGGGCCTCGTCAGGCATAAAAATGCAGACGGGACATACCGTACAACAACAACCTTTGCATTGTTGCGAGCGATGCGAGCAAATGCATAACATTGAATTGGCAAAGTGAGATTTTTAGTGTGTCGACTTAGTTCAGTGGAATATTTTGTTTATCAGCGCTTCTCATTTGTCATATGTCACCGCTGGTACTAATATGAACCCTGATTTAAGTCAAAGACATACATTCGTTGCGAAAGTTCTGACGAGATGGGGTAGCGCCCATCGAAACTGCGCAGTCAACTCTTAGCTGCAACAATAAAGGTCTCAATTTGCCTTTTTGCTAATTTTTGGTTCTGCTGAAGACTTCAGCACAACCTTTGGTCTTGAACCAAAATAAATGACAACAAATGCAGTGTAACATATTTTCGCCCTCAACCAATATTTTAATTATCTTCTTGTTAAAGTTATAAATTTTTCGTGCCATTAAAAAAACATTTTTTTCTGCATATGCAGATGGGTTGGCGACGCCATTTGCATATGCTCTATTGCCCTTACAAGCGCTGCATTTAACTGCGCGGTGTAGACGGCTATGATTCATCGAAATATTAGATTTTTAACCACGAGTCTTTGTGGAGTTTAGCAGGTTTGATGTTGATCATATTTAATTATAATTATAAATGAAAATGTTTCATTATCATCATATTTATCGAAGTTCTTATATTGTATACATTCGATTTCCAGCTACTTCCACGAAGTTTTTATACCCTCCACCTCCAGGATGGGGTTATACTAACTTTGTCATTCCGTTTGTAACACCTTTAAATATCGATCTGAGACCCTATAAAGTATATATATTCTTGATCGTCATAAAATTCTAAGACGGACGGACGTCATGTCCATGTCATTTGAAAGCACGCTAGCATCTAGACGAAGGAAGCTAGGACATCGCAGTTTCCCATAAATGCGTCTTATGGTCGTAGATCGGTTGGGATTGAAGCTGAGCGAAATCGACCCAAAGGGAAACAATTTTCCCTCACAAGGACTAAAAATACCCATAATAACCTGTAATATTTTAGAGCTTTTAAACATATTGTTTCAATATGTGTGCTTGTACTTACTTGATATTGGGTATGCGCATTCGCCCCACACAAAAACAACAAAAACGTGCACCATAAAGTGATTCTTATCCGTAGGGTGTGGGGCAAAAAGGGATAAAAATGGTACATATTAAACGACAACAACTAGAAACACGAAATTCGGTGTGTACATTCCTCTAATTGAGCAGATACATAATATAAAAGTATTTTTTCAAAATGCGTACTTTTAAGGGGGAAATTGGAAATAGAGGGATAAGAATGGTACCAACCTAACGGCTGCATCTAGAATAATGAAATTCGGTATATACATTCCTCTGATTGCGTAGATACACAAAATGAAAAGAATTTTCCAAATTCTTAATTTTTTTCTTATACGCAAAAATTGGTTGAATCATTAAGTTAGATTATTCTGCACTATGTACATGAGATAATGGATTTTCAAAATTTTTACTTTTGATATTAAAATAGAATGGAAAAACAGCCAGCTGTAACATCCACTATCTACCAATAACATAAATATAACAATATTTATATTTTGAATTGACTTGAAGTATTATGTTATGAAGACGTATTGGTAGCCTTGCCTTATATGCGTGGTTTGAAATAATAAAAATATTATATTTATTTTTTTCAATATTTTTATTTGTTTGTAGTATTACTGCGATACTACGAAAGTCGACAGCCTCTGTGAAATGCAATCCATGGTGGAGGGTATATAAAGTTCGGCTTGGTCGAACTTAACGCCGTTTTTACTTGTTTCTTCTTACGAAGAAAATTTTAATATTTCAGATTTATTGCCGATTTATTGAAATGTTTAAATATGCTTACGTTGATTCAACGTTGATTGCGTTCGAGAGAAGCAACATTTTCGATCGAAAGTGAATTTCCACGACCCAAAGTTAGTGACTGAAAAATTTTGGTTTTGTGAAAATACTACCCAGCCGGTTTCGGGGCTGTTCAGAAATCAAGTCATGATTGAAGCCTTGAGATAACCCAGATCTCATGCAATTTCGTTGTGGAACATTTCTTTTTTTTTTGTGCGGCCCGTTATCAATTGGCAGAAATATTTCACTCATTTTGTAATTATCAACGAACCACTCCCTTTCATACGGACATGCATACACGCATATGAAAACATGAATCTACAACTCCAAAAAGTACCCCTTCCCCCTCCAACCATGGCGAGGAGGAACCTTAATCCTTGCACTACACTCGCTCGATGACCCCCACTCTGTAAATAACATCAACATACCGTTGATAATGACGGCTGCTGCTGATGAGGATGGTGATGATGGCTTTTTAAGGGAACAACAACAGCACTGGGCAGAACGAATGGAAAAGGAGAAAAAAATTACCCGCTTATCTAAATGTCAGCCTTACAGTCTCGTTTTCCATTATGATACAAAGATATGAATGGAAGCTCCTCCGAGCACCACCAACACCACCACCGTCATCATCATCCACATCGTCATCGACAGCTACGGCAACAGAACTAAAATGTAAGGAACACAAAATTAAAACAACTCTGAAATCAACAAAAAGTAATCGAATGTCGCCAATGCAATGGATTGCAGTCTCTCTCTCCCTCCCTCTCTCACATCCAAAAAGAGACGCATATCCCGGGACCGCTGAGATATTCATACGTACGTACGTTCCTACGTACTCTCGCACTGTCACGTTGCGTTACGTTACATTTTTTGCTGTTTGGCTCCTCCGTCCTCTGGGATGGCATGGCGGGACGCTCTGTTATCAGTTGAGGAACGATGTCTGACTACTCCTCTATATTCTGCAGTCGGTGCTCTGCCAACCGCCAACATCGCGGGCCATTTGAAAAAATAAAATAAAATATACTAAACTCAGCGCGAAAATCTCAAGCAACGAAGTCAACTTAAATCACTGCAAACTGACGGCGCAAAGTGGTGCTGACGGAAGAAATGCAGGAAAAAATTTTGAAGCAACACAAAATTTTAATTTTTTTTCGAGGCGTAAAAAATATTTTTTGTTTGATAAAGGCATACTGAGTCTTTTTTTATATTTTTTTTTACAAAAATTTCGACATTGTCGAAGGTGTATTTAATGTTTGTACTGTCATTTTGGAAATATAGGTACGATTATGTCCACGGATATGTCCATTATGATGGCTACAAATGTTGGGAATTTCACTTTCACTAAGAAACAGTGGTTTAGTAGCAGTCACCTAAAAATTGACAAAATTAATTAAAAAAATGTTTTTTCCATTTTTTTCGTGGCAGCAAGAACTATTTTTTAACATGTCGTGCCTTTAAAAATAAAACTAAATATTTTTTTCATTTTATTTATGTTTTTTCGTGGTAGCATTTCATGCATGTCATTAAAAAATGAAACAAAATATTTTTTATTTATGGTGTTTTCGGTACAGTAAAAATATAAAACAAAATATTTCTTCCATTTTATTTTTTTATATTAAAAATACATTACTTTTTTTCGGGACAGCATTATTCCATTTATGTTTTTTTTCATGGCATCAAATAATTAAAAATAAAAAAAAATAAAAAATATTTAAAATTCAAGTTTATTTATGTTTTTTTCGTTGCAGCAAAAAAAAAATATTTTTTATTATTTAAAAAATATGCCATTAGAAAATTAAGCTAAAT
Organism: Polietes domitor; assembly: GCA_947397865.1. Classification (NCBI taxonomy): domain Eukaryota; kingdom Metazoa; phylum Arthropoda; class Insecta; order Diptera; family Muscidae; genus Polietes; species Polietes domitor. Next base: position 22,301,592 of record OX377619.1, on the reverse strand, counting down.
ATTTATAAAAAATAAACCAAAATATTGTTTCCATTTTATTTATGGTTCTTCGTGGCTTTAAAAATTAAAAAAATTATTTTTTCCATTTTATTTATGTTTTTTCGTGGTAGCATTTCATGCATGTCATTAAAAAATAAAAAAAATGTAACAAAATATTGTTTTTCATTTTATTTATGGTGTTTTCGGTACAGTAACACATATAAAAAATTAAAACAAAATATTTCTTCCATTTTATTTTCTAATATTAAAAATAAAGATTTGCCATTGAAAATAGTTTTTTCTTTTTTCGGGGCAGCAACAAAATATAAAATATAAAACAAAATATTTTTTCCATTTATGGCAGCAGATAATTAAAAATAAAAAAATATTAAAAATAAAAAATAAAAATAAAAAAAATAAAATGAAAAAATATGTGTTTTTTCGGGACAGCAAAATACGAAATATTAAACAAAATATTTTTTCCATTTTATTTTTGGTTCTTTTCGTGGCACAATTTTCTTTTTATATTCAAAAAATACATTTTTTCCGTTAAAAAATATTAAAAGAAAAACAAAATTTAATTTCCATTTTATTTATTGTTTTTTTAAATATTTAAAAATATATATATATTTTTTTGCTGTCACAAAAAAAAATAAAAAAATGCAAAACATAATTTGTTTTATTTTTAATATTTTTAACGGCGTAAAATATTTTTTAATATTAAAAAATGTTGTGTTTTATTTCTAGTAATCAAAAACAAAATATAATTTCCATTTTATTTATTGTTTTTTTTTTCGTGATAGCAAAAAATATTTTTGAAAAATATTTTGTTTTGCAATTAAAAAATATAAAAATTAAAACAAAATATTTTTTCCATTTTATTTATGATTTTTTCGTGGCAGCAATTTTTTTAATGATTAAGAAAATATTTTTTGCCTTTAAAATATATTAAAAATGAAATAAAAACATTTTATTTATGGTTTTTTCGTGGCAGCAAAAATTTTTAAATTAAAAAAATATTTTTTGCCATTAAAAAAATATAAAACATAAATGGCAGCAAAAAAAATTGTCGTTAAAAAATATCAAAAATAAAACAAAATATTTTTCCATTTTATTTACTTTTTTCGTAACAGCAAAAATAAAATAAAAAAATATTTTTTGTCGTTAAAAAATATAGAAAATAAAACAAAATATTTTTTCCATTTAGTTTCTTTCGAAGCAAAAAAAAAAATATTTTTTTTTTATTTTTTTGTTTCTAACTATACTGCATCTATATAAAACTAAAAAGCAACATTTTTCGCTATCATAATTACCTTTAGTTGAACATATAAGCTAGTGTACACGGAACTATATTTCCAAAATGTCAGTAATTTTTTTCTCCAAAATTTTAGTAAAAAATTAAAATATCCCTAAAATTGTTTAGGATGATTTTATGAATCAGTGTAAAAACTCCAAAAATGTGGAGTTGCCTAGTTTTCACCAGAGACAAAACATATTCAATACCTCTTTCTTGTCCTTATGAGCTACTGTGCAGCAAGGACAGTCATGGCGCAGCTTAGACGACGGCGACTTCGCCGATGAATTTGCTGTTGGTATGCAACGTTATCAGGCGCGTTGATGCATCAGCCTCCAAGCAGCATTCATTCAACTGCAGCCAGGACTGAGTGCCCTGTGAGTGAGTGAATGAGTGTGTGGCACCGTGTGTATGTTTGTGTGTGAGTGCATGTAAGTGTTTAAAGAATAATTTACATGGCAACCGAACAAGCGCCACTAAACAACAACGCCATAAATATTCAACTAAACTAAAATGCTAACAACCAACAACAAGAACAACTAACAAACGCGGACAAGAGTAGCAGCAGAAACAACAACGCAACGACAACACCAACTGAAACTGAAATAATAAAAACAAAATGTTTTTAAAATGTTCAACAAAATTTTATTATGTCAATCCAAGCGATGCGATGCTCTCCCTGACAAGAAACGAGTTTCCCCCATCGCTTGGCGTCGTCGTCATCATCGTCGTCGCCGTCGTCGTGTGTGCAGTTATTTATGGCTGAATTATCTGTGAAGGATTTAATGACTTTTTAAAGGGCTTTCCATCCCAAAGGATGTGAGGCAGGGAAAGGGAAATTCTTCGTGTTGAATTTTTCTTTATGCGATTCTTGATCTCGCGACTGAGGAAGCAAAGGAAAAGGATACTTTGCAAGGGGGATTGCTTGGGAAATCCTAAATAAATTCATAATTCTTTCTTAATTATTGCGGAGGTTAATAGTACTGGAACTATATTAGTCTGCCAGAGAAATGTGTCATGCAAATAATCAACTAACTTGTTTCTATCAATTCAGAGTTTAGTTTACGTGGAGGTCATATTTATTAGTAGAAATCCCTGTAATCCTTTAATAAAGCAATAAATTTGTACTTTTTTAAGCAAATATTTTAAGATTCTTAAAATTATACAAAATTTAACATTTTTTATTTTTAAAAGTAATAAAAGAAGCAAACAATTGTTTTCCCGAGCCACGACTCGAACCCGAGACTATATGGGTGCAAAGCGGACACCTTACCCCTGTGAGCTCATAATAAAAATTCGTTCCCATTCCCTTGTGGATATGCTATTCGTAAAAGGTTACGGAATACTAACATATTATCAACTGTTTTGAAAGTTATTTAAAAGAACTTCCTCAAAAGCGGGAAATAAGCACATTTGGATTTTGAGATGCGATTAGAATGTGTTTTCTACGGAAGTAATTCCAGTTTTTGTGCTGGGTTCAATCGGAAGTTATATACTTCTAAGAACACAACAGCCAAAAAGGGTCCCATTTTTCAAAAGGCGACAACATTATTTCGCGTGTAACTTTTTTCTTCGTATAAGTGCAAATTTCAATTATTTTTCGTGAAGAAAACATAATTTAGAGGCGTGCTCTTCATGAATCATTTTGATCAGCGGACCTTCCCAGTAGCTCATTTCCAAAACTGGCAATTTTTCAATAAAAAATATCTGCAAAAATTCTCAAATCGCAATGCACCAACTCCACATTTTGACTTCTTACACAAGTTGTAAATAAGCAAATGTCGACCATTTTAGTAAAAAATCCCAAATTTTGGAACATATTTTCCCCACTTTGGGAATTTTGACATTGTTCTGGAAAAAAATCAGGAACTTGTTAGCCATTGTTTTGGGAGATATTTTTCCTACATAATTTCAATTTTTTTTTTGTATTTAAATGTTTGGAGATTTTACGTAATATCAAATATGAATTTGTATTTCTAAAAAATTTATAATTTTTAATAAAATTTTTAGTGTTTCTTGTAATGATTTATTGTCACTCACATATTATTAAATCCCTGTAACATTTTTATTTACCATTATAAAATTCTGAAATTTGGCATTTTGATGTGTGACATTATTTCTCATTTAAAAAATGGCCGGGCCAAGCCCAATTTTTAATAATGAGGATATTTCCGTTTGTTATAATATATAAACTTAAGATTAATATTACTTATGATCCCTTGGACTTTTTAATGGTGTATAGTTATAACATCTTCTCCCTCCTTATAGTTTTACTCCAATCAGTGTTCGATGTTTTTATTTTTAAATGTTTATTTTTTGCAGCACATAAAACACAAGTAAATACATACGTGAATTTCACAAACAGTATACACAAAAGAATATTACAACCCAAATTTTCAGAAAATGCTTAATTTTGCATCAAAAAAGTTGACACAGAAATAAACAGAAACTTTTTCGAAGTTGTAAATAAACGTTTTTTTTTTTGTTAGAATATATGCAAATTAGAATTTTGAAGTTGGAACGAGTGTAAAAATATATTAGAAAATACATTTTTTAAAAAATGGTGTTATTTCAATAGCTATCTTTCATATGACCTCATAATTTATTAAAAAAAATTGGACTTGTGGCCGGTTGTTACCTCGTGCAGTGACAACGACGCATACCATTGAAACACATATGGCCATCTCCCAGTGAAAGAAACTGAAAAAGTCGACCAGCCTTTTTAGTGTTCTAAAGCGCTTAAAGAGTGCAACATTTTAAAGATATATCGTCAGGGTTTTAGTACAAAGTTATAAACAATTTTACACGGAAACGGGGAAGCGAAAAAAAACAGAAGTACTTTTGAAAGTCTTACACATATATACAAAGTTCAGCGATTTTTTTGAGAACTTTGTTTTTCCTTATGTAAATGAAGGTCACAGGATATATTTTGTTCGTAGATTTATGAAATATGAGAATTATCTCTTAATTTTTTTGAATTAGGTACAGCAGAAATACGGACGCTACAAATATTTCCACTCGTAGTAAAAAAGTAGCAATTTTCGTTATAACACTTCAACATTTAATAAAATAAAAGAGAGTAAATTAAATTGTTGTCGAAATAAGGAAAAATAAAGTTAAAAGCTATTAGTGTAGCCCGATTTCATTTTTTGGGAGATGTCCATATGTATGTATGGAAGCTATATCAATATCTAAACCGATATCTCCAATTTTTGCACCATATAGTTATATGTGCCAAATTTTATTACGATTGGATGAAAAATGCAACTTTTAGGGAGATAAATTAATTAAAGATAATATTGCATTATATTTCCTTATATTCCAACAGATTTAGTATTTTATAGTCCTTGTATATCTTCATTAAGATATATATAGTAAGTTTATACATTTTGTAAATAAACGCAAAATAATCAAGATATATGTAGACTACAATAATTCGCTCAACCGGGTCACTACAATACGACCAATTATCATAAAAAATAATTAATTTTGAGAATTATATCAAGAAACCCAAAACTCGTTTTGTGCGTTATTTTTTAGCTCCGCAATCACTATCAATGTCATCCTATTTAGACAGAAAGAACTCGTTTGTCATGTCGTTTGTCAGTGGGCGAAAAATTAAAAATGAAAAAGAAATAATAATAAATGATGTCCAAAAGTAAACGCTAAATCATCCAAAAAATTGGGATTTTCTATTTTTTAAGACACTACTGTTCTGTAAAAGCACTTAACACTATGATGCACATCCTCCCTAACGACATGCACATCATGGCTACACTATTGCACGATGTAGTACATCTCGGATATCTGCCATCGGATCTCGGATCATCGGAGAAATAGAGCATACACTTCGACAATCAGCCGACTATAGCACTCCCAAGATTCGCAAAGCCATTCGAAATCAAATTCCTTTCAAGGATGGAATGGGAATTGTCGATTATGAGACTGAGATATGCGTGAACGGTTCCAAAATGGATTGTGTAGATGGTTACGGTGTCTTCCCTGAAAAAGCTGGCCTAGCATGTTCATTCCGACTTCCTGACAGCTGCAGCGTCTTTCAGGCGGAAGACTTCGCAATTAAGGAAGTATGTGGTAGACATTCTTCTTTAGGTGCAACAGGTTGCATAAGAATCTAGTCTAACTGATGCATTAGATAAAACAAGAGATAATATATTAGTTCAGGATTACATTACACATTAGTTCAGGAGAGTCTGATGAAACTTTAATGATATACCAATCTTTGACATTGCGGATTCCAATTTTATCGAAAATACTTCATGTACATTTTCTCTTCATTTAGAATACATGAACTTATCAAGCGAATGCTTGTAATTTCTTCCCAGGCCATGCGAAATCTTTGCCCGAAATCTGCATTATATGTATGTCCTTTTGCTCGAGGACAAATCGGAAACATTATCAAACAAATATGTATTCACAAATTCCAAGTTGACACTTGAAACGGCTTCTATTTCACTTAATTACAAATTTCAGCGAAATTGAACTGCTCCTATCTAACTAACCATTCATTGCCAACCAACAGACAACCATGTCATGGAGAAGTTGCTGGCTAATGCGGTGTCGTTGCTGCTATCTCCTTCTCGTCGTGCGGCTGGCATTGACGAAGCTATAGCTGACGTCGCTGCCGTCATTTTATACGAAAAATATGTTGTTGAGATGTTAGATAGGATTCTTGAGATAATGTCATATGAAAGACTCATAATATTGGGTGTTATTTTTTATTTGACTTGATGCTGATATCAGCAAAACAGAAACACCAACAACAACAACAACTGCCACTGCTGATGTTGCTGTTGCTATTGCCGGTTGTTCTTGTTCTTGGTGGCAGTGACAGTGGCATCATCAAATCAGTAGCAGCAGCGCCTTCATGCCTGCCTCAGTAGCAAATACAGAAGCCTATCAATTTCTTGTACTTAATTTCACAAATGAAATTCATACACAAAATGATTTAATGACAATTTCATCTGGCCCTGTCTGTAGGTCTGCCTGTGTGTGTATATCTGTCTGTCTTGTCTGTCCGTCTGTCTGCCTGTACATGTGATTTTATTTTGATACGAATTTGATATCAATATCAGCTCCAAACACCGAGAGTAGCAGAGAGTGGTGGTCTGGCTGACTTGACTGTCTTGTCTGGCTGTACGACTGTTTGACTGGTGTTCAAGATGAAGAAATGTTCCTTATCGCAAAAGTTCTTATTAAATGACAAAGAACAACAACAAAAACATAGAGAACAAGAGCAGCAGCGGCAGCATTATAATATTTTAACATCGACAATTACTTCGACATCATCTTAACACTGTGATGGGTTGGTCTCCTTATTAGAGGATATGAGGATAATGTAATCGGTAAGGTTAAGCATAGATAATTGAAGCATAATAATATATAAAAATAATAATTAAATAATTAAATAATTAAATAATTAAGTAATTAAGTAATTAAATAATTAAATAATTAAATAATTAAATAATTAAGTAATTAAATAATTAAATAATTAAATAATTAAATAATTAAATAATTAAATAATTAAATAATTAAATAATTAAATAATTAAATAATTAAATAATTAAATAATTAAATAATTAAATAATTAAATAATTAAATAATTAAATAATTAAATAATTAAATAATTAAATAATTAAATAATTAAATAATTAAATAATTAAATAATTAAATAATTAAATAATTAAATAATTAAATAATTAAATAATTAAATAATTAAATAATTAAATAATTAAATAATTAAATAATTAAATAATTAAATAATTAAATAATTAAATAATTAAATAATTAAATAATTAAATAATTAAATAATTAAATAATTAAATAATTAAATAATTAAATAATTAAATAATTAAATAATTAAATAATTAAATAATTAAATAATTAAATAATTAAATAATTAAATAATTAAATAATTAAATAATTAAATAATTAAATAATTAAATAATTAAATAATTAAATAATTAAATAATTAAATAATTAAATAATTAAATAATTAAATAATTAAATAATTAAATAATTAAATAATTAAATAATTAAATAATTAAATAATTAAATAATTAAATAATTAAATAATTAAATAATTAAATAATTAAATAATTAAATAATTAAATAATTAAATAATTAAATAATTAAATAATTAAATAATTAAATAATTAAATAATTAAATAATTAAATAATTAAATAATTAAATAATTAAATAATTAAATAATTAAATAATTAAATAATTAAATAATTAAATAATTAAATAATTAAATAATTAAATAATTAAATAATTAAATAATTAAATAATTAAATAATTAAATAATTAAATAATTAAATAATTAAATAATTAAATAATTAAATAATTAAATAATTAAATAATTAAATAATTAAATAATTAAATAATTAAATAATTAAATAATTAAATAATTAAATAATTAAATAATTAAATAATTAAATAATTAAATAATTAAATAATTAAATAATTAAATAATTAAATAATTAAATAATTAAATAATTAAATAATTAAATAATTAAATAATTAAATAATTAAATAATTAAATAATTAAATAATTAAATAATTAAATAATTAAATAATTAAATAATTAAATAATTAAATAATTAAATAATTAAATAATTAAATAATTAAATAATTAAATAATTAAATAATTAAATAATTAAATAATTAAATAATTAAATAATTAAATAATTAAATAATTAAATAATTAAATAATTAAATAATTAAATAATTAAATAATTAAATAATTAAATAATTAAATAATTAAATAATTAAATAATTAAATAATTAAATAATTAAATAATTAAATAATTAAATAATTAAATAATTAAATAATTAAATAATTAAATAATTAAATAATTAAATAATTAAATAATTAAATAATTAAATAATTAAATAATTAAATAATTAAATAATTAAATAATTAAATAATTAAATAATTAAATAATTAAATAATTAAATAATTAAATAATTAAATAATTAAATAATTAAATAATTAAATAATTAAATAATTAAATAATTAAATAATTAAATAATTAAATAATTAAATAATTAAATAATTAAATAATTAAATAATTAAATAATTAAATAATTAAATAATTAAATAATTAAATAATTAAATAATTAAATAATTAAATAATTAAATAATTAAATAATTAAATAATTAAATAATTAAATAATTAAATAATTAAATAATTAAATAATTAAATAATTAAATAATTAAATAATTAAATAATTAAATAATTAAATAATTAAATAATTAAATAATTAAATAATTAAATAATTAAATAATTAAATAATTAAATAATTAAATAATTAAATAATTAAATAATTAAATAATTAAATAATTAAATAATTAAATAATTAAATAATTAAATAATTAAATAATTAAATAATTAAATAATTAAATAATTAAATAATTAAATAATTAAATAATTAAATAATTAAATAATTAAATAATTAAATAATTAAATAATTAAATAATTAAATAATTAAATAATTAAATAATTAAATAATTAAATAATTAAATAATTAAATAATTGAATAATTAAATAATTAAATAATTAAATAATTAAATAATTAAATAATTAAATAATTAAATAATTAAATAATTAAATAATTAAATAATTAAATAATTAAATAATTAAATAATTAAATAATTAAATAATTAAATAATTAAATAATTAAATAATTAAATAATTAAATAATTAAATAATTAAATAATTAAATAATTAAATAATTAAATAATTAAATAATTTTTTTTTTTTTTTTTTTTTTTAATGCAGTTCTTTATTGATTGATTTATGTACATATATAGTTCATCTTATTTCTAAGCCCGCGAAGCCGTTGCGGCTTGTTTGCGGAAAGAAAAATAATATTTATATAATGTGCTAGTATGTACGTTTTAGTTCAGCTGTGTACTTATTTTAAGATTAAGATTTTAATTATTGTATATATGTTATATTCATTAATTTTGTGATTTAATACTTAACAATTTGAGCGAGAAATTAATGCAAAAAATGATGTTTAATTAATTTTTTTCTATTTTTGGTATAATGTAAATTTAGCAGATGTATTGGCATTTTATTCAAAGTAGTTGGTAGGGTAACTGATAGTGAATTTTTCCCGTAATCATTTCGAAATTTCGGTATTTTGTATCGTCCTTCTATTCTTCTTCTTGTTGTTTGTTGGTGGTTAATGGGTTGTAAAAGACTTGTGTCGTTGAAAAATTCGTTTACGATTGTGGTCTTATATATTCCGTCGATGTCGAGAATTTTTAGTTCCTTGTATATGTCATCGGGGTAGCGTGTTGTTTGGTATGTATTGTTTCTTTGCATGTTGTCTCTTGTATGATTGTATGTGAAATTATTGTTTGGATTAGGTGTTATTTGATTTATATTATTTGTTGTATAATTTTGATTTTTGTATAATAGTTTCAAAAGACGATCCTGTGTTTGTTGTAAAGTTCTGGAATATCCTTTTCCCCATGCAGTTATGCCGTGTCTGAGATGTGATTCGGCCATTGCAAAATATGCTTGTTTCAATACTTTAAATGGGGAGCATTTACTTAATTGATATAATGCGAACATAGTTTTGCGTAATTTTTTTTGTATGTTTTCGATATGCGTTTTCCATTTGAATTGTGTATCTAGGTGTACTCCTAGATACTTATAAGTATCAACTAATTCTATAGTAGTTGAACAAGTGTCTTCTGTTGCAGCATTGTTGTTGGTATGTGTTTCATGTAGACAATCAATATTGTGAAATGTTAATGTTATGTTTATGTTTGGAGCGTGTCTTGGTCTAAAATGCATTATTTTGGTTTTTGATGCATTTATGATTAGACCGCTATCATGACACCATTTAGTGAGAGCATTCAGTTCCCTTTGTAGTATGTCTGTTGCATTATTTATACACTTGCTGGAGACGACGATTGCAGTATCATCTGCGTATGCGAATGGTTTGCTCTCTTTTAGGTGTTTTAACATCTCATTTGCATATATTATATATAGAATCGGACCTAGCTTGGATCCTTGTGGGACTCCGTGTTTTGTTGCCGTATTTTTGCTCAGGTTGTTATCAATTTGCACTCTGAATGTTCTACATTGCAGATAGCTTTTGAACCATTCGAGGCAATTACCTCGTATTCCGCATCTCTCTAATGTTTGGAGTAATTTGTTATGTGGTAGCGTATCAAATGCCTTGCTAAAATCTATGAATAAGGCTATGCATTGCATATTTTCGCTTAGACTCTGATTCACATGGTTGGAAAATAAACCAAGTAGCTTATTAATGTTTTTCCCCTTTTGGAAGCCATATTGGCTTGGATGAATTATTTTGTATTTAACAAGAAACTCATTTAGTCTTCTAGAAACTACTTCCTCTAGAACCTTTTCCACAGCGGATAGTATAGCAATTGGTCGGTAGTTGTTACAATCAGATTTAGTTCCATTTTTATATATTGGTCGAATTAATGAAGTTTTGAGTAAGTCTGGTATCTTAGCTTCGTCTAGACTACAATTAATTAATTTTGTTATTATTGGAGTTAGGATTATTGCATTGTTTTTAAGGTCTATGGATCTGATTCCGTCTACACCCGCACTTTTTCTTATATTTAGATTAGTTAGAATGCTAAATATTTCATTCTCACTTGGATAATTGACGTATATTGTGTTTGGAATGTTTATTTGTATATTTGTTATAGTTTTTATATCACAATGATGTACTATTTTTTGGACATTTTCATCAAATTGTTTGGCAAATTCTTCTGTTAACTCTTGAGTGTCTTCATTAGGAAAGTTTCTTTTAATTGTTTTGTTCACATCATTAAACTTTTTGCCTGTAATTTCGTTAATAAGTTGCCAGGACTTTCTAATATCGTTCCTATTCTTTATAAATTGTTCCATATTGTAAGCATTTTTTGCATATTTTATTTTCATATTTAGTTTATTGCTGTAGGTTTTATAAATTTTTTCATTGATTTCGTTGTTTTTGTTTCTTTGCCATTTTTTATTAAGTTTGTCACGTATGTCGCAGCATTTAAGAATTTCATCAGTTAGCCACGGGTAGGGATTTCTTTTTTTAAGTTTTGTATTTAATTCTTTAGATTTTTCATAAATATTAGTAAATTTATTGCATATAGAATTAAAAATATCGTTTGTATTATTTGAATTATTAATTATCTCATTCCAGTTTGTTTCATTTAGAAGACGGTTAACCTTTCCATTATTTATTCTTATTCTGGTGTTAGAATCTATGCCGTGCCAGCCTAATGTACTTCTGTTTTCTTCTTCTTTTATACATCCAAAAAGAGCGTAGTGGTCTGATATAGTTGTTGTAACTACCGCTGCGAATGCATTCGCTGTCGCCTTGTTACAGCGTACAAACAAATGGTCTATGCAGGTACCTGTGTTGTTGTTGTTTGTGCTCTCCCTCGTTGTCTCGGTCATCATACATTGCAGTCCGCTTGACGATAGCATGTCCAGATATGTTGTTGTTGTTGCATTGTTTTTCTTGATGTCGATATTCATATCACCCACCAAAATCACGTCGTTCTTCTTGTTGATGTTGTTGGTGATCATATCGAGCTCCTCTATGCATGTTTTGACGTTTTGTTTGGGGGGACGATAGACGGCAACGACAGTTGCAGTTCGCTTGTTTGTTGTTGTCATGTTTATTTTGATTGCTTCGAAGGAAGATGCATTTATTGTTGTTTCTTCATAGCTTATGCTCTCGTGTATGTACACTGCGATTCCTCCTCCCCTGGTTTGTCTGTTCAAGAAGATTGCATTATACCCATTTATGGGATAAAGTTGTGTTTCGTCGTTTGTTATGTTTGTTTCTGTTAGGATTATTAGCTTTGTTTTGTTTAAAATATTTTTAATGTGTGCTAGCAGCGGGACGAAGTTTTTTCTAAGTGACCTTATGTTCATATGAATAAATGAGACCGGATAATTTAAATAGTTTTTATCAATTTCATTAAAGCTAGTAATTATTTTATTAATGGAATTCATTCTTATGTTATTTTTATGTATATTTATATACAATATTATGGTATTGGCTATTTATTATAGCTCGTTAATACACTGTGTGTTTTTCGTTTTTTTCTATAAAAAAAGAGTAAAAAATATGAAGAAGGGTGCTTTTAGCTTGATTTATAATCTTTTTGAATAACTTTGGCTTTGTTGGCTTTTGTGTATTAATTTTTTTTTTTAGTTTAAATTGTTTGGTTTATGGTTTTAATGTCGTTTTCACTGTTTAAAATAATTGGGGTGGAATTTTCATTTTTTCGTGCATATATGTACCCATTTCGCGACCATACAAACTTCCAACTATTTTCTTTCGCTTTTACTTTTGCCATCCACAAAACACGTCTATTATGCGGTGTAAGTTCATCGTTGATGTAGATGTATTTTTTCGTTTGGTTTTTCGTCACTCCGGTTATTGCACTTTCTTCAATCCTATGTCCCTTTAGTTTTCTCATTATCTCTTTCTTTTTTGTGATATTTTTGAACCTAACAATGATTTTGTTATTTTTTTGGATGTAGTGTGTGCTGCTTATGTCCAAATCGCTCACTTCGACGCCTACCGATGCCGATATTTTTTTTTATGACCGTCGCTGCTTCAAGCTCTGTGTTTGTTACATTTGTTATTTCAATGTTGTTGCAGATTGAGAGCTGTTCTAGTTGTTGTAGCCGTTTGTTCATTTCGGAAATTTGCTGGGTCTTTTCATTGTTTTGCTTTTCGAGTTCGATGACTTTTTCTGTCAATGTAGACAGCGCCTGGTTGAATTTGGAGAGAGCAGTTTTCAAATCTTCTTTCATTTCATTATTACAAGAGATAATATTTTTAATTTCTTCCTTCATTTCCTTATTATTTGTGATCATATTCACAGCAATTTGTCGTAGTGTCGTTTGAAGTTCACACATGTCTGCTTTTATCTCTGCCAAATGTGATGTCTGAGTTGTTGTGTTTGAGATTATGTTGTTGTTTGACGTGGCTTCGGGCTCTGTTGCTGAAGACATTCTCACTATTCACACTAACAATGTACTTTTAATTTTCGAAATTATCCGCGCGGTACCGAGACACAACCGTTCACGTTGATGGTTACAGCTGAACTTGAATAATTAAATAATTAAATAATTAAATAATTAAATAATTAAATAATTAAATAATTAAATAATTAAATAATTAAATAATTAAATAATTAAATAATTAAATAATTAAATAATTAAATAATTAAATAATTAAATAATTAAATAATTAAATAATTAAATAATTAAATAATTAAATAATTAAATAATTAAATAATTAAATAATTAAATAATTAAATAATTAAATAATTAAATAATTAAATAATTAAATAATTAAATAATTAAATAATTAAATAATTAAATAATTAAATAATTAAATAATTAAATAATTAAATAATTAAATAATTAAATAATTAAATAATTAAATAATTAATAATAAATAATTAAATAATTAAATAATTAAATAATTAAATAATTAAATAATTAAATAATTAAATAATTAAATAATTAAATAATTAAATAATTAAATAATTAAATAATTAAATAATTAAATAATTAAATAATTAAATAATTAAATAATTAAATAATTAAATAATTAAATAATTAAATAATTAAATAATTAAATAATTAAATAATTAAATAATTAAATAATTAAATAATTAAATAATTAAATAATTAAATAATTAAATAATTAAATAATTAAATAATTAAATAATTAAATAATTAAATAACTAATAATTAAATAATTAAATAATTAAATAATTAAATAATTAAATAATTAAATAATTAAATAATTAAATAATTAAATAATTAAATAATTAAATAATTAAATAATTAAATAATTAAATAATTAAATAATTAAATAATTAAATAATTAAATAATTAAATAATTAAATAATTAAATAATTAAATAATTAAATAATTAAATAATTAAATAATTAAATAATTAAATAATTAAATAATTAAATAATTAAATAATTAAATAATTAAATAATTAAATAATTAAATAATTAAATAATTAAATAATTAAATAATTAAATAATTAAATAATTAAATAATTAAATAATTAAATAATTAAATAATTAAATAATTAAATAATTAAATAATTAAATAATTAAATAATTAAATAATTAAATAATTAAATAATTAAATAATTAAATAATTAAATAATTAAATAATTAAATAATTAAATAATTAAATAATTAAATAATTAAATAATTAAATAATTAAATAATTAAATAATTAAATAATTAAATAATTAAATAATTAAATAATTAAATAATTAAATAATTAAATAATTAAATAATTAAATAATTAAATAATTAAATAATTAAATAATTAAATAATTAAATAATTAAATAATTAAATAATTAAATAATTAAATAATTAAATAATTAAATAATTAAATAATTAAATAATTAAATAATTAAATAATTAAATAATTAAATAATTAAATAATTAAATAATTAAATAATTAAATAATTAAATAATTAAATAATTAAATAATTAAATAATTAAATAATTAAATAATTAAATAATTAAATAATTAAATAATTAAATAATTAAATAATTAAATAATTAAATAATTAAATAATTAAATAATTAAATAATTAAATAATTAAATAATTAAATAATTAAATAATTAAATAATTAAATAATTAAATAATTAAATAATTAAATAATTAAATAATTAAATAATTAAATAATTAAATAATTAAATAATTAAATAATTAAATAATTAAATAATTAAATAATTAAATAATTAAATAATTAAATAATTAAATAATTAAATAATAAATAATTAAATAATTAAATAATTAAATAATTAAATAATTAAATAATTAAATAATTAAATAATTAAATAATTAAATAATTAAATAATTAAATAATTAATAAATAATTAAATAATTAAATAATTAAATAATTAAATAATTAAATAATTAAATAATTAAATAATTAAATAATTAAATAATTAAATAATTAAATAATTAAATAATTAAATAATTAAATAATTAAATAATTAAATAATTAAATAATTAAATAATTAAATAATTAAATAATTAAATAATTAAATAATTAAATAATTAAATAATTAAATAATTAAATAATTAAATAATTAAATAATAAATAATTAAATAATTAAATAATTAAATAATTAAATAATTAAATAATTAAATAATTAAATAATTAAATAATTAAATAATTAAATAATTAAATAATTAAATAATTAAATAATTAAATAATTAAATAATTAAATAATTAAATAATTAAATAATTAAATAATTAAATAATTAAATAATTAAATAATTAAATAATTAAATAATTAAATAATTAAATAATTAAATAATTAAATAATTAAATAATTAAATAATTAAATAATTAAATAATTAAATAATTAAATAATTAAATAATTAAATAATTAAATAATTAAATAATTAATAATTAAATAATTAAATAATTAAATAATTAAATAATTAAATAATTAAATAATTAAATAATTAAATAATTAAATAATTAATAATTAAATAATTAAATAATTAAAT